>CM031239.1:24425077-24787577 GCA_018340775.1 Taxus wallichiana var. yunnanensis | reverse complement strand
ATATATCAAGATATGTATGGCTGACATGTGGTTAAAATAATAACTCATCATGTCATATCTCATTTATTTATGCTTAGTAGGTCATCCCAAGTGATTTTGATAACATAGTATGATAGACATAGGAGTTAATAAATCATAAATATGCATTATATTGAGCACTTGAGTCTTATTGCATGGTTTAGAGGTTTCTCCCTTGAAGTGGTTAAGTCATTCTACTCACATATTATAATGGTTTCACTCTATTTTGGTGTTATCGTAGACACTCCAATTCAAAACTTACGTTTTAACACTATTGGTCATGACTATGATCCTTTGCCAAGAAAAATATCCCCATCCTATCCCGATTCTCGTACATCTAACTTTCTCTCTCCCAACTTTCTTTTCCTACATATAGATGTGTCATCACATTCTAAATGTGAATACATAAAATAAGTGCTTGACCTTTGGTTATCATGATGCAACTTTTAAACCGCACTCACTATCACCATGTTCAAAACCGTATAGTAGGGTTAGTTTGTAATTTCATATCATGGATGACCCGTATGGTCTTAGACCGACACATCATCCAACTTTTCTTTCACTTTGATTATCTTTGTTGCGTATTTTTTCCTCAAGGGTCATCCTTTACATAGAAAATTACCTTTAAAACCTTATATAAGAAAATTTATATCACTTCATTTACTCACCTAGAAAGTACTTGACACTTTTATGATCTCTCATTATAAATACTAATATGAAAGGCACTCAAGAATCCCCAAATCTTCCCAAAGCTGATGCACATCCATAAGGGAAGTCATTACTACATTTCTGAAGCACTCAACTAGGTGAAGGATTTCATCATCCCTAATTTTTAAGAACAAAAATATATCAAATTAATGTCTTAGATATAGAAAATATCATATCAAGCATGGTCAAAGTGGTTCAAGTTACCAACTAGTTTCATTTCATATAGATGGTACGTGTTAGGTGGAAAACTATGTATGGTTTGAGGAATCTTCAAATTAGTTTAGATGTAGGTGGTGTAAGGATTTCCCTTCAACCTCAACACTAACCTTCTTCAAGGTACTTCTACCCATGATTATGGTTTTGAGTTTTATTAACTTATTCAGTTGATTTTGATACTATGTGGCACCTAGGGTTGAGAAAGGTGACACACATTTCTAGGAAACTAAAAGGAACTTACAGTTATAGAATTAAACTCCAAGAAGGTCCAAGAGTGTATAATAGGTTTCATAGTGTAAAAAGTTCTAAGGTTGTACAACTAACCTTGGTAGAGTTGTATGGTTCTAAACTAGTGTATTTCCCAGTTGTAGTCTCATAAATGAAGCACCTCCATGTTTAATAACTCATATATTCTCTATCTAGTACACCCATGTATCTCATGTATCAATTTTTATAGCTAATTTAATCTCTTATCTTGTGTATTTGAGCCTATAATGTATCATTATAATTAGCTACAAATATTAATGCATTGTTATGAAATCACACGATTAGTTAATCGAATAACCCCCATACCAAACATTATGTCATTTTTATTTTTTTGCATTTCCATACAATTATAAAATTAATAAGGGTGTAAACAATTCTATTGATGTTGATATTCATATCTATCTAAGATATATCATTACAAGTAGTATCATAGATTTGATTTTGGTAAAAATTAGGTCAAATCCCTAATTTTGAGGATTCAACAATATCTCACAAACCATTACATTTTTTTGCCATTAAAATTTAGAAGTTGTGAAATCATCTAAGTAAGGTTCTCTCCAAAATTTAGATAATGTTGATTCATTTTATAGAATTTATCACCATTTTAGGTTTTTTGATCAATTTTCTCCATATGCCACAATTTATGGTGTTTTCCTGAGTAATTTAGGAAATTATTAGAAAGATTTAAAAAGTTTAGGAAGTGTTTGTTCCTTGTGATTTTCCCTAAATACCTACCCTAAACCATAATCCTGACCTCAAAATCCAAATAGAAACCCATGATGGGCCTAAAAATAGAGGAAAATAAATGACAACACTACTCAAGGAAGAATACTTAGGATATGGAAATGGAATTAATACCTAGTGAGTCTTTAAACCTAGGATATTCCTCAAATAATCATAGAATCAGTCAAATTGAGCATGATTTTCACAATTTGTAATCAATAATGGTGACAAAATATGTTCTAGATGAATTTAGTGACAAATTGATCACAATCAAATCATAACCAATAACATCATTTTCTATTCTATAACCATAAGAAGAACCTCTTAACTCCAAACCAGGTCAATTAGGGCCTGCCATTATCTTTTGTTTTAATTAAACATAACCATATCACTCATCCTATTATAATTTAGTGGGTATAAACATAATACCAAAAGTGGAGATGAGAAAATTTTACTACGGTATGGACCAGTCATGTGGATCAACCAAATGGAGAACATTTTTGAGGTGCATTGAGTTCTAAGTGGATAAAAGATGGTATTGATAACCTTGTATTTGGAAATATAATAGTTAATTTGGTATAGATGGATGTGTGAGTAGAAGAGAAATAATATTCTTTGTGTTACATAGTCAACGCTCATAGATGAGCTTCAACTATACTACAATAATAGTGTTATAGAAAATTTTGTTAGCTAGATAATTTTTTTGTTAAATAAGGAATATATATAGATAAAATATATTGTTCTAATTTTAAAATGAATTACACAAACCACACTAACATCTATCTTCATTTATTAATTAACGAACCTCCATTAATTAATTAAATTTCCCTTGTCAGATACTAAACAACATCATTTTTTTAGTTAAAGTTCTCTCTGCATATTAATTGAAATTCCCCTTCATCTATTAATTAATTACCCTTCATTAGTTAAATCATTCTTCAAATCACCTCTAAATCTAATCAATTTCCTATAAATTCCTCTCAAATAGCTTCTAAAATCTAGTCTAGGCATATCAGTCAATTCCCAATTGGTTAATTAAACCTTATTTCTTCCCATATAACTCCCATGGAGTACTAATCCTACTTAATTACTCCTAATCCTACATCTTCATTATTCCACATCCACCAAAGTGAACTGATCCCCCATTCCTAAAAATATATAATTAAATCCCATAGAGTGTATTACACACACCTTGAAAAATTTTCACACCTAATCTCATGATACATTATAATTTTAGAAAGAAAAGGAAAAATTAAGAAATCACTTTATTTGAGAGTAAAAAGAAATCCAAATATGGCTCATGAAAATTTGTATATGCTACTTGATTCTCAAAATACCTCTCCTAAGAAACCAAATTTTGTCATTTTTATCTTGCACATGGTTCAAACAAGGACATCCATAAATCAAAGGACAATCCATCCATCCACGGGAGACTTTTGTGTATACACCATATTTTTTACACTTTCTAACCATTTCCTTTATGTAGGGGCTACTGATACATTCTTCTCGTGAGAAATGTTCCTTAAGGGGATTTACAAGATTGTAGTGTGATCGGACTTGGTCATGTGGGATAGAACACATCATTTGTGAGATTTTACTATTAACATTATTTACCTTACATTTTACTCATTTCTCCCCTTTATTCATACATCAGACTAATTATGTCAAATTGACCCATTGTGTTTGCTTGTTTCTTCTTATTTCACATTATTATCATTACTTTTGGTCACCTAGGGCATTGATCATTCAATTTCATTTATTTTATGGCATCCATTCCCGTGTTTTGTACCCTTTTACCTTAGGGTTTCCCCAAGGTTGACACCATCACCCATGGGTGATGGTGTTTGTTTTAGATTTTCCATAGCCAACACCTTTGCCCATGGGAAATGAAATTGAGTATATATGATTTACCAAAATACCATTAAACACACCAAATTTGCAATCATTTTCTCATACCTATAACTCGCTCTTGTTTTCAGACTGCTTCACAATTATTTTATGACTTGAAGTCTTGGATCTTACCTCTTCTACATTTTAGGTCACTATAGTGACTTAGAAATACATATTCTTGTTGATCTTTCCCCTCTCCACCCATACCAATTCTCTCTTGGTGTTTTCATCTCTAGGGAGGATTATGCATTAGTGGTCACACGCATGTTATAGGTAAGTGAATACAACTCTATTTAAGTTCTTATTTTTATGTGCATGTTGTAAATTGGTCATTTATTTCTATAGATTAGAGTAGATGTGTGTTTTCTTTATTTTATTGCATAGTCTTATTACTATTATACCCATTGGATTTATCCACCCCTTGGTTACTCTTATTTCTAAATCCTAGTAGGATACCTATATGTATCCTAGTTTAAGCCTTGGAAATATATAACCATGTCCTCAAGTTACGGTCATTATCCTCTACAATTATGACATCAACACTCCTTGAGAAATCTTGGTGAAATAATTTGTCGCAGGAAAAATTAGTAGTTTTCATCAATGCTCCGAGACTAGGTCCCTCCTCTTGGGAATGGGGAGGCTCCCATTTATTAAATGTAGGAAATAACAAAATCTATGGGTGGTCATTAGGCTAGGATCACACAAGAGTACTCCACTAAACCTATGGAAAATTTCTTGTATGGAATACAAGGAAGAATTTTCTTAAAAAAGGTAAATGGGAGATAATAAAATAGGGAGAGGGTTAAGGTTGTGAGTAAGCACTTGAAAATTTCACAAACATTACTCACAATAGGTACACATTTAATAGGAAGAGAAAAAAAGTCTAAAAACAACAAGAATAAAAAATCAAAGACACAAAGTTATTTCTTAGTTTTCCAAGATTAAAAATCTTGCATAGTTGGAAAGTAATAAGTAGAAGAATAAAGACAAGGAGATAGAAGACAATATATATTTTCTTGTAGTAATAAGAGAAACAAGATAACCCTTTGGAATGGAGAATCCATTCCAATATATATCCTTAAAAAGTGTCTCTTCATCTCCCCCAAGTGAATTTTCATATTCCCATAGGAATAAAAATAAGTTATTTTATTATTTATGAAAAAGAAATTTTATAATGAAAAATTAAAAGGTCACTTAAGTGAATAAGATGAAATAGACAAAAAGAAATTTTCCAAAGAAGAATTATAATGCGAGAGAGAGAATGAAGAAGAGATAAGTGATCAATCCAAAGATGAAGAAGCTTCTAATGACAAAGAGCTTTCTCTCTCGATGGACTCTATGGAAATGCTCCAGGGATGAAATCCTTACCCTTGACCTCTTTGTTGAACCAAGCCATTGCAAGTGAAACTTCCTTTTCTTGTGGGAAACAAACATACTCCAAAGCACTGATCCAAGTATCAGGAATATCACCAAGGGATTTACACTATGTGAACCATACTTTATGATCTCTTGTGGTATTAGATATGGAGCCTCTAATATTTGTGAGGGATTCTAATGTATCCTCATTAAAGGAGAAAGGATATCCTATCTCTTTTTTTTGGACTAATTCTTGGAAGGAACTTAGGATTCCCTCAAAGGATGAATGTTCACCGAGTGAATGGGATCGATGCTTTTGCACACTTTTATCAATTTCTTCTAAGGTGTTAGATGCATTATTCTCACAAGACTCGAGTTCTGAAATTGTATTGTTAATCATTTCACACCTAACATTTATTGTGCATACCTGAAAAGGAGAAAAAACATCAATAGAAGATGCGAACACATTCTTGCTCACCAAGGAGTGAGAATCAAGAAAACTCATCTCAAATATCAATGGGAAAACACTATCCTAATGGGATCTTTATTTCTTGATCTCAACCTTTGTCATCTTCACCTTGGAAATGGTGGTGAGGGAAAAATTATATAGAGAGATTCATAGGAAATACTTCCTTCCCTTTTTGATAATCTTCTCCACCCATCTATCATTTGACTTCCTTCTATGACTAGTAGGATGAATTGAGCCATCCAGTATTAGAATTATTTTGTAGTCTTTTATCCCATCATCCAGTTTAGTAAGAATATTGAATATTAGTTTTCTTCATGGAATTCACCTCAATATCAAGTTTTGGGAATCCGTGAGGGCTTGTTTCCCCATTTGATCTATGATCCAACTACCAAACCTTGCAAATATGAATCCATTCTTGCCCATTCTTGAGAGGAAAATTCCCAAGTGATGATCACCATATTGTTATTAGTGGGAATTTACAGGCATTGAGAGATACCATTTGGAGTGAGAACTACCAAAAGTGAATTATCATTTGCCTAAATTATCCTCGAACACAGGTCATATGTTGGGTAAAAGCTTGTACAAGCTCTATGCTTTTAATTAACAATGGATGTCTACTAGATCTGGATATAATACATGATAATATCTTTTTCCTCCATAGATTCATAGGATTCTCTCAGCATCCTTGTTTTTAGGTCCTCCAAATCTATGTTTTTCACATCAATTTTGCCTATTTTGGGATACTCAATATTTAATGTGGAAATTGTCTCCAAACTTGAGTATTTGATCTTAATGGTGAAAAACATTAATGAAATAGATTGGAGATGTATTGATATGAAAAATTTGACCAAAATCCCAACACTTACTATTTTTAACAGGTCCCACCCTAGATGTCTATTTTTAGAAAGTTTCTCAAATTGGCACTTTTGAGTGGTCTTGACATGAAAGGGGTGATGGTGACTTAGAAAGTGACTCATTTTCAAAAATTACTATTTTTAGTATGTGAGAACCTGGTAAAACTTATTATTTTTAGTAAGTGGTCTTCTAGATGTCGAAATGAGATGGGAGTAGTCTCAAAAGTTTCATTTTCACTTTAGGATGCTTTGCTCCAAATTTTAGGGGTTTTTAATTTCCATATTTTTGTAGATATGAAAAGGAAAGTTTTATGGATTCATTTTTGTTTTGGAAATTAAATATTATATAGACTATTAAAAATGAAAGATTGGTACCAAAAGAAAGATTTTTTTGAAGGGATGTACTGTTAAAATTTCATTAGATTGTAATGTAGTGTTTTTGAGTTATGACAAAATACTCATTTTTAGGAAGGTTTTTACAACATTTAGGCAACATAACAACATCTATTTGGTGTTTGTGAGGGAAAAAAATCACATTAAAATATTCAAAAGTGGCTACATGTTTGATTTTTAACCTTTTATTTAATTTTTAGCATTTTAACTCACCATTAACTCCGACATGGCTTAACTCGGGATAGTCGGGGTTAGAATGTGAGTTATAACCATAAAAATACGGGATAGTTTTGGCTGCGGTTTGCATGATATAGTGACAAGTATTACCATGTGGGAGCAAGGGAGATAGATGTAGTGGCTAGAAATAGGCTCCCCATTGCCCCATGTGACATTTCTTACATGAAATGGAAAGGGCACCATACTTCATCACAACTAGTAGTTGAGCTACTTGGAACAACATTTTAAATGTTAGGGACATTGTTTTTCCTTTTTCACCCACCTAAATAACCTATTTATGAATTTCATGATGCCAAAGTGAATTTCATAATGAGACCTTTCTAACAAGACTGATTTTCAGAAATTAATATTTATATGTGGTGAATATTTGGTAATTGTAAATGAGTTGTATCAAACTCATATATTTAAGTTATATTGGTTTGGTGTAATATTGTTGTGTATAACAACAATAGTTTGGATATAGATTGTCAAGATATATTGTTGTAACAATATATCATCGGTGATATTCTTATGAGAAAATAGTGGATAGCTAATAGGAATCACATTCCTATATATTTGTATTGTATCCTAAGAAATATAATAATATATACGAGTAATATATTGAGAGTGATATTGAAATATAAATATATAGCTACATTTATATTTGGTACCAAAGTGATCTTGTCTTGCATCTTTGTGATGGAGAAATAAACTGGTTGGAGGTGAAATTGGAGGTGAAATTCTTGTCTGTGTATGATAGACTATTACAACCTGTTAGTGTGAGTTATCCTATGTGTCCTCCTCTCATATTAGAGGGTCATCTCACATGGGTTAGGTTTAGGGTTTCATGTGTATCATGCAATCAGGGTTACTCAACACCCTATATGTACCCCTTTACTATTCATTTATGACCATGCCAAGACACTCCGTTGTCTTTCCTCTATATGCAAGCTTTGTTTCTGTTGAGCAAGTTCTTCCATTACTGATCAATTATTTCTTGCAATTGCTAGAGCTATCACGATTCCGTTGGAGTGTAACTACTTCATGGCGCCTCATTTCCGATTCAATTCTCACAAAATATTTTCATGGTATCAGAACTGAGATCGGGTAAACGTGCACTTGTTATTTTTTAGTTGCGATTACTCTTTCTTGGTTTTGTTTTTGTACTCTGCATGTAAGTTTTTGATCACTATTTTCTAGAATGTTTGCTAATCTCTCTAACAAGATTTCTCGAAAAGTTGTGTTGGTTTTTGTGCCTTTTTTCGTGCATGTGCAGGTTTTCTTCGTGCCTTTGAAGTTTCTATTCTTTTTGCAACTATCAGGCGGATTTACTCAACAAGGGTTATTTTTTGGTTTTCTAAATTTATTAAACCAGAATTTTTTTAACAGAATTTTTTTATTATTAAAAGAAAATAATAATAAATAAACTATTTTTTTGGAACCCTGTTTTTCCTTAAGTTTTTGTAGGTTTTATCTACGCTACCCTCACCACTCGGACCTACCACGACGCACCGCCTTCGTGCTCTCATTGTTATGGACTACCCCCTCGTTTTGACTACCCTCACTACATTCGGGACTGTCCCCGCCACATTCAGCATACCCTCATGGTCTCCTCAAGCACTTCCTTCCTATCCGTGCCCAACTATCTTCTTCAAA
Organism: Taxus wallichiana var. yunnanensis; assembly: GCA_018340775.1. Classification (NCBI taxonomy): domain Eukaryota; kingdom Viridiplantae; phylum Streptophyta; class Pinopsida; order Cupressales; family Taxaceae; genus Taxus; species Taxus wallichiana. The sequence goes on along the minus strand of CM031239.1, from coordinate 24,778,811 downwards.
ACCTGTGCAAATTCCTTTGTAAAACAACAAGTCGTTTGGTAATTTTTACTTCCACGGCTGTTCCTTTTTTTCTACGGCTACTTTTTGGTAAGTTTTACTTTTTTTTGGGTAATTTTTTAACAACAAAAAAAATACTTTCCAATTTTCAAAACGTGGTAAGTTTTTTTACAAAGTTTTTGGTAAGTTGTATGTTTTTAAAAAGTTTTTTTAGTTGTTTTAAAAACAATCATAACAAAACAAATCGTCTTCACACGTTTTCTAAAAAGCTTTCCTTTTTTCAATTCTTACTTTTTTAATTCATGTTTTTAATATTTTAAAATAAACGTGAAAGTTTTTTTAATAAATTTTTCAAAAAAAAAAACAATATATAAAATTCTTTTTATTCTTTAAAAAAAAAGATTTTTACCTTTTTAATAAGATTTATTTAATTTAATTTTTTTAAAAGGGAAAGTTTTTTATTTAGGATTTAATTTTTTAAATCTTAATTAGTTTTTTTATTAGTAGAAATTAATTAGATTTAATTTAATTAAATCTAGTGTATTAATTTCAATTTCCTTAATTATGATTCAGTAACATATCATTATCGGCATCTTCATTAACATTAAACTATCAATTTTTTTAAACTCCAAAAGCCCTCAATTTAGCTAAACTGGGCGTTTCTAAACTGTATTTTTTAACGTTATTGTCATTTTTATCTAATTGTGTGTTCAAGTGTGTAGCGCTATTCTGGGCCTTCTTTTGTCTTCTAGGGGAATTTTCCCCCTTCTGAAGATCATCAAGGTTCCTTTTTAAAAAAACCTTGTATTTCACACTTATTATTGCTTGCGACTAGTGAGTGCATCCACCACAGTCTACAGCAAGGGGGTTTCCTTTTATGACGTGAGACATTTTTTCTCACCACCAGGGTTGGCTTTCACCTCCTTTTTGTTTTTTACTTGTGCTTGTTTACGGTGTCCTATTTGAGTGCATTCCATGAAACACTGTTGTGGTCTCCTCTCTTGCACGTTATTACGCTAATTACAAGATGAGTTACCAAGTGTTTCAAATGGCACGCACAGACTCAATTGTAATCAATGCACTAAACTATAAAGTGCAGAAAAGAAAGGGGGTTTTTATTGTCTGGGTGGTTGTGTTTCTTTTCTACATTTCTTTCTCTCTCTCTCTCTCTCACTATGGATGCACTTTCAATTCCATTGCTTACGTTGTTCAAATTTTCCAAATGGAGATTGAAAATAATAACGAAACAAAGAGGCAAAGGGTTATTCCACATCACCATGGGAGCTCGAGATCGAACCGGATGATGAACCTAAAAATCTAAGTGGTAAAACTGTAGTGATGAAGGTTTATGTCTTCCTTGCATGTTTGTTTCTCGTAACTTGCTCTTCCACATTGAGGCATCTGAAACACCTAAGTCTACATGGACAACATTAGATGAAATGTTTGAACAAAATGATGACATGAGAGTGCATGAGTTGGAAAATGAACTACTAGGGTTAAATCCTAGTGATTTTGAAAACCTATAAGCATTCTTCTCGAAGTTTGTCCACACTAGATCATTGTTAAAGGAATGTCAAGTAGAGAAGAAAGATTCTCAACTGATCTTGTCAATTCTCTCTAAGTTAGGTCCTGAATATTTTGTCTTTGTGTCAACTTTTTATGCTACAAAAGCTACCTTGGGCAAGGATTAGAATATGCCCTCCTTTGACTATTTTTCATCCCAACTCATTCGAGAACAGACAAACTCATTCAAATGGGGTCTCTCAAGTCCAAGTCACATGCCCTTATAAAGAAGTACTAGTAAGGAAAAGAAGACTGATAATGAGATAGAGAAAAGGATCAACCTAAGAAAGAAACCAAGACCAAAACTAAAATTAACACGAACAATTCGACTTAGAGCCTAGAGCACGAAAGATAGGTATATGTGCTCCTATTGTAAGAAGTTTGGTCATGATGAGAAACACTTTTTTTGGAAATAGATTGATCACTTATCTCATTTACTTGAGAAGAATAAAATAAGTGTTCTGAATCCATAAAACAAAATACTCCGAAGGCCGAGTCTTCCACTGCAAAAGGTTCTAAATTTGATAAGAAGAAAGGAAAGGTACTCGTAGCTCAAGTTTCTCCTTCATTAACGTAGATTATAGATTCTAGTGCCTCACACCACATGGCTTCTTCGCATGTTGAGTTCTCCAACATCGAACCTTGTGATATGTCCCAAATCACGTTGGGTGATAACACGAAGGTGTCAATTTCTGGTAGTGGATTGGTAGAGATAGATGGGGGACATTCAACCAAGTGTTAAGTGTTCCTAATCTCTATACCAGTCTCCTATCGGTTTACCAAATTAATCACCTTGGTGAAGGAATGCGAGTGGAATTTTGTCCTAACTCTGTGATTATTCATGAGCTTAATAATGACACTACAGTGGTTGAGGGAAAGGCATATCACCGCTCACGATTGTATACCTTTTCCCACTTTACTTCTAATTTGACTTCTACTTCTCTACCTACCGAGGTTCTTCAACTCTCGATTCGGACTCGACTTTGTGAGTCCAAGCTTGGTTTAGAAAAATCAAAAGTGCCTTCTTAGTGGATCGAATCTGCCAGGATATCATTTTTGCTTCATTTATAATACACATTTTTGTGTTGAGGAACACATCATCAAAGGTGAAAAGGAATATCCATTATCTCGGTTGTAGCTTAAAGAGGGCCTTACATTCCGTATTGCTTTAACATCCAAATCCATGGTGGCTAAAGACGTCAAACTTATTAAGAAAAGATTGTATTTGGATCTCTAAAAATTTCACTCATGTTTGGTAGGCATAATATTGCATTGGCTTCTAGCACTAATTTACATCTGTGGATTTATCTTAGCTGAGTGATGAATTAAGGCTCCCTTTGGGTGGATTTAACCACCTCAGATCAAAAATTCCATTATCAAATTCAAAAATAGGTCTCACAAGATAATTATCCTCCTCACAACAAATTGGACTCCTGGATTGGTGAGTTTTTGGCTCGTTTGCTTCCTCCATACACCTATATTTTATTTGACATTGATGTGGCACATGTAGATATCTACAAGTGATTCAAGTTTGAGGTGTAAAAAATGATGTCAGTTTGTAGTTTTTTTAAATTCAGAGAAAATATTCTACGAGTTGTTGTTGGTGCTAGAGTCTTGGCAGGATATGACTAGTCACATGTAATTTGGAGTTACATTTATAACAACTTCCAATACATTTTCTTGAGGACTGAAAATGATTCTTGACAGGTCCAATGTTGTGTTTGTAGAAAATATCATTCTCTCGATACACATCCATAGCAAGATTTGTGTAGAAAGAAGGTAGATATTCATCTAACAGTTGTTATTTCCATCATCCATGTGTAAATTGATCAGGTCAAGTAGGTGGTTTTGTTTGTCATTATTAAATTGTTTTTAGATGAAATCGGTTGAGGTTTAGTTGAATGGTTTTAATTTTTTTAAAAAAATTGCCATGGGTCAATTGCCATAGATATTTGTGTCTTAGGTTTACAATTATAACATTGTTATAAAAAGTAATCTTTAATTACTTTTTAATTGTTGTTTTTAATCAATTATTTCGTATTTCCATCTTGTATGGTCAAAAGGAGTTATTGTGTCCTAGTCATTCATGTATATTAGAATTAATATATTTGTAGTTGTCCATTACAAATCAAATTTATAGTCATTATTATCTATTTGTTTGTAAAAAGGTGAATTTTCGGTTTCAGCCAACACCTATTTTTAAATTTTTTTGAAGAGTCATAATGGATAAGTTGAGTCACATTAAAATTGTTGAAGGTAAATATTTTCATACCTATAAATTACAAGCGCATTATTCCTAATTAACAAAGACTTGTCAAATATTGTTGATGGAAAAGAGAAGAAACTAACACATGCGAGATGAATCAGCAAAAAGGACAAGAAGAGATCAAAAGGATACAATGATTATTGGATTGGGTCTATCAAATTATTATTTGCATCATATAGAATTAAAAAGTCCTCTCAAATTTTTTTGGAGACATTAAAAAAATTATTTGGATCACAAGCTTGAAGCATAACAATATCTTTAAATCGAGAGATTGTTCAGCCTCAAGATGGAAGAAGGTGACAACATGGTGGAACATATTAGTAAGTTTCGTTTTATTTGCAATCAACTAGTGGAAATAAAAGTAGATGTGCCTAATGATGATGCTAAATTTGTATTACTCAATAAAATTCCTCCATGCTCTTCTAACATGGTCTTTACATTGAGTAAAATAAATCCAAGTTTAGAAGAACTTATTTTTTCTTTGCTAGATGAAGAAAAGAGAATCATGTTTGCAAAACCAGAGGAAAAATCCTTGTATGGTAAGAAACAAGATAAAAGAAGATCTAAATCTTCTTTCAGACCTGGATCATATTATAAAGATTCAAAGAAGTGGCTCACCTGTTATTACTACAGAACAATCTAGTCACTTGTCCTCAAATTGCAAGAAAAGAGCACAAGACTTACTTGATGGGAAACTGCAAGATAATTCCATGGTTGTTGATGATGAAGGAGAAAATGAAGAGGAAGGAAATACTACTTATACAGAAAATCAAAGTGACGAGGATTTTCTCTATTAGATAATTTCTAATAGAAGATGGAGGCATCGAAGGCTAGAGGTTAGATAATAACCTCTCATTAGTCACCAATGACGAGGCCGCACGAAGTTGTGGTGGCATTTTGTGGTGTGATTTTTCTTTCAGTTGTGTGCTTCATTTTTTACAGTTTGTAGTTTTCAATAAGTGGAAATTTCACATTGAGGGGGGAACATGATCAACATGATCCAATGTTCCATTTCTAGTTTTTCAGTTATGTATGTGATTATTCCTATTTCCCCTATGTAAAAACATAGTGAAGAACATATAGCATAGTGAAAGGCAACATCATGAGTCTTGATGAGGTAGAATAGTCAGATGTGTTCCTGTTTGTACCTAGGTTTGTGGTTAGCCTCCTGAAAACCATTGAAGGTTGTTCATATGTGTTCTTGCTTGAGTTCCCATACAAGATGATTTACGAGCATGTTCCCATCCTCGTTAGTCAGTTGTGTTCCCGAAAGTGCATGGTCAATAATAAGTTGATGCGTTCTTTCTTCTACCTTCATTTCGAGTGTGTGCTAAGATCATGAGCACATAGAGGCAACAAGCTAGAGAGGAAGTGTGAAAGTTATGTTGTTACCATGTAAACATTAAGGTGGGGAATGTTAGGAAATTAATATTTACATGTGGTGAATATTTGGTAATTGTAAATGAGTTGTATCAAACTCATATATTTAAGTTATATTGGTTTGATGTAATATTGTTGTGTATAACAACAATAGTTCGGATATAGATTGTCGAGATATATTATTGTAACAATATATCATCAAGGATATTCTTGTGAGAAAATAGTGGAGAGATAATAGGAATCACATTCTTATATATTTGTATTGTATCCCAAGAAATATAATAATATATACATAGTAATATATTGAGAGTGATATTGCAATATAAATCAGTAGCTACATTTATATGATTTTGTAATATTTTAAGCTACAAGGTTGAAGATATGGCCATGTGGATTTCTAGAGCATGGGAGGAACTGGATGGGTTCCCTATGGGTCATCAAAGGGTACTTTAATAACTATTTTTTTAATCACTATTTGCACTAGGGTGGATAAATCGGTTGTGCATGGTACTTAAGGAAGGAGGAAAGTTTTTTCTTTATGCGTACATGGTTGGATTTAACTAATTTTTTTCCACCTATACACTCTTTCCTCCACTATCACGTTATCGAGGAACCGGCGAAACATGGGAATGTTCCACATATTCTCAAGTTCAATGCCTTAGCTAAGACATTTCCCTTGTCTAACCTTCTATGCCCTCATCGACCAAGTTAATTTTTTTCCTTGTGTTCCCATATTATCTGATTTAGTCAATTGGGAGATAATTCTACCTAATTTGAGATTTTTTGGCCAAATATGGGCTTGAATGGATTTGCAAGGAGGAGAGGAATGCCCCAACAATAATTTTTCCCTCTTTTGATCAGTTTATACTTTCCCAAGTCCAAGTAGATATGTAAGTTACATAAATAACCTCAGATGGAGTATTTTGAATAATAGTTTGGTGACTCAACATGGTTATCTACTTGCTAGATGGAATATCTGTAGCCTTGAAGCATCCATTGGGCATGAATTCATCCTAAAAACCTTGAAAAATTATATAAAATTGAAAATATCATCCATGATCCTTCATGAAGCATTTATTGGACTTAGAACCGATCTAGAACTGCGCTTATACCACTCTCAAAAGATGAGTTTTGGGTGTTTCAAATGAACTTGCAAACTATCCCAAAATTCCAAGTTTATAATAAGAAAGGAGCATGGAGGAATCTATTCTAAAAAATGGTCTTGGGGATGAATAAAAATCATTTGAAAACCGACCCCATATCTGGTTTTCCTCATAGATCTTGCTCTAAAATGGATTATGCCAACATCAACAAAAGACACAAAAAATGTATACAAAATAGAAAATCATACATGTAAAAATTGGAAACATGTAGAGAGTGAAAAATGCACTTGTTTTTCAATAAGAAAACCTAAAATACCCTACCTTAAACAAAGGAGAGGAACACAAACAAAATAGGAAATCATTTGGAAGAAATAACTCCCTTTCCTAACAAGATTCAACCATGTAATTAGTTTGACAATAAACTTGGTCTTTAATGAGAGTGGAAAACTATCTTGAAACCAATTTTCCACCCCATTCTTCAAATTAACAACTGAAAATAGAAATAATACATCTTCCGACTGATTTGAACTTGGTTTTTGGAGGCATTAGATTTGAACTTTGGTTCTTTGATGATCTTCCTCATGCTTTGAAGTGAGAATGACTAGTTACAACTCCTTGGGTGGCTCTAAGATGGCCATATACCTAATTAGGAAAGGAAAAATCCTTCTAATTTTCCCATCTTCTTTATAATTAACTCCATTAATGGAGTTGCTTGAGACATATTCCCTTTCATGAATAAATTTGTTACATATTTTTTCTTCATCCTTGAGGGAATTGCAAGTTGTCTAAACATGCCTTCAATTGGCTCCTACTTAATGATCAATTTTGATTCATAAATGACCTCATCAATCCTACAACCATATTCAAAAAATAAGTACGATAGCTCAAATATGTCCTCGTCCAATGAAAACTCATCAATATTATATTTTTATCCCCTCAAAATTTCCCCTCTTTTGAAAGTTAGAATTTTAAGAAAATTTTTGAGTTGGCACCCTTTAGTAATGTCCTAGTGAAGTGAAAGCTTGAAGAGATAGTGGAAATTCATGTTTTTGGAGTCATTTTGGTGACTTGTAGGTCTGTCAGACATTTTTGTCCCTCATGTCCCAAGTACTGTCATGCCTTCTATTCACCAATCGGCCACTTTCCCCACAAAATCCTTACTGACGGTTCTATTAGAACTTTTTGACCCATTTGTCCCAAGTTCACCCGGACTTCCTTTTCCCCAATCGCTTGCATCGGGTTCTTCACGTACTTGTGTCCCATCTGTCCCAAATGTGTCTGTGATTTTTGTTCATGGATTCCCCACACCGCACACATCGGCTAAATCACGTCTTTGCATCCCTCGTGTCCTTTGCATTTATGAGTCCCTAGATTGCCATTGCTCATTTGGCCCACATTCCCTACATTTCCGCTTCATCTGGATCGCATCTTCGCATCCCTCATGTCCCAAATGTACCAAAGACCGTCCGGGCTAGTTTTTTCTACTTTTCCCACTTTTCATCTTTTTGAGTTAGTGCAAGGTGAATTTAATGCACATTTAATGACCTTCTCTCTCCTGAATGACTATTTAATTGGACTATCCCCTATGCATTTGTCACATTGCTCGCTTGCCATCTCTTGCTCGAATCCTTACCATTAAAGTCATTTGCTCATGCCCCTATATCCCTTTGCATTCTCATCACAATTTTGATCTTGGAAGGTTATTCCCCTACACGTTGCAAAAATGAAGATCAAGTTTCAAGGTCAGGAACATGTGTCACCTCTTGAGACCTTTGTACCAGATATTGGAGATAGTGAGGTTTGACACTTAGATTTTGGAGATTTTGGGGCAGACTAACATGCTCTAATCCTACTCCCATGGCACAAATGATCAGTGACAGTGGAATTGCATACATGGCTGGTTTTCCTATCTCTGTACAATGTGCCAACACCATGCTTTCTGCAGAGCCCATTTTAACCCGGATACCAAGGAACTTACTAATGTGCATGGGGAATTAATTGCTAAACTAGATGTTGCCACCATTGTTGCTGCCCTACGCATTCTAGAGACTGAAGATTCCATAGTTCTCACTTGTGCTCAAGCTCAAACCCTGTTTGATCAAGACAAAGGAGAAATACAAGGCCCGAATAGCAAAATCATGGTTAAAGAACCCTAAGAAGGGAGCATCCTAACTCTCCAAGGCATTATTTAGAGTTGATTTTAATGAGGAGTTGTTTGATTTTATTATTTTTCTTACCCATATCATGGGGTTGCCTTCCACCAATGAATTTCACTTCTGGATGTGCCCCTTTATAAATATCATCTGTGAGGGCAAGTAAAACATTAATTGGGCTAAAATTGTTTGCATGAATTTGACTGAGTAATTGTCTAGTGTTTAGCAGACTAAGAAGTTCTATATGACTTCTTATCTCATGTATACCCTAGCTGCATCCCAAGAGTGGTTCGGTTTCACCTACATGGAGGGCCAGAAGAATGAGCCTATTTATGCATACTGCCCTCAGTTTACCCTTGAAGCTAGCAATCACAATTTTAGAAGAGTCAATGATGCTTTCACCATGTATATTGTAAGACTCTTAGAGGGTGACACTGCTAGGAGATTTTCTGATGAAGCTATGAACCTGATAGCCAAGTATGGGGCTTTCTTCATCCAATTCAGGAGGTTTTCATACATCAGGTTGGCTGGCTATGAAAATACACCCCTCAAGCTCCCCATGTTTTACAATGATAAAATGGCTCTGGTTGAAGTGTGCAAGCAACTTGATAAACTCCATAGAACCTACAGGGACAAGAAGATCACTGGCCTACATTTCCCTATCTCTTTGGGAAACTATACATGTAAAACAACTTTGGATGCCCAAAATGTAGAAAGGGCTATCGCTCCTCTCACTATCCATTTCTTCAGACCTAGGACTTGTTTTGATCTGAAGAAGTTTATTGATCAGAACCTCAGGATAAACTATCATCACAAGCCAGATACTGAGGATTACTTGGGATGATTGTGTAGATGATTTTGAAGCCAAATGGAGGCACTATGGTAGACTCTCTCTACAACAAATTAGAGATCTCAATCTCTACCAAGTTCCTGAAGGATTTAAGGATGATGATGAGGACTTATAATCCTTTGAATATGAAACAACAATCAAACACACTCCTTTAGAAGATCTGGATTGGTACAAAAGAGAGATGATTTGGTTGAGATTATTGCCCATGTTCTTGTAAGAACTAAATTTTGGTTGATAGGAAGGTTCGTGAGCTCAAGAAGAATCAGGGTGGATCTTCTTCCAGAGATACCTCTACACCAGGGAAGGAAGCACATATAACCAGTACCGAGGTACTTGAGCAAACCCCTCATTCTTCCTTGATGAAAGATCCTAAGTCATCTACTCCTTCTACTCAAGTATATCAAAAGAAGATCAAAGAGGTTAAGTAGGAACCAATTGAGGAAGAATCTCTTCTTGAGCATTCAAAATTACCTTTAGGACCAGAGAACATTATTGTTCTTAGTGAGAGTGATGATGGTGAAGTGCCAAATCCTGCGGGAGCTCTTGAAGTCACTGTTGAAGAAGAAAAGGAAATGTCTAGTACTGAACCTCCTAATACCATAGACTCCTCTACAAAGGAAGCTCCTGATGCTCCATCCACTTCTTTGCTAGAGGAAATAGTGGTTAATACTCTAAGTGCCATGAGTTCACTTGCTCTTGGGCCTCTTTTTCCTTCCTCTTCTTCTTCTACCTTTCTGGTGCAGCCCTTGGTTGATAGCAAGAAGAGAAAATATTCTTCTCATTTAACAGGGCCAAATTTTGATGTTGTGGCAGCTCTGTTGAGTATTGCTCCTCCTCCAGCAAAGAAATCCAAGATCACTTCAAGGTTAGTAACTAATGCTCAGGGCCAACAGTTCCTAGAAGTTGTAAAGCCCAAGGCTGATAAGGCAGAGTAGGATCTTTTGGTCTCTAATTTAGAGCTTTCAAGGATCCCAATGGGAGAATCCACTCCTGAGAGTGAGGTTCATAACCTTCAAGAAACAATAACAAAGGTTATTGAATGAGTGGAAAAGGGAAAGTAGACCATAGAATAGTTGGAAGAATAGAACCAAGTTCTTTCCAACTTTATCAAGTCATTGTTGGCCAAAGATAAGGTTTTGGATCCTACCCCACTGGCTGCTCTTCCACCCCCATGATTCTCAGCCAGGATGAAGTTCAGAGCATCAAATACATACATAAGTATTCTACTTATGGGAAGGCTGTTGAGGCCATGGTGGATGACATGATCATAGCAGGCTTGAATTTCATTGAGGAAGCCTTCAAGGCCAACGAGAAGGTGGCCAACTTGTAGTAGAAACTCTCCTCCTTGATCAAAGCTATGGATAAAGAGATAAATCTCTAGAGTAGTTGTATTACAGACCTCTGCCTAATGGGCCAAACTAATGAGAAGATTCTACTGGTCAACAATGTGTTTGATGATGCCAAGAATAACTTTTCAAAGGCATGGATTTTCAGTGTCAAATGGAAGATGAAGGTTCTGGAAGAGGCACTTTGGGAGAATTAAAGAACGTATGGCAGAAGGGAGAGTCTTTTAAAACTTGTGTTTCATCTACCTTTAAAGATATCCACTACCAACTTCAAGATGAAATTTCAGGCATTCCCTTCTCTCTTCAAGAAATCAAAGCTCAGTTCAGAACATTTGTCAAGGATGACTTGTTCAGAGAGGAGTCAATTACCAAAGAGAAGATAAAGGACATTTGCTTCCTTCAATCTGCAATTGCTGAGGCCAATAAAGAATACATGGAGCATACCGAGTTCGATAAAGATATGGAGAAATGTCTAGGCACTTGGACTCATGCCACTACCAACACCACAATTCCAAGAGGCATGGAAATAGTAGAAGCATTGAAGAAATTCAGATATCAGATCCTCAAATCGGTGGGCCCACCTCAGCCATAATCGGATGTCTCTTCTTCTAACTCCTCTTTCTCTTCTTCTATTTTTAGTGCTTGAGCTCCTTGTAAATTGATTAAGGACATTGTTTTGTGCATTTCCTTAATTAATATTTTAGTTAAAAGAAACAGTTACCAAATGTAACCAATTTGTAAGATATATAATGAGCTCTCCATGCCATTCTAAGGGGCTGGAACTCTGATTATTTTTGAAAGTGTAAAAGAGTCAAAATCTATCAATACAAGAAGATTTCCCTTTTTGTTTCTATCTGTGCTTATTCATTCTTTCCTATCTGATTAAAATTATTGAATCATTTATCTATTTTGCATCAAGAAGCTTTGTATTCTTGTGGATGTCATCTCTAGAACTTTGTGTCTGTGAAATAACATCTTATGGTTTTAACACAAATGATTTTGTTCTATATGATCCTAGTTCAACATTTATAAGGAATTATTTTTCTATCTATATTTCCTGAGAATGCTATTCTACCTTTTTCCATTCCTTATTCTTTATGTCCTTTTGTATTGATAATCTGTCATTTAAAACACTTTCATGATATCAGAGTTCCTCTTTAAAACTAAACGTTGTACATTTGTAAATAGGTTTTTGCCTTTAAATAAGGGAACCTCTCCCATTAAAGAGGAGGGAATTTCTATCCCCTGACTATTTCTTTCATTAAAGTCCTTATTTGACAACTAAAAATATTCTACCAAGGATGAAGGTAAGGAGATGTCTGAAATATTACCATCAAAAGAGAGTAAAAGGATTAATATGGTCTCTTCTTCATCCAAGGAATTTGAATTTAATTTATACTTTTCTATGGCATGAAACTCCATGTGAGTGGTTACAACATCTAAGGATGTTATTTACATATCACTACAACCCTTAAAATGTGCAACACATTCTAAACATACAAGACAATGGGGGTCACTACATTAAGTCAAAACCTCTTGGTCATTTTTAAGTTTATCTTCAACCTTATGCTCTTCAATTTCAACCTCAACCTTCTCCTTCTCTTTATATTTTTCAATTAAAACAACATGAGGTTTATTAATAGATTGGGTCATATCTCCATCCATGCAATCAGAGTTAGTCCATTCTTTTAAAAATATTTTAGGATTTTCAAGAATGGAACTCACCTTAGTTATATTTTTTTGTACTTGGAGAAGAGTGACTGATATTTTCTTGATAAATAACCTCTTTTTCTTCAAACTCATGTCTTTAATCCTTGAAGCTTTGAATTTGATTTTTTCTGCTTGGCTCCTTCCCAACCTGCCCCTCTAGGAATGCATGTGTCTATTGCTGATTGTAAGAATAAAGGTTAGTACTTGTTAACATGAAAGATTAAAAATATTTCTTGGTGAGGAATGCATCATCGAGAAGTTTAATCTTTAGTGTTTTATTGTTTAAAAATGGTTCTTCATTAGGCTCATGAACATGTAAATCTGATTTTTGAAGTGGGGAAAGGTTTTATTTCTTGGTTGAGTTTGCAAAGGTTTGAATGACAAAATATGTGTAATATTTTATTATGGAAGAGATGCGGGTTCAAGAGGATTGATGGTAGATAAATAAAGATGAAAAATAAGGGGAGAATATGGAGAAGGGGAATCCTCAAGAGGAGCGGGCATAAAGATAGGAATATGAAAACCAAGTTGAGATGGTACTTGGTTGGGAAGAATAAATGGGAAGGATATGAAATGGTAGTGTACGATTACCCCATTCCCCATTGACAAGGTTCCCTACAACCAAATTCATGAGCCTCCAATTTCTCATCCATATTTCTATTTTAGTGGAAAACTTAGCCATATAATCCAGCTTATGCTTTGAGGGTTAAACCAATTTGGCATAAGGCCAGTCCATGGAGAGGGATGCGTACAACCAATTTAAATTTCCGTCGTTATACATGTAGCTTTGATTTACACCATGCTTGCCTCCATTCCTTGAATTTAGCTCTTGAAATCAACATCATCTATTAAATTTCCTCCATCACCTACATAACCTTGTTCTTGACAAATGCCATGGTCAATGGGATAACTATATGGATTATTGGGGTTGGTTATATACATATGCATCATGATGGTGCTCATAAAACTAATTTGGAGGAGGATTTTTAAAATATTGAGGTGGAGGGGAATGATAATGATATTTTAAATGAGGGATCCAATGAGGGAGTGAAGTCATGATTGCACAACATCATGAATGGGAAACTAGAGAAGGAGGAAAAGGAAATGGATGAAAGAAATAAGGGAATGGTGTGCAACTCAAAAAATTGGTTGTTTGAATAAGTGGAGTCGTCGATGTGTTGATTTAAAGCCTCCAAAGGATAGATATCACAAAACAAACATCAATCTTGGAAATATAATAATACATTCAACTCAATGTCCCACCAAGTGTGCCAAAACTATTATCATTGAAAAAAACACCCTCTGATTATCATGAATGAGAAATTAATGTATTGGGTAACATGAGAATGTATCCAAGTGTGGGACCTTTATGATTGAGACAAACCTATAGAGAAGGTTAGTTCCTCTACCTATTCCTAATGCTAATCTACTCTGACAACTTGAAATGCAACTATTTAATCCTAATCTAAATATTCATAGGGACAAAGATTAGAAATAGATACATAAAATGGAAATCATAGGCTAAATAGAGGTGATAACACAACAAAAAGGGGAAAGACAATATCAATGAGGAAAAATATAAGAGAATGGGAAAATGGAGGGATAACATGAGTTCCACAGAATAAAGTAACATTTAACCTTCCCTTTTCACATAATGCACAACAAATTTGGAACCTGTAAAGGAGAAAAGGCATGCACAACACACCATAGTAGAAATAGATAGGAAATAATACAAATAAAACAAGTTAGGGTAGATAAATAACCAAAAAAAGTTAATATTTCTTGAAGATCATGATGTCAAAGTGAAGTTCATGATGAAACCTTTCCAATAAGACCAATTTGATAAGATTTGGAGTTACATGGAAAATGATATGGCCATGCATGTTTTCATATTAACATATCTAAGACATCACCCCTTTCTAACTAGATCCTCCCTTTTTAGCCAAATTACTTATGCAACGAACACAAGGAATAAAGGAATAGTTATTTATGTTACCGATTGTCCAATTTAGCCAACTAGGAGCAAATTCTACCCAATTTATGATTTTTTGACCAATTATGGGCCTAAATAGATTTATAAAGAGGAGAGGAATGCTCCAACACTTATTTTTCCTACTTTTGGATCAATTTATACTTTCCTAATTCCAAGTAGAAGCACAAGTTATCAAAATGACCTTGGAGGAGTATTTTAGATAACAATAAATTCTATCAATAACTTGCGGTTGAGATCCGGAAAGACATTGCATAACCCTCCAATGGTTATTAAAGAGATACCTGAAGAAAAATGGAGGATGCTCCTATTGTTTTAAAAAAACTAAGGAAACCACTAAACACAAGGAAAATAATGTTCACATAGCTCCCTTCAATGAGAGATTGAAGGAAACATTTACTAAGGAAGAATCCACATAAATGCAGGAATTAATGAAATTAAATATTTTTATTCCACTCTTAATAAAAATTAGAGACACTCTAGAAATTAAAAAAGTTAATAAAGGCCTCTACATAAAGACATCAGGAAGAAAATATAGTACCCAAGAATAGTGGAAGTTAATGGAAAAGTAGTTGATTTATTATTATAGAAGTTTCTCTTACATAAGTATGGGGATCTATGAAGTCCAGTAATTTCTATCATCATAGATGGTCAAACCATATATAATGTTTTAGTATATATATGAGTTGTTATTAACGTAATGACACAAGATATAATGAATCTATTTTCTTTGCCAGGATTGTAATTAACCAAAACTATCCTCTAAATGGTAGACCAATATATTGCTATATTATAGGGAGTCATAAGAGATGTAATGGTTACAGTTGAATCATGGGAATATTCAAGTGGATTTCATGATCTTACAACCAAAACAATAGAAATATGCCTCTCTATTTTTTTTGGGAAGGCCTTGGCTTGCTATTGTTGCTACATTGATTGATTGTAGGTCTAGAAATATGACTATGTCAAATGGGTCTAAAACAAAAGAACATTTCCCTTTACCCTCATACTCATCCATACTTTGAAACTTATGAAAATATGTGGATTGATGGATCATATCATGATTGTATGATCTCTTCTTATTTAGAAATGATTTTAGTAAAATATGAATGTAATTGAATAAACATACAAGACTTATAATGAGAATTCTATTGTGGATTTAGAAAGAACCATTTTATCTCTATAAAGAACCATTCTAACTCTATAAAGAACCATTATAGCTTTATAAAGAACCATTCTGGCTATAGAAATAACTTCTATCGATACGAAAAATAACCATTTGGGCTATTAATAAGGACAACAATGTTATATAAGAATTTAATGTTGAAATATATGATTATGCTCGTTCAGAGCAATTGTTTGTCACCGAAGGAAATATCAAAATATTTTCACTTTCGTTTAGCTAGTTTCATGTCTCGATAAAAATACAACAATATTCCACATGTTGTAACCCCATTTTTGTCCTTCGAATTCTATGGTGAATGAAAAAAGTAAAAAAACTTATATGAGATTAAACAATTATTTATTAAACTAGGGAAATAATTGAACATTAATACAAATCTAAATGGTCATCAAGAAGTTGAACTTATTAATGTCTTGAGAGATCTTTCCATAAAATTCACCGGGATTATACTAATATGAGAGGAATACACCCTAACATATGTACTCACCACATTTACACTAAATATGTTAAACCAATCAGACAACCACAACGTAGGATTAATCCAACACTCAAAGATATTGTTAAAAATGAAATTGAGAAACTATTGAAAGTTGGATTTATATATCATATATCTAATAGTTAGTGGGTGTCCCCACTTGTTATAGTTCCTAATAATAATGGTAAATGGAAATTTTGTTTAGACTATAGGAAATTAACAAAGATACACAAAAAAGACTATAGATAATTTGGAATGTAAGATTTTTTTCTTTTTTGATGGATTTAGTGGCTACAACTAGATTTCTATTATAAACAAAGAAAATTACCAAAATGAAAGATGAAAAAACCATGTAAACCTCTCAAAAACATTTTGTGCAAACCTTAGATAAGATTCTCCTGTGAAACCTTGTAGAAAGAATGTTAGAAGTGTTTTGTGGGTGCTCTTGAGTGCTCTCCAAGATTTGAAGGAAAATGCTACAGACACAACTGAATAGAGTTTTTGTGCTTCAAATTCAAGTGGGATTAGAAGGAAAGTAAGCTTGTAATTTAAAGAAACAAAAGGTAGTTGGAATTGGTTAAATGAATAAATGAACATGCTAAAAATAACATTATGGGAAGTTGTAATAGTGTCGGGGAAATAATGAAATTAATTACAAAAAGTTTGCATCCGGAAAGGTGGTTGTATGTGCATTTTAATTGCCCCCACCTTTCTAGGATTCTAGAAGTGCAGTTAACTAGGGTAGTCAAAGTGGAGTCAAAGTGGAGTTTGGTCAGGTGGCAGATGACTAGGATGTGCACACACTTAATTAATTAATTATTTAATTAATAAATAACAATTAATTTAGCCAAAGGGGTACAAAGGGTACATGGGATTAATTTAATTAATCCAAAGGGGTACAATGTGTATCAATTAATCAATTTAATTAATTAATTGCAAATGGGTGAATAACAGGGTGTATTAGCATGATAATGCGAGACATGTGGAAACATGAATGTAAATTTGGGGTGTCTACATTTTTGCCCTCTTTAAAGTGATATTACGAGTAATAGTGCTTGAAAGATAGTTGATGCATGTAGATCGGTGAGTGGAAAATAGTGAAGGATTAGGATGCCCAAACAAGAAATATGGTAGAGGAATGCCCCTCAAGGGGATGGATGACACAACAAGGTGGCGAAAAACTGCTTGATAGGAAGAAAGCAAGGGATTAGAACAAGGATGGGAAAGGACTATGTTCATAGCATGAGCGTTATTTGGAGAGTAATTTTTAGAGCAACCTGATTTTTGTTGTTGCACAATAGAGTTGTCACCATGATTGTGAAAGAATCAAGATGGTTAACCCAGATGCATGTAAACAAACACACACAACAAATAAAATATAAAAAGGAAAACAAACCCAATATACAAAGTATGTGTTGGTGTTAGGGTTATAAAGGAACAAAGATGTGATCACACTACTTGTAAGTGGTCCCAAAAGAGTAAACATCAACAATGCAACACAAAGTCAAAAATAAGACAATCAAATTATGTCCCTAATGCTTGCCACAATGATGATTAATTAGATACAAATGTTCCCAAATGGGAATAGGATCAGACTGAAAGAGAAAAGTTAAAGTGACTCCTTATGACACTCTTGCTGAATCCATTGTGCAAATGATCAAAGTTGAAATTTCCCCAGGTGAAGTTATATCATGAAGGAAAAAAAATTTGTGTGACTTTCCCCAAGCGAGTTATCCTATCATGCAAAGGGAAGAAAGTGATAGCCATAAAATTGGCACAAGCACTAGAGTAATAGACAAAAGTATGACGTTTATCAAGATTGTATTGAGATGTTGAATGATTTACTTCAAGGGTTTTCCAATTGTATGATTTCTGTGAGAAGTGAATGTTTGTTCAAATTTTTGTGATTTTTAATGTTTTTTTGGATTTTGAAATATTTGATTTTTTTTTGGATTTTTGCAAGTTTGGAAATACAAATGCAAAAAAATGAAGAAATTCCATGGCTTAAATAAACTAGGAGGAAAACACAACACGTGCAAATGACAAAAAGATATAAAAGAAGTAATGAAATAAACCCAATATGAACAAGAAAGAACCACACCAAAGTTATATGTGAACTAGGATGTGAATAAATTTCTTGCAATTGGTCCATAAGCACATTCTAGATACACAGTACTATTTATTCGAACTATCACACATAAGAAACTAAGCTAAGAATAGACAATACAAAATTCCATATGTACAAATGTTAAACAAGAAAACAAGCTAGTGAACAAAAACACACTAATGTAAAAATTCTAATAAAGAAGCGAATATATACAGATGTCAAGTTGCCCCCAAGAGAAATCCAAAGCCAAGTGATGTCCCTATGAAAAGTTACATTGCAAAGAGTGGCTTGATTGATTGGAAAAGATGATTGGGAACAATCAGGTGAAGAAAATGGTGAATGAAATGGTGATTGCATGTTTCATTTTTTTATTATTGTCTAAACAATTTTATATTGTTTTTGGGATTTTGAACAATTTTATATTGTTTTTGTAGTTTTTTCAAGACATTTTAAAAAAATTTGGTTTCTTTTGGAATTTTGAACCACACACCCGAGAAGAGGGAAAGGAAATTCCCAAGTCAAAACCGAAATGCTAAATGGAAGGTGAAAAATGGTGGTAGACAATGGGCATGAAAACCTACTAAGGAGAACATGTGACACATGGCAAGGTGAAAAGTTACAAGTGGGAAACAAAGTGAAATGAAAAAATAGGTAGATGCACTAACATGCCCCCAATACAAGGGTTTCTCTTCAAAGACTCATGAGTAGAAATTCTTGAGACAGAGGCTCCTTTAACTCTTTTCCTTACTCGGTAGATAGTTTGTATATACTAGATAAAAATTTAGTAGTTATAACATAAGGACCCACCCAATTAGGCTTTACTTTAGGACCAAATCACCAATTTCAAACTATCGAGGTTTGATCTTGCAATTATAATTATGGCGTAGTCTATTATGATATACTTGCATATGGTCTAAGGCATGAAGCCATCTTGTTGGTGTCGAATCACAAGACTTCCCACAGGACTCCGCAACGCGATCGTTTGAGACTCCCAGTGCGATTGCACAACATGGAGCTTTTCCCAAGTGTGGGACCTTGCGAAATCGGAAAAGCTCTCCGGATGAAGGCCGGCTCCTATTCCTCTGTTCAGATGCACCAATAAAACGCAGAGGTTTACCCCAAAACCTAATCTAACTACCAAGGAGACAGGGAGAGAGAAATGCATAAAAATAAACCTAAGCTAAGGAGGTGATGCACCGAGGAATGAAGAACATATGTTTTGCCAATTAAACACAGACCACAGAAATGCAATGCAATATCATGCACAGATAAACATATTCACAGTGAAAGATCAGGAGGATGCAAAATGAAACACATAGAGGGTTGAGAAACATCCACAATCATGCATTTATTTGCTCCGAAGGTTGATACAATACACTGCAAAAAATGCCCAGAGGCAAAGGTGCATTACAGTTTCAAATGGGAGGTTTGAGCTCCACAACTCCACCTGCCAAAGAGAAGAAGGGAGGAGGCACAAAACAAAAATGTTCGACCTTTTAAAAACAGCCCCTCCTTACATTTTATATGAGGAAAAAGAGAGGGAGAAGAGAATGATTCGGATCTGCCCCAACCACCTCCAAAACTGCATTCAATTCTTCAACAACCATGGTGGTAGGTAAGATCCCCAACGCCTGTCGGGTTCGGAACTCCCTTATGCATTTGCATCGGGTATAGAGGACTGCTCGACATGCCTCTGATCCGTGCTCTTCCGACGTGTTTACCCGATCCAGAAACCCGAATTCCCTTGCTGTCGGGTTTTGAAGACCCCCCGACATGTATTTGATGTGCCATGTTGTTCGCCCCGAAACCCGAAATGCATTGCGTGGGATTTGGGACCTCGCGACATGCTCCTTCGATGTCGGGTTTTGGTGAGCTCCCGACATGTTTCTTCAACGTGAAAACCCGACTTGTTTTCCCGACCCGAAAACCCGATTTGCTTGTTTTTCGGATTTTTTAACCCTTGCGACATGTCTTTTGGCGTCGGGTTTTGGTGGACTCCCGACATGCTTCTCTTTGCTGTTCGCCCGACATGTTTTTCCGCCTGTTTTTTCCGGTGTCGGGCTTTTTAACCCTTCCGCCATGTATTTGATGCCCCGAAACCCGCTTGTCTTCTGTGCGTCGGGTTCTTTTCTTCCCGGTCCTCCGTTCTTCCTCCCGCTGTCCCGCTGTCTCGGGGGCCGTATTCTTCCTCGCGCTGTCCTTTGTTCTTCCTGCTGTCGCGGGGGGAGGAAATATATACAACAATTTGGCAACTCAACGGGATTACCTGCCTACTAGGTAGAAGATCAGTGGCCTTTTGGCAATCCATTGGGCATGGAGTCATAAGCAATAGCCTGAACCAACCGATATCTGATCCTGAACCTGATACCGCAACTCCTTCTCTGAGAGCACACTGAACTTAAGAGTTGTTCTCACCAAAACCGCTGCAATGAACCATGCCAGAGCAAAACCAACACCAAAAAAACTATGTACAAAATGGAAATCATACATGCCCCAAATGGGACATGCGAGTGTGCGAAGCACTTCTTCCACTGAAAGCAATCCTACCTACTCTACTCTTCTTATCGAAGCAAAGGCAAGCTAAACAAACCTGCAAGTGGTTGTGTAAAATAGCTTCCTTTCTTCAAAATGGGCAGCCATGCAATCGATTTGGCACTGATCACGGCTGTTTGGATGAGTGGGAAATCAATGAGAATCTGGTCTTCCACCCAAATCATCAAGGTGTCAGCCTCATGCTGCCTTGGCGGGCATGACTGGTTTTGCTTCTCCCTTGGCTCCAATGAAGCCAAGTATCTGATTGGGCAAGGTCTGATCCGTTTGATATGCCCATAGCTCTGATTTTCAACTCCAAAAATGGAGTCTTCTTGTGGACCCTCCGAGATGGATGACGTGGAAGAAATGGTGGAATCCTTCTGTCCTTTCTCTTCCTCCAATGAAGAACATGGAAGATTAAAATCTTCCAATTTTGACTCCAAAGAGCTGCTATAAGATGCGGGCTGCTGCAAATGAATGCTCTCCTCCATGACAGCAGGCTCTGGTGTTTGGAATGTGGATGATGAAAGAGGGAATGGTGAAAATTCAACCGGTTCTTCTCCATCAAAACAGTCCTCCAAATCTGACAGGTAAACTGCCTCATTGCTGTCCCGCTGTTCGTGTTCAACTTCCTCCATGGTGTCCTCTGGATCTGCAACTTGACCACCATGGTTTCCTTCACTCTCCAATATTGAGTTTGAGAGATCAAACTCCTCTTCAGTACTAGAACTCGGGAGAGGTGAAGTAGAAAGAAGAACTGAAGGTTCTCCTGTAGCCTGCTTTGTGCTCAAAGCCCTTGGATCTGCACTTTCCTCCTCCACAACTAGGATGTGCTCCTCTTCTTTTGCTGCCACAAAATCAGTCCTGACCACCATTTGTTCTCCAACCCCAACCTCTTCTGTAGGCCTAACCATCAAGGGGATCTTTGTCATCCCAAATCTAAGAGCCCAACTCTTCAGACTTTGAATTTCTTCATCTTTGTTGGCACTCTCTTTTTGCTGTGGTTTTCCTTGGCTGGCATTCTGATTTTCATCCTCCCAACATGGATTAGGGGATGCAATAGGAGGGATAGGTTGAAACTCAACTGATTTGACAATTTTGTGTGGTGGTGGAGGCGGTGAAACCTCTTGTTTCTTTGGAGTGGAAGGTACTTCATTTAGCTCTTGTGGAGGGGATGACTGTTTGGAAGGGAAAAGGAAAGAAGAATCGAGATGAGATGGAAGACTAGGGGATGGAGGGATGGATTCAACATTTAGGGCAGCAGATGGTGAGTTTAAAACTTGACACTGCTGAAATGATATAGATTGAGAAGGAGGAAAAGAAAGAGTATGAGATGGTGTGCTTACCCATTGACAAGGTTGCTGAATGCTCCTCTCATATACCTCTATTCCTTCAATCCACCTTGTAAGCAATGGCAGTGTTGCAATCATGAAGTCCAACTTCTCTTGAGGGCTGTAATGCCTTGGAAAAGGTCCCACCCATGGACAAGGTGCTCTGCAACCAATTCCAAATGCTTTCATTTGTGCTTGAGCCCTAGATTGCACCATGTTTGCCTCCATCTTTTGGATTTTCTCCAGCAGATCTGCATTTTCTTCTTCGTTGTCTTCATTGCATGCGTACCCTTGCGTTTGACATGCTTCATAGCCAAACTGATTTTGGCATTGCTGCTCATATGGGTATGCATGTTGATCCTGAACTTGACCAAAATGCTGATTTGGAGGATTTGTAACGCAAGTTGGAGGTGTGATATACTGCTGTTGTTGAAAATGTGAATTCCATGATGGAAATGAAGTCATGGTTGCACAACTTCATGGAATGGAAAAGGATGAAAGAGGTGGAAAGAAAGATGGGTGGAAATGAATGGGAACGGGTCTGTAACTCAGAGAAATGGGTTGCTGATCAGGTGGAGTCGCCAGATGTGTTTTTTGAAAATGCCTCTAAAAGGCTGGATGTTGCCAAGTTACACACCAAACTTGACAATATCGAAATCGAGATTTAAAATTTGAAGGACCCGGGGATGCAATCTTCAATCCGGAACTCGGGTCATGTTGTGCAGCTGCGGATTCCCGAAAAGCACAGGCGGAACTCAGGTTATGCAACGCATCACCTAAAACCCGAAACTGCCATGTGTCGGAACTTTGGACATGTCCGACATCCCTCAAAACCCGATTTGACTGCTGTGCCTGCTTTGATGTTCTCGGATCCCGAAAACCCGAAATCACTAAAAACCCGAAATTTTGAAAATCAAAATCTCAAAAAACTAAGAATACCCATTTGAAGATTACAGTCGGATCTACCAACTGTTAAAATTTTGACTCGTTTTGAGCAAGTTAAGCCCTTGAAAAATGATTTCGGGGTTCAGGCTGGGAGGTGCAAAATTCGAAATTTGTAAAAACTACAATTTTTAGTGCAAATTTCATGAAAAACTCCTTCAAATTTTGATGGAATGACCTCTTGGTCCCACCGGGCGTGCCAAAACTGTTGGTGTCGAATCACAGCACCCCTGGGACTCCGCAACGCGATCGTTTGAGACTCCCAGTGCGATTGCACAACATGGAGCTTTTCCCAAGTGTGGGACCTTGCGAAATCGGAAAAGCTCTCCGGATGAAGGCCGGCTCCTATTCCTCTGTTCAGATGCACCAATAAAACGCAGAGGTTTACCCCAAAAACCTAATCTAACTACCAAGGAGACAGGGAGAGAGAAATGCATGAAAAATAAACCTAAGCTAAGGAGGTGATGCACCGAGGAATGAAGAACATATGTTTTGCCAATTAAACACAGACCACAGAAATGCAATGCAATATCATGCACAGATAAACATATTCACAGTGAAAGATCAGGAGGATGCAAAATGAAACACATAGAGGGTTGAGAAACATCCACAGTCATGCATTTATTTGCTCCGAAGGTTGATACAATACACTGCAAAAAATGCCCAGAGGCAAAGGTGCATTACAGTTTCAAATGGGAGGTTTGAGCTCCACAACTCCACCTGCCAAAGAGAAGAAGGGAGGAGGCACAAAACAAAAATGTTCGACCTTTTAAAAACAACCCCTCCTTACATTTTATATGAGGAAAAAGAGAGGGAGAAGAGAATGATTCGGATCTGCCCCAACCACCTCCAAAACTGCATTCAATTCTTCAACAACCATGGTGGTAGGTAAGATCCCCAACGCCTGTCGGGTTCGGAACTCCCTTATGCATTTGCATCGGGTATAGAGGACTGCTCGACATGCCTCTGATCCGTGCTCTTCCGACGTGTTTACCCGATCCAGAAACCCGAATTCCCTTGCTGTCGGGTTTTGAAGACCCCCCGACATGTATTTGATGCGCCATGTTGTTCCGCCCCCGAAACCCGAAATGCATTGCGTCGGGATTTGGGACCCTTGCGACATGCTCCTTTGGTGTCGGGTTTTGGTGAGCTCCCGACATGTTTCTTCAACGTGAAAACCCGACTTGTTTTCCCGACCCGAAAACCCGATTTGCTTGTTTTTCGGATTTTTTAACCCTTGCGACATGTCTTTTGGCGTCGGGTTTTGGTGGACTCCCGACATGCTTCTCTTTGCTGTTCGCCCGACATGTTTTTCCGCCTGTTTTTTCCGGTGTCGGGATTTTTAACCCTTCCGCCATGTATTTGATGCCCCGAAACCCGCTTGTCTTCT
Organism: Taxus wallichiana var. yunnanensis; assembly: GCA_018340775.1. Lineage (NCBI taxonomy): Eukaryota > Viridiplantae > Streptophyta > Pinopsida > Cupressales > Taxaceae > Taxus > Taxus wallichiana. The sequence continues at coordinate 24,754,493 of CM031239.1, read as the reverse complement.
GTGCATCGGGTTCTTTTCTTCCCGGTCCTCTGTTCTTCCTCCCGCTGTCCCGCTGTCTCGGGGGCCGTATTCTTCCTCGCGCTGTCCTTTGTTCTTCCCGCTGTCGCGGGGGGAGGAAATATATACAACACATCTCTCATCTAGTAATTCCATATCTATAAGGCATGCAACCCGGTAATCCTCTTCATGCATGAGATCTTGGAGGGATACACGAAGTGAAGGCAACTCAACTTCAATAGGTAATATGGATTTAGAGCCATATACTAGGGAAAAATGAGTAGCTCCTGTAGGTGTATAGAAGGAAGTGTGGTAGGCCCAGAGGGTAGGATATAACTGCGTATGCCAATTACGTTTGTGTTTATTGACATTCTTTTCTAGAATAGACTTGATAGTCTTGTTTGATGCTTTGGATTGGCCACTTCATTGTGGATAATAGGGTGTAGCCCATTTTAGGAGGATATTATATTTCTTAGCTAGGGCCTTGAGATCCTTATTTTTGAAAGAACCACCATTATCAGTGAAAATAGTAATGGGGATGCCAAAATGACAGATAATATGGTTGAAGATGAATTTAGAAATATTACACCTAGTAACATTAGTAAGAGGCATAGCCTTAACCCACTTGGTGAAATACTCAATGGTGGTTATAATAAAAATGTGGCCATAGGAAAATGTGGGCTTTATTTTTCCAATTAAATCAAGTCCCCATTTTGAAAAAGGCCAAGGTGAAGTAATAGGCTACAAGGCTTGGGATGGTGCATGAATGAGATTATCGTGTTTTTGGAAATCCTAACATTTCTTCACAAAGTTGCATGCATCTTCCTCCATTGTGGGCCAATAGTATCCAATGCGTAAAATCTTATTTTCAAGGACTATTCTACTAGTACGGGCATTGAAAATACTTGAATGTACTTGATTGCGTCCGATTAACTTCATCCTGATTGAGACATCTTAAGAGAGTCCCATCATAGCCTCTTCGATACAAGGTTTCAATAAGAAGGGTGTAGCATGAAGCACATTGTGCTAAGGCTCTTTTATTAGATGAATTAAAATTAGGAGGATAAGCTTTAGTTTGAATGAAGGTATATATATCGTGGTACCAGGGATGATTAGGACCAACAATCTCAAAAACCATGGTGGACTCGGAAATTCGTATGTGAGCACCAAAATATGTTCAACAAGGAACTCATTGTGAGTTTGATTAGTGTCAAATGAAAGAAGGGAAGCAATAGTTTCCATGGCATCCATTGCTTTGTTTTATACACAAGGAATTTGTTCAAAATTGATAATCTGGAAATACCCTCTAAGGCTATCAACCATTCTTTTATAAAGTAAGATCTTTTCATCCTTTACCTGATATTCTCCGTTAAGTTGATTAATGAATAGAAGAGAATCACCAAGAACTATCAATTCTTGCAGATGCAATGAGATAACAAAACCTAAGAATGTTATCGTGCTTCATTCTCTCGATATGTTATTTTTGTAAGGGAAGTTGATGCAATAATGTTTAGGTATGTGGTATCCATTCATTGTACAAAAGACAATTCCTACTCTAGAACCATGGATATTGCAATATCCATCAAAGAATAATGTTCATAAAGGTGTTGCCTCTATGTTCAACATGTCTTTGTCTGGAAATTCAAAATTTAGTGGTTGTGAACTTGGTAATGGTGTTGTGGCAAATTTATCTACCAATGCTTGACCTTTGATAGCCTTTTGATTGACAATTTTAATGTAAAATTCACTAAGTAGCACAATCCAGCTAGACATGCATCCTGTTATGACTGGTCTCAAAAGTAGGTACTTAAGAGGATCAACCCATGAAATTATCTTGGTGGTATGATTTAGGAGATAGTGTCACAGCTTGCAAAAATTATAAGCAACTGCTAAACAATCCTTTTCAACCTGTGAGTACTTGGTCTCATGTTCAAGGAGAGTTCTGCTCAAGTAATACATAGTTTATTCCTGACCCTTATCATTGTGTTGCACCAATAATGCCCCAATGGCATGTTCTATTGTATATGTATACAAAAACATAGGCTTATCGTGTATAGACAGCATGAGTATCAGTGGTGATGTTAGGTATTCTTTTAATTTTGTAAAGGCATCTTGAAAATATTTTGTCCATTTGAATTGGATGTCCTTTTTAAGAAACTAGTTGAAATGATGGCACTTATCTGCCAATTGGGAGATGAAGCAATGAATAGACTGTATTTTTCCTTATAGGCCCCTTAGTTATCAAAGGTTTTGAGGAGGTGGCATATTTATTATAGCTTTGACCTTGGTAGGATCCACTTCAATTCCTCTTTGTGAGACAATGAATCCTAGAAGTTTCCCGAAATGACACCAAAGACACATTTTTTTGGATTAAGGTGAACCTTGTATTCCCTTAACCACTCAAATATACACCTAAGAACTATTAGATGATCCACCCTAGTCTTTGATTTAGAAATAATATCATCAACATAATATTCCATTATGTTGTGAAGAAGGTCGTGGAAAATAACAATCATGGCACGTTGATAAGTTGCACCAACATTTTAAAGGCCAAAAGGAATGACCTTGTAACAAAATGTCCCCACGGGGACTGTAAAAAACTATTTTATGTTGGTCTTATTTAGTAATTTGAATTTGGTTATACCTAGAAAATCCATCCATAAGGGATAACATCTCATGGCCTCGTAGTAGAATTGATAATCATGTCAATATTAGGAAAAGGGAAATCATCCTTAGGACATGCCTTGTTAATGTCACAAAAATATGTACAAATACGGATTCCGGTGGTCTTCTTCACAACTGGTACCATATTAGATATCCACTCTAAGTAATCAATGCACCGTATGAAGCCTGCATCCAATAATTTTTGTAGTTTGGCCTTAACAAGCAATGCAAACTTTAGATGTAGTTTACATAGTTTCTACTTGACAGGTTTAGCATATGGGTGCACCATAGGGTGATGAACCATAAAAGAAGGATCAAGACCGGGAATATCTTTCTAAGTCCAAGCGAATACATCTTGAAACTTGGTTAGAAGTGTTGTGAAGGCTTTGATTTTGGTTTCTGATAAACTGAGACCTAGTTGTAACAATTTTGGTTGGTCTTCAGTTCCAATGTTAATGGTTTTCATCTCTTCTACCAACAACTTAGAAGTGTCATTATCCTGAAATGATGCTAGAGGCATGTGTAGATTGTCAGATATTTCTAGATCCAAATCTCCTCTCTCTAGTACCTTTGAAAGGTTTTGACTACATCCTTTTATTTCTTTTTATTTTTCATTTTTTTTCACCGCTCGTATAATGCCTCATTAAGTTTTTCACTATGCAAGATATAATTTGTCCTTTTTATGTTTTTAATTTCTTTTTCTTTATGAATAGAGATTATAAGTTATTTTCTGAAGTAAGCGGTAGCATCAAGGTTTATATTGAAACCCTTCTTGTGATATGACAAGGAAAAAGGGTCTCGAGCCTTGAGAAAGTCCTGGATGGCCTCATCATTTTGAAATAAATCAATAGAAATATGACACTGTTGGTCTTGATCAATGAGGGAAGGATAAAAAACATCAAGTGTTTGAATGCATAAGTAGTCTAGGAAAATCATAGTTTCAGGTAGGTCTTCGAAGAGGCTATGTGTGGAATTGGTCTCAATTTCAAAATCTGAGTCCACATCACTAGATAACACCTCAAAGACTATAGGCCTCTTCTCATATGTCTCATATCCTAGACCATATGTGTAAAGGTTAGACTTTATATTCATAGGTTCAAGAACATGGGTGAAGGCATCTTTCATTCCAATTCATGTTTTTCATCATTTTATGGCCCTTAGTATAATTGGTGGATTCATAACATTCTAGCATCATGTCATTGTATAGCCAAGAGTCATCATATATTGGATTGTGTTAATATTCTAGATATCCATATCATCTCCAAAGAGTTTTTCCAAGATAGTAAGCTAGATGTTCTTGTAGATGAGGAGTGTTAGGACGCCCATAGCTATGAGGTGATAATGGGATTTTTCCAATAAGGAATGTACTTGTCAAGTGTGTACTCACCTAAACCTTTATGAGAGAATGTAATGGAAGGTGACACCTTAGATGTAGACACTTCAGAGGAAGGTGCGAAGCATGAGGGATCAATAGTATATCTGAGTCAATATGGTTGGTAACAATAGGAGTTGGGCTAGGTTCGGTTATGGTATCAACAGATGGAAAATATTTTTCCTTTTTGTACCTTGCTTCAAAAACTTATAGTATTCAAAGGGGTTAGTATCACCACGCAAGGTGAACTCTCTACCATTATGTGGAAAATTTATGCATTGATGGAAAGTGGAAGGTACGGCATGTATCACATGTATCCAAGGTCTACCCAAAAGAAGGTTATATGATGTGTCTACATCAACTACATGACACATAGTGTCAAGGAGCTATGGGCCTACTTATATAGGAAGAGTGATGGTACCACATGACTGACACTCAGTATTATCATAACCATGAATGGTAATGATATTAACATCTAAGTCATCTATTGTATGACCAAGGCAACAAAGCATTTTAAGGGACACTCCATTGTCGATAAGAAATATCTTGAATTTATGATCGATAACATAGGATTCGATGTACAAGGAGTTAATAGTATTTGGGTTCAACATATCTTGAGGGCAAAAGTATAGGATAGGAGTTTTAGGTGTAAGGTTTGTGATCATAGCCTAAAACTATTGAACATTGAGAGTATGAGGAACATGTGATTCATTTAGAGCATGAGTGAGAATATATTGAAATCTAGGTGACTCTTTCAGTAGTTCCATGAGAGAGATATGTGTTGGCATGGTTACTAATTGTTTGATGAATTCATACTGACCTAGAGTGGAATATTTGGCATTAGAATTTGACTTTTGATTTGAAGGAGTTATTGGTTTGGACGTTTTAGGTTCTGCAAAAGATGTAGAAGGTTGGTTTTCCTCAGGAACCCATATATTTCGTTATCATGTGGTCACAACATTACTCAAAGGTGAGAATTTAATGTTTTCCATTATAGATGGTACTTCCTCAATAAATGAGATAATTAAACTAAAATCAGCATTATTGGAAGAAGGACCTTTGTCAAAGCATTTTTATTGTCACCGCCATGTTTGGGAAATGGGTTTGAGAACACCTTAAGATTGTTGTTGGGTGTTTTATTTGGTGATGATTCTTCAACAATGATATCACCACTATCAATGAGATCTTGGAAAAAGTGACGTAAGTGAAAGCATCGATCGGTCGGTGTATTTGTCAATGTAATGAAAATCACAATAAGTATCAAGCTTTTACCAAGTAGGCTTGGGTTCTCCCTCAAACCAAGGTCTAGTGATGGGATAAGTAACCATATTTTCATTAATGAGTTGTTGAAGGACATTTGATAGAGGTTCTCCCAAAGGAGTGAAATGACATTGTTTAGAATCAGGAGAGGATGAAACCTCTTTGCTAGAAACAACAAGAGGTTGTTTACCTTTGTTTGGTCTAGTCTGAGTGTTTTGGATGTTGTGGACATTGCGGTTGTCTGTAATACCATCATTGACCATATTATGATTGTGGTTAACATGTTTAGATTTGTCTTGGTGAGAGCTATTAGAATGGTTACTATGTTTCCCATTGTCTTTTGAATGAGGTTTAATCAAACCTTTTGCAATAAGGGATTTTTCAATCTGCGATCCTTTCTCAATAACTTCTTTGAAAGTATTAAGGCAATGAATTTGCATGTGAAAGGATAACTCATAGTTGAGATTGGGTACAAATATGCTCACGAGCTGATTCTTAAGTATGGAGCATGGGGAACGTCTAGTAATCCCACATAATCTTTGTAGGAATTGTGCAAAGGTTTCATTTTTTTTTTGGAATTACACAAGTCCATCATTATAATTTTAGACTCTATGTTGAATGAGAAATGTTTAACAAACTTCTCTGAGAGGTCCACAAAATTTTACACAGAGCCCTTGGGGAGAAGTAGGAACTAGTCCAAGGCTTGTATTCCTAGACTTCATGGAAAAAGATGCATTAAGAAGACATCACTATAGGCCACCTCTTGGAAATCCATATAAAACTCCCTGATATGCTCTCTAGGGTCACTCTTGCCCCTGTATTTGTCAAAGTTGGGTGTCTCAAAATATTTTGGAAAAGGAACATGCAAAATGTCCTTATCAAATGGGTAAGGACACATTTCTTCAAAGTTGAATTGTTTTCCTTGATGTTTCATACTAGAGATGGTATCCTTCATCATTTTCCATTCTTGGGAAAATGGTGAGTTGTTCTATAAGAAAGATAAGGAGCCATCACTTGTAGAGTTATTGTTATCTTTGGTGTGCGTGGTATGACTCTTAAATGAAGCATCACTAGATTTATTTGGTGCCTCCTTATCATGGGATTCATTGGTGACTTTGGAATTTAAAATAGCAAGTTGTTTAGCCATGTCATTAATTTGATTCATGAGGGCTTGAGTAGGATTAGTGGCTGAATCATTTGATTTTCCTTTGTTCCTTTCATCATATTTTTCTTTGTTTGATTCATTTCCTTTGGCGTTGTTTAAGGTGGACTTGTTTTGATCATCATTATTCGTGTGACTAGGTCCTACCTCATCGTCATTGTTTATCGAAATGAAAGGTTCACCCTTGTTAGGTGGTGTTTTTCCAAGTAATGTTTGTAAACTAGCTTCATCAAAGTCAGAGGGTAATTTTTCTCCCATATCAAGGAGACAAAGAAAAAATTGGTCTTTATTCATACGTAAAATATTTTCAATGTGGGATTGTTCTTCAAGTGAGATGTCATTCTGATCATCCTCAGAGTTTTGGTCATTATCACTATAAAAATTTCCAAAAGGATTTTGTTCACCCCTTCCAAAAGGACTATAATCTCTATGTCGTGTTCCCACCATTTTTAAAAGAGGGAGGGAGCAAAATATATATGTGAAAGATAAATCAACCCATAGCAAAGTGAATGCAACAATCAAAGAGAGGTGTGCGATTAAGTTTGATAATAATTTGTCCCTTAACAAAGTTAATGCAAATATGGGAAAGAGGTTTCAAGGATATGAGTGATGTAACCCTTAAAAAATTGAATGTCAAGATGGAAGTGTGTGAAAGTGTTTGATAAACTCAACCCTTGACAAAGTGAATGCTAAGATGGAAGAGTGGTGTGATGTGATGAAGGTTCTCATCCTCTAACAAAGTGAATGCTAGAATGGAGGAGGGTTATAGTGACAAAATTCTAAATGTGTTCAACCTCTAACAATGTGAATGCTAGAGTGAAGAAGTGAGGATAGATTGATTGTAAAATGCACTCTACCACCTAGAAAAAATGAATGCTAAATGGGAAGAGGGTATGAAAAAAGGAGTCAAATCATATGCAATGTGCTCAACCCTTAACAATAATTAGTTAAGAAGGAAGAGGCTAATGAAGAGATAAGACTCAAATATTGACAGTGTAAGCATTGAAAATAAGATATGATGAAGTGTCTAGAACGTAACAAATATGTTGTCAAGTTAGAGATGTGAAGAAAGAAAACGTATATAGTTTAACAATGATGTTGTCAAACTAAAGGTTGTAAGAGGAGAATGAAGATAAAATGTGATGAAATAAGTTGTGGCAAAGTGAAACACAACACCGCTAAGATGCAAGTTATAAGATGAAAGTGCTTGAGTGAGGACATGGATATCTGCAACTCAAGACTTGATGTCAAAAGAGGATGAAAACTTAAACTTTAGGAAATGTAATCCAAATGTTTAAGTGTTGAATGAAATGGGAGATGAACTCGAGGAGGTGAATAAGAAAGATAGATTTAATAATCCTAAAATGGGAAGAAACCAAATAAGTGAATGAAAACTCCAAATGAGTGAAAGAAGATCAAATGGAGAAGACAATAGGGATGATGTGAAGAGAAAATTGAAATAATGAAAAAGAAATGAAAGTTACGAAAAGGGATAAATTGAGAGTAAAATGAAGGTTAGTGAATGAATCATGATGAAAAGAAAAGAAGACAAGAATAGATGAAATGAGAATGAAAGTATAATCGAAAAAAGGATTGTTTGGAAAATGAAAAAAGATAAGAAAAGTGAAATAAAAATCCCAAACAAGGAGAGTTTGGAAAAAATTGAGTGTGGAACACTACAATAAAAAGAAAAGAAAAGAAAATAAGAAAGTCAAAAATAAAGAAATTTTTGTTTTGAATGTTTGTTTATGGCCTCTACCTTAGATTGGTTTGAACAATCTTTGGATTCCTTAGTGGATCTCTCAACTAGGTGTCAGGAAAATATCTAAATGAGTGCAACGCTATTGCTAGCTAACAAATTTTTACTTGACCCCCTTTGAAACCCTGAGAAAAGATCTTTCTCAGAATGAATTGCACTAGGGTCGCCACTACGGATATTATGTGACTCTAACTCACAAATAATTTACTAGTTAGGTAGGATAAAAGGTTCCCGTTTCGTCCACCAGTCCCTCAAGGTGTGGAATACTTTGGGGTTCCTAGAACCACCCCCTTTGTTGTAGCTTAAGGCTTATGCCAAGGGGGTTATGTTCTAGTTAAGCGGTCGAGCCGTAGCTCTTAACCGAACCTGCAAATCAAGTGTTTTGAATGTGGTGTTTTTTTATCTTTTGATTTAGGTGTGGTTTGGTTGAACTCCTTTGGAAACCTACAGTTAGTAGTTTTTAATGTTTAATCCACCTTGTGTGAGAGCGGGTCCTGCAAACAATGATTAGAAAGTTTTCTGGAAAAATAGGTAAAAATAAAAAAATAAACAAACAAGATGACAGAAGCAAACCCACGTTTTTGATTTCCAAGATCGCTTAAAAAGCATGAGGAAAGAGCATACGTGTGGGTTGGATTTGGTTAAGTGAAACGTTAATTCCCAAAAACAAAAAAGAAAGAAACGACCACATTTTTTATTTCCATGATCACTTTAAAAGCACAAAGGAATAGCATACGTGTGGGTGACTCGTTTTAGTATCACAAAAACAAAAGAAAATGATAAAGGAAAAGTATGTAAAAACATGTGACAAAGTGTTAGTCCGGGTTAGAAAATGATAAAATGTGTACAAAATGGCTAAAAAGTAGGAAAAATTGGACCGAAACGTCCAATAACACTAAAATTGCAACATTTACAATTAGCGCAAGAGAGTACGTAAACGTGTCCATGAACCCTACAAAAGGAAATGACACAGTTAGGCCAATAAAAAGAAATAAAGAAACTAATGTAAATGTAATTAAAACTATAAAATATAAACTATAAACAAATAGTAAAATAAAAATAATGAATGATTGGTTTGTGTGTGTGTGCGGGGAAGCCCATGGAGGTGATCTTGAGAAGGAAGGGAAATCTAAAGGAGAGATCTTAGTGGTGGATGGATCGAGATGGGCTAGGGAGAGGGAGTTAGGAAGGGAGGTGGCTCGGTAGGGAATGGGATAGGGTAGGGAGGTGCGAGCTGGGAATGGGACGTAGGGATAGCAGGGGAGTTGGGAAGGAGGTGGCTTGACCAAGATGTTCAAGCTAGGTAGGGAGGGAGGGAGGGGTAGGGTATGGTAGTTACACCGATTTTTAAAAAAATTAAATTATTGTTTTTTATTATTCTTTTGTTAGATTTGTTTTGAAAAGCAAACAGTAAAATCTAGACATATATTTGGAATAAAAATGGTTTTTTTACATATAATATCTAATGTATGCTCTATATGTGTGCAGGTGGTGAAAAATTACAAGGAATTAAAGAAAAGAAACATGCAGAAGATAAGTGCAAAAAAAAAAGACAAATGCAAACATAAAATGTCAAGTATAAAAACTCTAAACCAACAAAAGACAACAATATGTTATTTGAGTTTTTATGTGGATCTGGGAAACTTGGTGCTTTCTTCAAAACCTACACAAGTTCTTTCTTCCAAACCTTCATAACAACACATGAACATAGAAGAACAAAATTAGAGAAAAATAATGAAACAAAAAGGAAAGAGGAGGTGTGTGACTCCCACTGGGCATGCCAAAATGTAAACAGAGAAAATTACCAAAATGAAAGATAAACAAAACATGCAAACCTCTCAGCAACCTTTTGTGTAAACCTCAGATAAGGGTCTCCTGTGAAACCTTGTAGAAAGAATGTCAAAATTTTTTTGTGGGTGCTCTTGAGTGATCTCCAAACTTTTAAGGAAAATGCTATAGACATAGTTCAACAGAGTTTTTGTGCTTCAAATTCAAGAGGGATTGGAAGGAAGGTAAGCTTGTAATTTATAGAAATAAAAGGTAGTTGGAATTGGTTACATGGATAAATGAACATGCTAAAAATAACATTATGGGAAGTTACAATAGTGCCGGGGAAATAATGAAATTAATTACAAAAAGATGCATCCGGAAAGGTGGTTGTACATGCATTTTAATTCCCCCACCTTTCTAGGATTCTAGAAGTGTAGTTAACTAGGGTAGTCAAAGTGGATTCAAAGTGGAGTTTGATCAAGTGGTAGATGACTAGGATGTGCACACACTTAATTAATTAATTATTTAATTAATAAATAATAATTAATTTATCCAAAGGGGTACAAAGGGTACATGGGATTAATTTAATTAATCCAAAGGGGTAAAATGTGCATCAATTAATCAATTTTATTAATTAATTGCAAATGGGTGAATAACATGGTGTATTAGCCTGCTTCCCTGCTTGCCCTTGCTGCCCCTGCTGCTGCCCCTGCCACCGGTGCTGCTACCCCCATGCCAGCTGCACATGTTTCTCCTTCTATTCCTCCTTCTGCTCCTCCTGACACTCACCTCGCCTCTTCCTCTAAACGACCTCTCACCAGGGCTTCTAGGAGACTCAACCTTGAGACTCTTGCAGCAGGGAAAGAGCCTCTTGATCTTGACATTGCACGTGACCTGCTGAACATAAGTAGTGCCAGTCCCCGGGAAGCACAGATGGATAACCCTTCTAAGAGACTGGAGGCCTTAGAGGCTGAGATAAAAATGCTGAAGGATGAGGTCAAAAATCTAGCTAAGCAAAAAGGTAAGAAAAGCATGGAGGGGGAAGGGAGCATTGACAATAGTCAGGTTGAAGACATATACAAAAAGCTGACCTCCTTGGACTCCCGCCTTGGGAAGGCTAAGACTAGGCATGATTACAACATTGCCGCCTTTAGGGCCATTGAGGAGTTCATCGTGGGGCATGCCAAAAGTGTTTCCAACCTCAGCGGTATCCCGGCTGCACTTTGGGGCAATGAAAAAGAGAGCAAAAGAACCATCGAGGAGCTCGATAAGACGGATGCTGCCCACATGACCGCTTTGGGTATGTTTCATGCTTGGAAAAAAGTCAAGATCAGTGTTGATCAAGCAGCCAAAAAGTAGTCCTGCATGCTTCTACTGCTCTCTTTTGTTATTCTTACTGTTTCTTGGCTGTCGGGTTACTGTTTTTTTGCTGTTGTTTTGCTGTTAAGCCTCGCTTGTGTAGCTGTTTCTGGGCTACGTTGATTTTCATTGTTCCTCTTGGACTTGGTTAGTCCTGCTATGTTTCTCACTCTTATTCCGGCTTAAAGGCCTTTTTTTGTATTCAAGGGTATAGTCCCTTTCAAAAAACTATTTGCCATTATTAAAAAAACATGGTGTATTAGCATAATACTGGGAACAAGTGGAAACATGAATGTAAATTTGGGGTGTCTACATCTATAGCTCCAAAATATAAAGATAAAACCAACTTCGATGTACTTGGAGGATGTTTACATACAAAGTCTTAACATGTGGTTTGTGTAATACACCTTCCACTTCTCAAAGGTTAGTCTTGGTTTTTTTGTAGATATCACTGATTACTATTTTGAGGTATACATGGATACTTTTCACCCATAGGGCTATTTTTCAAAAATCATTGAGTAATTTAAATAAATTTTTAGCAAGATGTGAGCAACACTAAATATCCTTGAGAAATGAGAAATGTTTAATTAATGTTCATCAATGGATTGTTTTGGGTTATTATATCTCAACTAAAGGTATTCAAGTTGATCATAAGAAAATAGAAATCCATTCTAACCTAACTTTTCCAACAAATTAGACGATGTTAAGAAATTTCTAGGCCATATAGGTTACTATAGAAGGATTATAAGATGGTTAGTCCTTTTACAATATTTTTATCTAATAATAATTGATAAACCGAGGAAAGATAATGTTGTTGTTGATTTCCTTTCAAGATTGAATGTTTCAGGTGAAGAAGAGCATGTTGAAGACCACTTTCCTCATGAGCACTTATTTATAATTTTACCAAAATCACCATGGGTTGCTGATACTTCCATCTAGCGGAGACCACAAGGAAGTTTCCAATCTATTTTACAAGTAAAGAAAGGAAAAGATTAGTTAGAAGCAATGATACTTATACATGGTTTAATGGAATTTTATATAAGTGTGGTCCCGATATGATTCTTCATAGGTTTTTAAAGAAGATGTGGTATATGTCATCATCGAGTTTTCCAGAAGAACTAGGAGGAGGAAATTATTCAAATAAGAGGATAATTCAACAAATCCTTGGAGTTGGATAAAACTAGTCTTCAATGTAAAATAATGTCTAAGAATACATCTAACAATGTGATACATGTCAAAGGATGGGGAATCCTAATTTTTCTACTAAAATTCCTCTTAATCCTTAATTGGTTTTAGGACCTTTTGAGAAGTGGGGAATTGATTTTTGGAACAATAGAGCCCCCATATCATGAAAAATAGTACCTATTAGTGTGCCTTTGGTTATGTCACAAAATGGGTAGAAGTTCAATCCCTTCCTTGTGCTAATGAAGAAGTTGTAGTTAATTTATTTTACCATAAGATCATGTAGATTTTGGAGAACCTAGAGCCATAATTTCCAACCAAGGACCTCAATTCATGTCTAACACAATTTAATCCTTTGTATTAATCTATCATATCAAGCACTAAAATTCATCACCATATCATCCTCAACATAATGAACAAGTAGAAGTTATAAATAGATACCTAGAAAATATATTGACAAAAGTTGTGAATGCAACCATAAAAGATCAGGTACAAAATCTACATGAGTTAGTATGATATTACACTACATCATGAAAAAATACCACTAATTTTAATCCATATGAATTTCTATATAGGAAGAATCCATTGCTTCCTATAAAATCTTAATTGCATAACTTAAGGACAACATTGAAAGTAGTAATTGAGATTGATGTAACTCAGAAAGATAAGATTCTCCAGCTGAATGAGTTAGATGAGATGAGGATGGAATCATAATAATAGTCTTCCTTCATCCAACATTAAAGAAATATTTTGCATAAATCTCATATCAAGACTAGGAGGTTCAAAGAAAGAGATTGGGCCCTTTTGTTTTACTCAAAGAACTAGTAGTTCAAATGGAAGTTGAGGACTAAGTGTTTGGATTCCTATCAAGTACAAATAATATATGATAATAGACCAGTTAGGTTATTACCCATTGGTGGAGATAAAATAACTCTATTAGTGAATGGGCATAAACGAGGTTGAACCAAGATACTCAAAGGAAAGATGAGTTTACAAAAGAAATTCAGTCTTGTGTTGAATTTAATTTCATGGAAGAATGTGATTCTTCCACCCTAGTGTGTGAGGGAGTTTAGAAATCCAATAAAGGGAGAAAATTTGAAATTTCATATGACAATACTCTCCCCTTTAGTCAAAAAAATACAAAAATATATATATTTATTTTGATAACTCAAAATAATAACATGAAGGTAATAAAAGTAGGTATGATGAATTTCCTAACATACACACTAACCATAATTATTTTTAAATATAAGGATGGAGGATGAAAAATAAAAAGGATACGTATTTATTGTGGTAAGGTAAAGTTATTCCTCATACCTATGAATTTTTATTTCTAAAACAACCCATGTATTTGATTTAATCAATTAATGAGAAAAAGAGAAAACGTAAATCAAAGTGATCATGACATGATGAAAAATTAGTTAGAAATAATGATTGGCATGGATGGATCAAGGTAGTGAAATCATCACTCATCATTTCAATCATGTCATGGTTAACTCGGTTATTCCGAGAAGTGTGCCAAATAATCACATAAAAATTTATTGGGACATCACAAAAACACACTTGTAATTATTAAATAACCATTTTAGTGAACAAAACATCGGTATCAAAATAAATATCTAGGAATAAGTGGTTGTTGTTTTGTGTAAAATTCATTACTATTCCAAATATTTCTCATACCAAATTCTATAAGATGGGAAATAGTAAGAAATCGAGTGTCGATTCACCATCATTGCTCCTCCAAAATGTTGAGGTCATAAAAATCTTCCAGGAAATAGGTTGGTTAAATTTTCTCAAAAAGTTTGTAGGGTATGACTCTGATTTGGTTAAAGATTTCATTTTTAATTTTTAAAAATTCCCCTCAAGTTTTAGTGGAATGAAAATTAAATTTATCATCACTATTATAAGTTCCATAAGTGGTTTCACTAACTTTGGAATCAAAGTAACAAATCATTCTTCTATTAAGGACCTCATTCAACTCTTTCTTGATGATGATGAGATAATACCTAAAATTATACTCAACCCCCAAGGAATTTAGAAGGGGATAAAGATGAAAATCCTACTTGAACTATGGAAATCTATTTCTTCTTGGATTATCAAATATTTCACTTGTGGTGAAAAACACTTTGTATTAGGAGGGGATGTAATGAGACTTCTGATTCACTTGAAATAGGGGAAGAGGAAGCCAAATCTCAAAGTTAACATTCTAGGGTTTTTTTTATGTAATTTACACCATGGAAGAAAATACATTCGGGGTTAATCCTCACTAAAGAACCATGGTCTAATTTAATTAATTTGCAAAAATCATTTCTTAAAGAATCCAAGAGGGGAGAAGGCATGAGAAGCCTTCATGGGAAAATGTTTAGGAAAAATCATAGGAAGGTCCTTCCACACCTCTTCTATCCACCGGGATTTCTTCAACAACTTTTGACACCCATACCAATTTAGTTCTAAACCCTAGAAATCAAGAAATCAAGAACCCAACTTAATTTTTGAGCATAAGATAATTTTGATTGAAGATTCAAATGAGGAAATATAAAAGAAGGATTTAAGTAGCATAATATCAAGAAAAAGAACTAATAAAGAGTTGTATTATCAAACCTATGCAAGAAGAAAGAGAAAATATTATGTCTGATGAAAGGGATGTTTAAATCTTGGAAGATTTGGCCCACAGTGAGACACCTAAAGATTAGCAACCCAGATTTATAGCTCCATAAATAGAGTGAAATTTGGAAACAAATGGAAAATCTACAAAAATAGAGGCCAAAAACAAATAGTGTATCTTTAAAAACAAAATATCTACTTCTAGAAATAGAATTAGAGCTCTGAAAATAAATGAGCCCACTCCAAAAATGGATAATTAGGCTCAAAAGATGGAAGGTAGATCTCTAAAAATGGAAATTCCTACCCTTGAAATCAAGGAAAAATCTATAAAAATGACACATGAACATTATAAAGAATAAGGAGGTCCCTCATCTTATAAACACAATTTTTCTACTCTAAAAGGAAAGGAACTAGTATTTAAGGAAGAGGCTAGTCCTTCCTCTCATGATGAAGGAAAAGAGGAAGAACAAAGAGAAATTTAGTATGTAATCATGTTATCAAGAGATGAGGCCACCATGAGAGAGAAACAACAAGAGATTGAATTGTTGAGGATAAAACTGAAAGGTATGGAAGAAGTTAAATCTTCTTTGAAAAATGAACTTCAATAGACAAATTCTCAAAATCTAGACAAAGAAAAGATTATTTTTGAGTTGATTCCAAAAGTTACTGATTTAAGAAAACAAAGACATATTAGAATTCAAGTTTTGACTAACTTAACTCGATGACTCAACCAAATATTGTGAATAAAATAAGAAACCTATCATTGAAAATAAGATCTTGAAAGAGAAATTTGAGTCTATTGACGAGTCAAAAAAATGTTAGGTTCTAAGCTTGGCATTATTTTTGAATTAGTCTAGAAAATTGTAGCATCTGAAAGGCTAACTTCAATTTATAGCTTTGTTTCCTAATGAATAATTCTATTTTTTCAAGCTCACTATATTGTGTCATGGCCTTCCTCATGAAGATGATGATAAAAAGAGTTTCATGGATTCCTACAAGACCAGTTCCAAGAAACACCAATATCTTCTATGTGAACTATTTTTGGAAAATATGGTTGTTCCTAATGTGCCATATTTCGACTCAATTTATATGCGGGATAATTTCAGCTAAAATCTTTCCAATATCTACTATATAATTAAAATTTATGGAATAAAAAAACTAATGATTTCATGAATAGGGAAAGGGCCATTGGGTTCTTCATAAGGCCTCAAGATGTAATTGTAGATTGAATGAGTAACATTAAAAGCTTACTATTACCATCTCGAGTTTCTAAGCATACAACCATATATTATGCAATAATGCCTGAATAGTTTCATATCTTATAGTGGGACACATTATGAGGAATATATTTTTACATATAATGCAAGATGGGAAAATCTGAACATTCCATTGAAAAATAAGGAGGCAATCTCTCCACAGAATCTCCCATGGATCATGAGGAGAGAAAAAATAATTTTGAAAATCATTCAGATCTAGCACATGAAGAAAATGATGAATGGATGGGAATGAGGACTAGACCACCTTTAGTTCTTAGTCATATGAAATCATGGAAAAAAACTACACCACTTTGATATTTTTTTACAAGAATCAATAGGGAACTTTTTACACATTGAATAGGTTATACTTCAACAATGATGTGGATGCTCTAAGTAATTAGCAAGAAATTGAACACAAAGGAAAATAAAACATGAAATAATATGTCTACTCATCCTCATAGATAAAATAGAAAGGTTAGATATATAGGAGTGATGTGTAACTCCCATGCATGACACATGGAACCCTAATTACACCTAATGAGATATGATCTCACTAATCAAGATGACTCACCATGTGAGGTGGAAAGGACAATAAGTGATGACAAGGAAAATCATATACACCAACACCCTACTTCATCAAAGCTAAGGTAAAAGTAATGGAAATTCAGAACAAAAAGAGAATTACATTAAACAACTAAGATGGATGTGTCATGGGGCCCAAAACTAAAGGCCCGATAAGGTAGCAATGTAAAAACAACATCATCCCGAAAAATAAGAAGAGGAGAAGAGAAATGGGTCTCGATAACTATGCTTGATGAGGTACCTATACACACCCAAATTTACACGTGCTACATTGTCAAAAAATGGTTCAAAACCCCCAATGATGATTCATGTCTTTTCCAAAGTTGTTCACTTAACCTCTTCATAACTTATATTTGTAGCCTAGTTTACCTTACTTAGCCATTTCCCACTTTTTGTAGCTTCCCGCATCAATTTTTCCTTAGTTTTTTCCTATAGTTACAAAATCGCCGCCCTATTTAGGAGGTGGTTTTGTAACCACCACCCTATTTGGGTGGCATTTTTGTAACCACCATCCTACACCAAGAGGTGGTCATATGTGAATTTTATAGAAATCTTCATGCATGAATTAGACGTGTGTTGATTCAATTAAGTTCACTTTTAGAACACGTTTCTTAATCATTTTAGCTGATTTTAAGCTTGAATGACTTGTGGCAACCTCCTCTTTCACTTGTGATTTCTAATTGACTGTTTAACTACCCCTTCATGTGTTGATGTGGCTCCCATTACTACCAAGTGTGATAGTGCACTACCCAACCAACCTTTTATAAAACCATCACTTCTTCTGAAGCAAATGGACAGATATTATTTGTGTATCTTGCTTAGTTGAGCTGCCACAATATTTCTAGAAATTTCATAGCCAAACTTTGCTCTCTTGTGCTTTATTTCTTTCCACCCACATTGTAACCATATTGCCATCAAGAATTCATTTCTCTAAAAATTTATTCTTGATGCTTCCTTTGCATTCCCAGTTCCCTGGACTCAAGTGGACACAAAATATTGGTAAAGACAACTGAGGGGAAAAAGTGATACCAAAACTAGCATTGCCTCTACACTGTAGTTTTAGGTTGGGGTTTTTTATTGAGTTTCTTCATTTATTTCGAATGTATGTACAACTATCAACTAGATTAGAAGAAATCATTTTATTTATTGTAAATAGTTAGAACATTTTCTTCTGTAAATATTTCTTAAGATAGATAACTTCTTTTCCTATCTCTGTAGATTTGCAAAGGAAGTGATTTTGGAAGAATCTTTTACATAATTTTAAGCATTCAAATTAGTCTCTGTTAAATCCATCTCAAATTTCATGAGGGAATTTTCAAAGTGGAAGAAAAGATTCTAAGAAGCTTCTAATTCTTCCCATGACTCTGAGGTGTGTTCGAGGATTTAATCCACAATTATTAATTGGAAAAATATTTATTTAAATTATAATAGATTTAGTACATTTTTACAAAAATAAATAGCTACATCCAGCCATTTATTTGTATATGATTTGTTAATTAGGATTAGAATCAATTTATTTCTTTATTTCTTCTATACACACTGTTATTCCAAAAAATACAAAATATTTCTTTTAATTAGATTAATTGCTTTGTATTGCTTTATTTATTTTATATCAAAAATACAAAAACATAGTGTAAATTTTATTTAATTATATTAGCTTGTTATTTATTTACGTAGATTAAATGCATACATGAAAATTTCTGGACCAAAACAAGAACAAACATATGACGTGATCCATGGGTTCCCCAACCAAACAGCCTAAACTTCCCACAGACATAGATGTTGGAATTCATATGATTGTCCTCGAGAACAACATCATGATACTTTGATCACTTTACACAACTAAACGTTTTAAACATCAAGACAAAAAAACTTATGAATATTGGAAATAACCTAAAAATAGAGTCTAGATCAAACACATATGACCATATAAGGAACACAATGATACTGAGAGAGTTTACGATTGTGATACATTATTTCCCCAACCGAATGAGCCTAAAAATAATTAGATCATGACAACTGTATTATGCACACTAGTCTATAGGACATCCCCACTTCCACTAGACATTATCAGATAGTTGAAATTTCTAAACAAAGAATCTCATTGAGCCCTAGTGTTCTAGACTAAAACCGGCTCACCACCCATAGATCCAAAGAGAACCACGTCTCTCTCATTTATTCCATGACCTTGTCTGGAACATCATTACGAGGCACATTTTAGTTTTCCATCCATCCCACAAACATTAGAAAGGATTTCAATGGAGCTTGACATTTATTGGATTCTTCATGTGGCTATTCTTTTTGATCCATCCATTAGACCCATTCAAGTTAGAAGGGAATTTTTTTCCCTTGATGAGTAGATCCTGATATTGTGCATCGAGGAAATTATTTTTCCTTGATAGCTTGTTCATCCCATTTCCACATAATTTATTCTACATACCACATATTCGTTATATTTCTCTACCCATAATCATCCATGCATTCTACATTGGTTGTCCCGGCATGACCTTGGGAGGTGGAGTGTGACTGAAGGTCATGTGTTGATTTTCATTTGTACAAATTGGTGAACACGATGTGAAGAGATAATCTCTTTTTGTTTCCATTTATTTCATCTATCTTCTCCCTCTCCCATTATTCTTAAAGTATTTATATAACCCCCACTTATGTCGAGATAGGACTATGACATGCCCATTCTTGGTTTTGAAGCTTATTACCACCAAATTGACATACCACACTCACCCTCATTATTAGGGTGGGATGACAATTATTCTTCCAATTTTCCTTCACCTTACATTCCTCTTCCTCAAGGTGCTAACAATGGATCATCTATTAGGATTGAGGAGATCAATCAACTTGAATTTTCCAATTCAAACAATATGAATTTCACTAGAGAACAAGGTTTTAGTCTGCAGTCTTGTCTAGAACTCAAATCAACACATAGTCCGATCCCTTCAGTTCCTAGGTATCTTTTCATGAAGAGATCATGACATTCTTCACTCAAATCCAAGATCATTTCAATAACATGGACCAATCTCTAGATAGGATGCAAGGATATGTTGATGTATTACTTTAGAATAATACCTCTACCCCTCCCACAACAGAAAAACATTTCTAATGAGGGGTGGCCAAACAACGAATAGTTCATAGTAGGATATCACACTTCTTTGCAACCTAAATAGGTTCAAAAATACGTGCTAAAATATAATACCATAGAATCATCTGAAGAGGTCATATAGACAATTGTGGAAATGGTTAGAAAATTAAAACTTTCCTAGCCTACTCGTGCCTCATCTTCGATTTGGGAAAGGAAGGACTATCCATCATCTCGCATAACTTTGGCCGAGTACCCACTACTCCAAATCCTCCTCTGGTTCACATTGGTTTTACTAGCCTTGGAGATATCCTCATTGGATTGGAAATGTTGGGAAGGTCACCTCACACCTCATAAAGATACCCTGAACAAGCACCAACTGGAAGTGCATTCTCAAATTGCCATCCCAACTAGCAATGCGACGTTCCTGGTTTCATGCCTCTCACTTTGTACCATAGTAAGGTTCCCCCATATCTACACATGTATTCCAAATCATCAAAAGGGGACATATTCTCTTTTCCTGGCTCATATGATCCACTTGTAAGGGATAATTTATGCATCTACAAATGTTTTTATTGTGCCATATCAGCCTCATATACCTACTCCACCTCCCTATCAAGGGTTGTCTATTGTAGATTACTATGCTTTGGGCATGTATGTTGAATATATTATGGCCCTTGGATTTTACCATATGAAGCGTAATGCTTCCAAGAACTCTTCCCAATTTTCCAAAGTTTAAAGGGGAGGGAGATCTAAATGGATATATCAAAGCGTAACTAATCACCATTTGAGAGATACTCCCATTTGATGTAGTTGTAGAAAATATATTTCCTAAGAATCTTGATGGAATCACTCTCAATTGGTATTATAGGTTACCTGAAGCCTCCACACACTCTTTTAAGAAAATCATATTTGAGTTAATTAAGGAATTCAACATGAAAATTTTTCTAAATACGGGAATCATGGAATTCCTTGACATAAAATAAGAGCATAATGAATCTACTACCCATTTCATTTTGAGATGGTAGGATGTCCTCTACTCCTTAGGAAGTGCTCCCAATATGGATCAAATGGAGCTTTGTGATCTATTCCTTCATTCCCTTAACCAAGAAACAAAGGAAGAAGTCCAAAAGTTCCCCCTTAGGAGCTACAAGGAGGTACTAGAGGGTGCTCTCCACATTGATCAAGCAGAAATAGATAGCAATTGATAGACCTATAGTTCAAATGGGGGACTGGTCACTCCTTCCAAATGTAATTCAAGTTACCCTAAAAATCCCAACAAAAATCAAGGGACCTAAGGTCCTTAATAAGAACCATGGTTTTACAACAAATGGTGTCACTAATCAAGCCAAAAAGTTGAATGTTATTAACACTTCAACCACAAGAAATGTCGATAAAAATACAAATGAAAATAATCATAGGAGTAAAAAATTTCACTCCTGTTATCAACGCATTGATTTCAACCTTTCTCCATCTCTATAACAAGTTCAGGCCCAAGGCCGCAATCAATACCCAAATGGGTATCAAAACAAAGGGCAAAGGCCTCCGAAATTTAACTATAACAACAAATAGTTAAACAACAACCAGAACATTGGACCACAATAAAATGTAACTAAAATACCTTAGGACTATGATTATGATCTTTATTGTGGCTCCCATAGGGTCTAAGGTAATGATACTAGAATTTTCCATGATTGTAACAAATTCATGCAATGCCTACCAAAGGACCAAAGATAAGTCTTCATCGGGATGTTTTTGGAAAATCCTATGTCACCAATGCATAACGCTAACATGGGTTAGTTTCCCATTAAAACACTCCTCTTAGGATATTTAGTGATCTTCTTCCTACGTGTCTTTACAACAGAAAATTAAAACCCCATGGTACAAACCTATTTCAACATTGGCCCCATTTGAGAAATGGGCTATTGATTTCATAGGACCCATCAAACTAGCCGCCAAACACTCTCAAGAAAGATTTATCATCACTGGAACAAAATATCTAACAAGGTGGGTGGAGGCGGTTCCCATGAAAGATTGCACTACAAAAAAATGGCTAAATTTTTGTATGAAAACATAATTACAAGATTTGGATGTCCATTAAGTATCACCAGTGACCAAGGAAAGAACTTTGTAAATGAAACCATCCAAGAATTACTAAGCGGGTTCATGATTAATCATAATAGAAGTACTCCATACCACCCATAGGAAAATGGAATAGTAGAAGCATTTAACAAGGTATTGGAGAAGGTCTTAACAAATATTTTCTTGCTATAAACTATTGATTGGGACCTGAAGATACCCACCGCTCTATGGGCATACCACACAACATAAAAGAGGCTCACAAAGTATTCTCCATTCATATTAGTATATGCATGGGAATTCATGGTCCCCATAGAGTTTATTCTACCTAGTTTAAGAGTTGTAGTATTTCAGATGACAAAAGATGATTCCTTACACGAAATATTGATAGAACTAGAAAATTTGGATGAGAAGAGATTCACAGTGCATATAATCAAACATATGAGAAGAGAAGAAAAAAATCATGGCATGACCGCCACATCAAGAAGAAGTAATTTGACATAGGAGATCAGGTACTCCTTTATGACAGTAAATACAAATATCCAGGGAAATTAAAGGTTAGATGGTTGGGGCCATATCTTATCAAAGAAATACTACCTTTAGGAGTGGTAAAACTACAAACCTTATAGTTAAAAGAGCTACTAGGACATGTGAATGGAGCAAGGTTGAAGACATATGTGACTTAGCAATACAACCAAAATTATTTTAAAAAAAAGTTAAAATACAAACCTACTTGAAAAATGGAAATTCAGCAAGTAGATCAAGGGGTAGGATGAAAACTTGCAGGGGCATCTCTACCCTTAAGAATAAAATTAAGCATGAAGATAATAATCCACGGAGGAAGAATACCTATGCAATAAAGGAAGACAAAAATCATGGAGGAAGCATACTCACAAAATAAAGGAAGATAGATGAAGGCATCAAAGCCATAAAATGAAGACATAATAGAATTTTGCGACACAAAGAAATAAATAAAGCCACAGATAAAGGAGAAGAAATCGTGATGCAAAGAAATAAAATAAACTACCAACCAAAGGAGACAGTAAAACTACAAAATGAAGCAAATCCAACAAAGTCGTGCAAAGAAGCAGATAACAAGCCACGTAACAACCATGTTCAAACCACATAACAAGGAAATCCATGCAATGAAGTAGAAAACATGAAACAAAGAATGAATCTGACTCTCTATGGAAAATAAATGTGGTGGGTGGAAAAGAAACAATGTAAAAGGCATTGAAGGAGAATGCACTAAGGTAAAAAAATTCAAATAAATATCGGACAAAAGGGTAAAGATGAACACTAGGGCATAGCTAGGCAAAATTATGAAGGAAAAATGGATGCCCTGGTTGAGATCACACAAGAAGACATTCCAAAGAATTTTTTTAAAGCACTTTGTGATGTCCTACACACGCTGACCCGAAGGCACTTTTTGCACATTCCATTTAAAGTCACACATGTCGGGATCTATAGAAGGATATACACTCAAAAATTCTTGAATATGATCACACAACACTCAAAGTAGAGAGAGAATTGTTGTTAGAGGAAGATTCAAATACAAAGGAATTGGTGTATAAGAAGAATTTTAAAGTGATCAAGGAATTAAAAATCAACGCTTGGAGTTAAATATCCCACTTCCCCATGGTAGATTCTATGATTTGTGTTCTATTAATTTGTCTCCATAATGAAATGCTATACTTAGACCAACCATATCAGATCAACAAAGAGGTGATGTCAAGGTTATTGGATTATGGGACAAAGGATGCTCAATAATCTCCAGGAAGAAGACAACATTGAAAGAGACAACCTGAGAAATGGGTGCAACTAAGATGAAACACTCGAGTAAAAATATTAGACATTTCCAATCATACATTAAGGTATACAACTAAAGCCATATGTCTGAAAATATATCATACAAATAGGGAATATGGTGCCCACGGGCTTAGCACACGATTTTCCTAGATATGGTTCAATTTCATTTAGAGTATAACCTTGCAGAACTATTAGCGGAAAATTTCATGAAAATACTAGGAGGATAAAAGAGGGGAAGCACACTTTTTGCTACGGCTCATTATTGATATGTTTGGCTATGTACTTCACAAAAACCCTACCTCATACAACAAACACAATAGAGTGGAAGGTAGATAAACCTATCGCAGAAAAAATTTGGGAACATATGGCTACTCTTGATGTAGTAACTTAGATCACATCATTGTTAGGATGGATCAAAAGGATTAAGCAAATTGTTGGCAAAAATCTTAGATATATAATCAAGATATTGAAAAATATGAAAGGGGGTTTATTTTATTATAGATATAGATTATAAATTTATTTGGCCTACAGTCCCATGCACAAGTGGCTACATCTGTAGAAGAAATTTAAAATCTACCTGTTAATTCTACCAAATCCAAATTGTCAAATTTTGATGAGGTAATTAAAGAGAAATTTTAAGAGTATAGACAAAAATTATCCACACAATTGAACAAGGAAGAATCAAGAAAAGATCTTCCTAAAACATACAAATGAAAGAAAGCTCCTAGCATCGCAAAGCCCATTACAAAAAGGAAAAATCTTTAGCTGAGAAGGAAAAACTGAAGGAAGCCACAACCAACAAGGGAAAAGAGGAAACAAAGTATAAAGAAATAGAAGACATTTCTAAATCAGAAGAAGAACAATCATACACTCCATCACCACCACATCCATAGGACCCATCAACACCATCAATTTCAAAAGAAGTAGAACTGGTAGAAGAAACAAAAATTATCCAACAATCCTATAACTATTATCATAAATGTCTAACTATTGGCAACATCTCACAACTTTCCCAAGAATACACCACAAGTACAAAGAGAATAAATGGCTATAGCAGAATCCATAGTGTACTATCTAGAGAAGCATGCATTTATACTCAAAGATATAAGTCACTTGCTTACACCATCACTAGCAGAAGAAATACATGACCAAATAGAGATAGAGAAAACACACCGCTAACCATACTTCAAGTAAGAACAAACCAATCTCAAGCAATAGAAACTTCACATTAATAGCATGTAACAACGCATAAAGGAAGTGAATGAGATAATTTCTCTATTGGTGAAACAAAATAAGGAGAGAGAAGACCGGTAAAAGGAAAAGGAATCAAAAGACCAAAAACACAAGGGGAAAACACATGAACAAGAAAAAGAAGAAATGGATAGGAAAAAAAGGATGAAGAAGATAAAAAGTAGAAAGTGGAGAGGAAGAGAAAATTAGAAAAAGAGAGAAAACTGAAAACTAAGTTAGAAGCTAAGAAAAAACACACAACAGAAGAAAAGAAAAATAAAGAACAAGAAGAAAAGAAGAAGTAGAGAAGAAAAATAAAGAAGAAGAAAATAAGAGGAAAGAAGAAGTAGAGAAGAAGAATAAATAAGAAGATGAAAAGAAGAAGAATAAATGATAAGAAGAAAAGAAGAAGAAAGAGGAAGAAGAAAAAGTAGAATCGAAGAAGGAAGAAGAAGAAAAGACATAGAAAGAAGAGGTAGAAAAGACAACGAAAGAAAACAAAAATAAAGAAGAAAAAGAGAAGGAAGAAAAGGAGAAGGAAAAATAGGCTAATCAAGCACTAAAAATATACTCTTCTATCCTATTCACCAAACCAACACCCCGTGAATCACTAGCCGAGAATAAAGCGGGCTCTGAAGTGGAAATAGGAACAATATTTCTAATTGCAATGTGGATTTGTTGAGAAAATCATGGAGGGATTTAAAGTCCACTTAGACAAACTAACTCCTTTACAAAATCTAGTTACAGTCAAGTGTTATAATAGAGTGCCACTCACTTTGGATGCAAAGGTGTGTAGAATTAGAGGAGGAAATGCAAAATATTCTCATCAACATTCAATGGATAAGCCACAGATCAAGATTGATACTACATTATCCGTTGAAGCATCTACTGAATATGTGGTAGGGGAAATCTGAAAGAACACCGCATAAACTTGGAGGTAGAGAAAGAAACAATCCACAAAATTGCAATAAGAGAATACCAAGAAGATGCCAAGAAACCTCATGTGGTAGAGAATCAAGAAAAAGGAGTAAATATCAAATCGTGGTGAAGAAACTAGAGACAAAACTAAACAATGTCAGGGTATACTACACCTATACCATTAGATGTCCAATTATGACAAAAGAAGACAAGGGATGGAGTGAAAAAATTGAACAAGACATACATAAGATGTCTATAGAATATGACATTCTACAAGACAAGGATGGTGTAAAAGAAGGAAATTAGTAGAACTTACGGAGAAATATAAAAACCCAGCAGAGGGGGTGGAAAGAAAAGATCTATGACATGCAATAATGTAGCACTACATTGGATAAATATTTGATACAGATGTAGCAAGAAACTACACTTACACAAGATTGATGGAAGGAAATACAAGCACATCCCACTCCATCAGAATTGGTGTCACTGATTCAAGAGAATACACAACTACAGGAATGGATTAATCAGGTGCATTCTCATTTGACTTCATGGCTTCACTATGAAAATAATATCATTCCCCAAATTACAAATTACATGCCGTAAAGTACACTTGTAGAAGATTAAAGGTCGAGGCATCCCATAAACCCGAAAGGGCGAGTTGCGAAAAGGAACTCCTCCTTATGCCAGACGTCTAAGTTCCTAAGGAGGTTGATGCTTTTATCCATTTTTGTCCCATAAATCCATTTAGGAAAGTTGAGTGAGCGAGCCCTTTCCTACACTAGATGTCTAAGTCCTAGTGGTTGATGCCCATTGATCCAAATTTTGGAAAAAAATTTGAAGGAGTAAAATTCATCATCAATTGTTTTCTCGAGGACGAGACAAAGTTTAAGAGGGGGATAATGTTGGCAGGAGTTTAGGTATAAACCGCAAGGTTAAGGATATATCTACTAAAAGGTAAAGACAATCATGAAAGATAACGGAAGCTATAGAATTAATTAAAGCCACACATATAGGAAAATGCAGTGAAGACTACAAATCCTCTATACATAGAGAAAGCCACGTAAGACTAAGTAGAGCCATGAAATACTAGAAGAAACCATGGAAGGTGACTTAAATCCATGTAATGAAGATAAATCATGTCAGATTGTGTTAGAATATGACAGAGGAATGAGTCAAAGGAAGTGACCTTTGAAATAGATTGTATTTTGTATATTTATTGTAATCAATGTATTATGTAAAGTGTGCATCACGAAAGACATATGTGAATGCCATTTTGAGATTTTGTAAGGAAAGGAAGAATATGCATGTACTAGAAACTAATGTAATCATTATTGATAAATAAATAAATATTGGAGTTTGGAGTAAAATATGTTATGTGTTTTCATTTACATTTTTGTTCATAGATTAGATGTGGTGTATTTCCCACGTACATCCTTAACCATGATCGATTACTTCCTAAGCCCTACAATCTTGTTGGGGTTTTAGGTCAACAAGTAAACCAAATGGAAACAATGACCATGAAGCTTCCACTTCTTCAAACCCACTGGTAGCACCTCTGTTGGACGGTCGGAAACAAACTAAGATTATGGGTCTTATTGAATTAGAAACTGAACCTCAAATTAACACAACGATAAGAAATCATGAATATTAAACACAACCTATTCCCATCCACCCATCTATGTCATATGAAAATCCAATACTTCTAAATCTAGTTGGGGCATGTGATCTAATTATAGATTTAACCAAGACCATTTCTCACATCTCCTTGGATTTATTGAAGAAATATCTTGTTCATCGAGCTGATTTGTTAGAAGCATTGAGTCTTGGTCACTTGATTAATGTTACCCCTCCACTAGAGGCACATGCCAACCAAATAGAATTTGACATCTATCCTCCTGGGAAACTTGAAAGAGATGTTGGATTTGTCTTCGACATTAGTAAGATGCCCACAAATGCTGAGATGACACATAGAGGTGACCCAACGTTGTATTTACAGTTTCGGATCTATAATAATTATGTTAAATGCATAATGATTTATGATGGGGGAAGTTATTAATATTTTCCCCTTCTCATTCCTCTAAAATTTAGGCTATGGGGAAACCAATTGTTCCTCAACTAGAAATATGTTGAGAGGATATGACAGTCTCAAAGCAATATCCATAGGGACCATAGTACTTCCAGTTACTCTTGGGCCCAAGATGGTTCTAATTGAGTTTTATATTATAGATAGGGAAACCAACTATAACATGATTCTTGGCTGACCTTGGATCCATCGGATGAAGGAAATCCCTTCCACACTATTCCAAGAAGTTAGATTCCTACATTTGGGGAAAGTCTTTATCACTCAGGGTGACCCAAAACCTTTTGATATTCACCTAGCCAACTTAAAGAAGAAACTTGGGGTACATAATGAGTTTGAGCTCCTGCAATCAACTAAACAAACCTAAAGATATAACACCAAAGTTAAAACTGATTCCCACAATGAAATTAGAAACTACCGGTTTAATAGAAAGGGTTCCTTCCGTTAAAGATAAAATTACTATTATTGAGACAATATAAATGGAAACCATGTCTAAGATTATTGAATTATTCAAGAACAATTTAATTATTTTCCTTCCTTTCGAATCCTTTGGGATAGTACTTGATCTAGGACTCGAATCTCTTCCAGTGAAGTAATTTACATAGTTGAAGTCTTGGAAGTGGAGGAAGAAGAAACTAGAAATGATCAAACATCAATCTTCCCTAGCAACTATTGGACACTCAACTATGATGGAGCGAAGTGTCATTTTGGTGCTAGGGCAAGCGTGATCCTCACTTCCTGGAAGGGAAGGTTATGCATTTTTCCTTTAAGCTCAATTTTGAATTCACTAACAATAGTTCTAAATACAAGGCTCTTCTTCTTGGTCTCATTGTAGCCAAGAGAATGGGTGCTTACAATATTAGAGTTTTGGGTGATTCCCAACTAGTCGCTAAGTTTCAAAATTTTACGGGACTAGAGTAGAGCACCTTCAACTCTACAAGACTATCATGTTTAACCTGAGTAAGGGTTTTGACTTCATATCCATTAAGGCTATCCCACATGAACATAACCTTTTAGCTAATTCCATGACTACTTCTGCTTCTTTTTTTTCCCAAGTGGAGATTTAAACGATTTCAAATTCACTTTTTCAATATAGGTTGAACCCCTAGTTCAAAAAATCCTACCAATCGAATTATAGCATACGTTGAGTCTCGAGAATGATCCTGCCACCTTATATTATGTGGAGAATGACGAACCCATACTAGGTTATCTAAATGCTACGCCGATCTTCATCCCATGCATCATAAGAGGTTTTCCTCTCATACCTCACTCTTCCTCCTAGTTTAGATATTACACGATGGGTCCTTCCCAATCGAAGGCGGGAGGAAGGATAACTAGAAAAACCTCCGGCCTACACAAATTTGAAGAATGCAATGCCTCTTTAATCGAGGAAACCATTGATATAAATATCATGACAAATAAATACCCTAAGATATTAAAACTTGGTTCTTCTTTAACTTCGAAGAAGTGGAAATTTATACAAAGGTTCTCAAGGAACATTCAAAAGTCTTCACTTTTAGCTATAAAGAGATGACATGAATTTAGCCCCACATAAAAGTCCATAATCTCATAACCAGACTTGATGCTAAGACCATCAAACAAATGTCGAGACTTATGAAGCCAAAGGTGGCTCTGATGGTCAAATAAGAGGTTATGAAATTCCTATATGTGGGATTCATTAAACCTATAGACTATTCAATGTGGGTATCAAAAATAGTCCCGTTCTCAAGAATAATGGAAAAATTTGGATATGCATTGATTTTTGGGACATAAACAAATCTCGTCTCAAAGATGATTTCCTATTATTGTCCATTGATGTCATCATGGATGCAACAGCTGGATATGAGATGTTTTCACTCGTGGATGCTTTCTCATGTTACAATTAGATTAGGATCTCTAAGGAGGATAAAAAAACTAGTTTCACTACTCCTTGGGGTACCTATTTCTACGCGGTCATATCATTCATTCTTAAGAATGTTGGTGCTACCTATCAATGAGTAATGACCTATATATTCCATGATATTTTTCACAAGATTGTTAAATCGTATGTTGATGATCTTTTGGTTAAGGCCAAAAAGAGTTGAGATCACCTTGAGGTGCTTCACATCATCCTCTCTTATCTAATTGAATACGTGTCATGTTAAATCCAAAAAATATGTATTTGGTGTGATGGGAGGGAAATTACTGGGTTACATCATCTCTTCATAATAAATTTTCGTAGATCCGAAAAAAATATGGGAATTTATTGAAATGACCCCACCATTAGACGAGTTGGGCATTAGGTTCTTTCTCAAAAATCTTGGTGTAATGCATAGGTTTATTCCTGATTTAACCTTTGCTATTCATCCGATAAAAAAATTGATACGAAATATTTCTATAATGTCTAGATGGATGAGTTTCATGAGGCATTTGAATCAGTCAAATGATTCCTTTTGTCTCCTCCCATGCTCATGACTCCTAAATTAGATCTCCCCCTCATTTTATATTCTCGGGAAATAAACATCTCATTAGCTTGCATGTTAGCATAAGAAGATGATGACGAGTGTGATTGTGTAATTTACTTCATCATTCATACGTTTATATAATATGAGATGTGTTATATGCGGAAAAAAAGGAATGCCTCACTATAGTATTTGCAACAAAACGGTTAAGGAATTACATGATTAACCAAGAAACATGGGTTATTGTTAAAATAAATTATCTTTGGACATTCCTAACACATGGTTCTTTGTCCAAGAAAGTTGGACGCTTCATAACCTTAATGGGAGAATTTGAGTTAACTTATATCAACCAAAATTCCATCAAGGGACATCTCATTATTGATTTGTTGACATACAACCCATTAGATTGTGGAGAGTTAGTAGACTTGAGTTTCCCTTATTAGTGTATATACTACATAGAGATCAGACATCCCATTACTACGTGTCCATAGTACTCATATATTTATAATTTTATTATGGACCACATATACCCCGAGGAGCAACTTCCCAAAGAGAGAAGACAACTACGCATGATAGCCACCAAGTATGTAATTATAGAACAAGTTCTCTATCATAGAGATTTTGATGGAATGCTACTAAGATGTGTTGATGAGGAAGAGTTTGAAAAATATCCTCTATGGAGCCCACAACAAGGTCTATGGAGGTCATTTTGGAGGACATGCAACCACTAGAAAGATACACCGAATGGGCTATTTCTGCCCACCCTAGAACATGACGTGATATAGTACGTATGTAAGTTCCATAAGTGTCAGGAATTATCTCATGAGATTCATATACCTACCCAAGCTCTACAACCGATTGCAACACCTTGGCCCTTTTCCACATGGGGCTTAGATTTGATAGGGAAATTCTCTCCCTCATCGATGGATGACCACAATTTTATAATTATAGCCATAGAATATTTCATGAAGTGGGTTGAGGCCATGCCTCTTACCACCATTTTGGGGTTTGTAATTACAAATTTCATCTTGAACCAGATCATCTGTAGATACAAGGTCCCATAGGTCATTATCTCTGATAATGGCATATCATTTAAAAATGAAGAGGTGCGTGAGTTGTGTAAAAATTTAAGATAAATCACCACACAACCTCTTTATACTACCCTCAGGAAAATTGACAGGTTAAGGTAGGTAATAAGATGTTAAAGTCCATCCTCCTGAAATTTTTAAGGAGAACAAGTGTGATTGACATTTAAAGCTATTTTCGACCTTGTGGGGCTATATATCGTCAATAAAAATGCCTGTGGGGAAACCCCATATCCCTTACTATTTGGTTTGGAAGAGGTTTTACCACTGGAAGTTGAGGTAGCTAGCCTTTGGATATTAGTACGAGGAATCTTAAGAGAAGAAGGGTATCGTGAAGCAAGACTTGTTAAGATAGAAAACTTTGATGAAGCTCAGATTATAGTTGAGGCAAAACAATAGAGATTATGTTGACTGGATGTGCCGATAATACAATAAGAAGGTATATGAACGTGATATTTTCATTGGAGATCTAGTATTGAGACTTGACAGCTGGATAGACAAGAAAAATGGCAAAGGAAGGAAATTTAGGCCCAAGTGGTTGGGCCCATATCGAGTCATGGAGGACTACAAGAATGGGGCATATCACCTGTGTACTTTAGAGGGTGAAGAATTTGGAGAATCTGTCAACTCACTTCACTTGAAATGTTACTACGCATGATCCATCTACATTTCCACATGTACACTATTACATCTCGCATTACATTTCATCTGCTATATCACTTTGTAAATTTTTAATCAAGGAACTTATCTTTCAAGAAAATTTTAAAAACTTATGAAAATATTGGAAAAACATTCAATCACACTTCTACAAGTATCCGCAATATTATCATCAAAATTTCTAATCATTTCATTAGTTCAACAAGATAAGACAAAATTTTGACACTAATCCTACCAAGGCCTACATACTTAGTTACTTTTATAGTTTTCTTCTAGCATAGGTGTCTTTTCCCATAGTCTATTCTAGAAGCTTCTTGGTGTCATATCTTTCCCAAAGAAACCTCTTTGGTAAAAAAGCATTCTAAACACTCTACCTAAATTACCTATCCACCTATATCAGCCTTCATGGTAAGCCCACACATCTTACTTGGTTGTGTGGGGTTGAGGCTAGGGGAAAGATATCCTTCCCAAAAGCACAATTCAAAGTTTAAAAAAATGATATAAGTCAAATCAAATAAATGAAAAAATATTTCATTTACAAATAAAACCACACTTCCTTGCCCCATCAGTCTTTGGTGATGAGCCCATGTTTCTTATTGGTGACATGATATTGGGAAAGGAGGGAAGTGCCCTTACTCACCTATGCCTTGTCTTCGGTGATGATCCCATGCTTCTTACTGATAGCATGGGGCAAGGTATAGGGGGTCTCTTCAAATAAGTTAGTAATTTGTAAGCAATTCATTCAATAAAAAGTGCTTTGAAATCATAAATCCCAAGAAAGTGAATTAGATGTGTATGTTCCACAAGAGTTAAAACCTTAAAACCATATTTTTTCAATTAGGATGCCATCTACGAATCTAAGTCTAGATAAACTTGCAAGTAAATCACATTCTAAATTATGTAGTAAACTATGTGTAGAGTTAGGTTGTAGGTTTCTAATTGGATTTCTGTCAAAATCTTATCTTTCTCTCACCATTTCCATCTATCAAAATCATACAACTCACATCCCTTCTAGCTCTCGGTGATGATCCCTCACATCTTACTAGTTGCATGGGGTTAGAAGTGGAGTGAGTTCATTTTATTATCAAATCATTCATCACATTTTTGACCAAAACAAGAAGTATCAAATATTTCTTGAAAAACCAAAGTTTCAACATTACATTGTGTTTACATTAGCATCATATAAAACAAAAATAAAAAATAAATCATTCATTAGCATATCATCATCCATTTCATGTATCCAAAAACATATTAAAATCATATGTTCTAAACATCTAAGAGTACACATGTGAAGCAAAGCATAAATGGAGTCGACTCGATGTAAATGATAGACAAATCAAAAAGATATCTCTATATATATCATAATAATTAAAGTTTGTGTACAATGTCATCACATGTGCAGGTGTGGTATAAACACTCATAAGGAGCACAAAATCACAAAAACATCATATATATGCCTCAAAAAATGGCATCGAAGCAATAAAGGATCAATGGCCTATCCCTCTCTGTGGGAACCTTGAGATGGTGCATGGCTGCCACCGGGACTCCTGCTATGGATCCGATGTTGTGAATTCACCGAGCGGTGAGAGTGAACATGATATCGACCACTAGTCATGACCTCGTTGCATGAGTGGCTCCACCTCACCATCCTCTTTGCCATCTCATATGCAGAATTTTTTTGTCTTGAGAAGTCAAGATCTTTGCGGCCTTCCAAAGAGGTGCAAACACATTAGTATGTCATTCAACTGAAAATGGTTGTCCCAAATCCTCCAACATCTACACATAAATATTCCCGTATGGATTAGCAAGGTATCAAAATAGATCCTACGAATAAGATCTTACCATTCCTCAAAGGTGGCTACAAATATAAAGAAAACAATGACGAGTTAGAAAATATTCAAAAACCAAAAAGAAACACAATGTGTAGTTTACTAACAATTCTAGCTAACAAGGTCAAGAGAAGAGTATCTACATACTCGGATCTCTAGGCATCTAGGTAGGATCAACTGTGCAACAAGTGGTGGTGAAGCTACTTTGTAGGAATTTTCTATACAACCCCTACTCCCGAGGAAACCATTTAGTCCATCACAGATGCCTCATCACCACCCCTCTTGGGAGATAGGGGATCCTCAGAAATAAGGGTCTCCTTATCTACCTCCTAATAGCCTCTGAAAAATTTCTTGTGACTCTCTAATCCATGTCACTATCCTCATCACCCCCTCTTCTTTGACCTCCTCTCCCATCTCCTCACTAGCCTCACCCTTAGTCTCTATATCTATGGCTATGTGGGCCTCCTCCTCCTCCTCCCGGTGTGAGTAGGTGCAACCTCAATCTAGAGAAGAGCCCTAGGTGATCCTCGAACTCAAATAAACCTCTCCACATAGATAGGTACTCCTGATATCACCTATTTCCATCCATGTAGGGCCTTAGGGCCACCTCGTGACTCTCTGATGCTCTAGTAAACAACAAGAACTATAAAAATAGAATCATCATACGATAACCCAAATTTTTGGGCTGCTATGGTAAAATGGTGGGCCTCCTCTCTCATGGATCTTTCAAATAACTATGTAGCACTGACACAAGTAATTAGGATACTCCAATCCTGACCCAATACCTGATCATATCCTAATATGGTGTAGTATAAAATCATTCGTATTCAAGGAATAAATAGGCATATGTTCTCCTCTAAGAGGAGAAATAGTAGCCCACATCACGGCCTTGATGGCCCATGGATCATGTATGTTGACTCCCCTCGCAATGGACAATCCATTCATATACCCAACACATCACTAAGGAAGGATGGCTTAGGGATTTCCCCTGTAGCCTCACAACTCAGTATAAGTCATGGTATGTGGTCCCTAAAATATCCACACCCTAAGAAAGGATCCTCCCATAGTGCTAAATCTACATAATGATCAGATCCAATACTATAAGAGCTTATCCCCACCCTTGTCTCCTATGAAACATGAAGCTAGAATACTAATAATGGCCTTGCATAGGGTAAGGATATGTGCGAAGGTAACAGAGATAGAAGCCGCATACCCCGATTGATTGGCACATTTTGATGCCCCATCATCCCCCATGTAGGCTTCCCAAGTATATAGATCTAGTCATGGACCAAGTACTCTCTAAGGTCAAGCACCTTCCAGTAACAAGAACACCCAAAATGTTGTATACATCCTTGAGAGTGATAGTCCACTCTCCTCGACACCAGGAAACCAGAAAGTGTTCCAGTCATCATCCCAATAAGATAACATGTCACATAGAATATGGCTGGCTGGTGCTATGTGTGGTACCTAAGAGATCCTCCATAACCCAACCTGGTTCAATAAATCCCTCTTGTCTCAAGTCACCGAGCAATAATGCCTAGAATCCAATAAAAATCTCTCACTGGCTCTAAAGAAACGTATAACTCTTTCTATGTTACCAAAACAAGAAAAATATCAATTTAAAAATGTATTTCAAAACATAAGCTCATCAAAAACAATTTAAAACTATCCAAATTCCAAAAAAATAGTCTAACTCGGTCAAAATAGCTATTTGCTTTGGATATTACAAAACCATAGCCCCATGCAGAGCGATAGTTTTGTAATTTCCGTGGTGGGTCTCGTGACTTCCTCCTTGAACAGGTGGTAGTTTTGTAACCGCCATCTTGCATAGGGCAATGATCATGTTAAGAACAGATAAGCCATCCCTTTGACCCAAAAACTCAAAAAAGACAAAAATAGACCTTTTTGGACAAAATGAAGAGTAAATCCACCTAGACAACCTCCTAGGGAATGTTTTAACTCAAGAAATTTCAAAAATAACCCCCTAGGTATAGATTTTTAAAATTTTACATTTTTAGGTTTCAAATAAAAAATACAAAATAATAACCTTTGTCTTCACTATTGAATCTCTCACTCATGGGGCCATGATCATGTCGTCACACTCATCGTTTTGACTATACTCTCACTTAAAATGGTGATGGGTGGTCTATAGCTCAAAAATCACAATGAAGATATGTGCAAATGAATTTGAAAATGAATGGTTTGGTTATATATATGCTTTGTTTTAACTTCATTTTGAGTGTATATGCTTTATAGGGCTAGAGTGTTGGCACATGTATACTTCTATCCCTATGTAGATGGTAAGTCCTCTTGTCATTTTGTTTTAGTATTTATTTTTTGATATCATATCTATCTACACTTGAGTCTTTCTTTCATATTTCAAGTTGCGGAACTTGAATGGCAATATTTTAGCACATGGGTGTGTCAGGTATAGCTTTTAACTCCCTATTTTGGGAATGCCATACTCAGAATCTACATTTTATGCCTCTTCATGGCTAAAAATATTCTCCAAAGGGGAAATATGTACACACCAAAATTTGCACGTGCTACATTGTTGAAAAATGGTTCAAAGCCCCCAATGATGATTCATGTCTTTTCCAAAGGTGTTTGAGATCTTTAACCTCTTCGCAACTTATGTTTGTAGCGTAGTTTACCTTACTTATCTTTTCTCACTTTTATATAGCTTCCCACATCACATTTTCTTTATTTTTAGGCCTATAGTTACAAAACCACCTCCCTCCTTGGGTGGAAATTCTATAACCGCCACCCTTCCTAGGCGAAAATTTTGTAACATCCACCCTGTTTGGGTGGTGGTTTTTAACCACCCCCGAGTAGGGCG
Source organism: Taxus wallichiana var. yunnanensis (assembly GCA_018340775.1). Classification (NCBI taxonomy): domain Eukaryota; kingdom Viridiplantae; phylum Streptophyta; class Pinopsida; order Cupressales; family Taxaceae; genus Taxus; species Taxus wallichiana. The sequence continues at coordinate 24,717,468 of CM031239.1, read as the reverse complement.
GTGGTCCTATGAAAATTTTCCAAAATGCTTCATATGTAAATTAGACGTGTGTTGCTTCACTTGAGTTCACTTTTAGAACACATTTATCAATCATTTTAGCTAATTTTAAGCTTGACTGACTTTTGGTAACATCCTCTTTCACTTGTGATTTATAATTGACTATTTAACTACCCCTTCATCTGTTGATGTGGCACCCCATTGCTGCCAAGTCTGATAGCGCATTGCTCATCCAACCTTCTATAAAACCATCGTTTCTTCTAAAGAAAATGGAAAAATATTATTTATGTATCTTACATAGCCAAGATCTACTCTTTTTCATTGTAATTATTTTGTATGCATTGAAACTAGATCGCCATCAAAGCTACCATCTCTCTAGCACTTTCTTCTTGTTGCTTCCTATGGATTCCCAATTCCTTGGACTCAAGTGGACACAAGACATTGGTAAAGAAAAATAAGAGGGCAAAGTGATACCACAATCTGGCATTGTCTCTACATAATAGTTCCAAGTTGGGGGTTGTTATTGAGTTTCTTCGTTTCTTCATTTATTTCTCGAACGTACACACATTATCAACTAGAGTAGAAAAAAACATTTTATTTATTAAAAAGTTAGAACATTTTCTTCTACAAATATTTATTAGGACAAATAGCTTCCTTTCCTATCTCTATAGATTTGCAAAGGAAGTGATTCTAGAAGAAGCTTTTACATATTTTTAAGCATTCAAAATTAGATTCAAATTAGTCTTTGTTAAATCACTCTCTAATTCCACTGAGGAACTTTCGGAGAAGAAATACTTTTGAGAAGCTTTTAATTCTTCCCATGACTCTGAGGTGTGTTTGAGGATTTAATCCACAATTATTAATTGGAAAAATCTTCATTTAAATTAGAATAGATTTAGTACACTATTGCATAGATAAATAACTACATATGACTATTTATTTTCATAGGATTTTTTAATTAGGATTAGAAGCAATTTATTTCTTCATTCATTTTATACACACTTTATTATTCAAAAATACAAAAAAATCTTTTAATTAGATTAATTTCTTTGTATTTCTTTATTTATTTTATATCAAAAATACAAAAACATACTGCAACTTTTATTTACTTAGATTAGCTTGTTACTTATTTCTGTAAATTAAATTCATACACGAACATTCCCAAACCACAATAAGAATGAACATGCAGTAGTGATCCACGGGTCCCCCAACCAAGTGGGTCTAAACTTCTCACAGATAGATACTAGAATTCATACACTTGTCCTTAGAACACCATCACTTTGTACTCTAATTGCATTACACAACTCAACATTTTTTTATTATTGGTAAATAGTTTTTTGAAAGGGACTATACCCTTGTAAACAAAAGAGGGCCTAGAAGCCAGAATAGGAATGAGAACCATTACAAAAAGGATCAAGATCCAAATGAGACATAGAAACCCAAAGTATCCCAAGAGTAGTTACCCCAACACAACAAACCAGTTCGAACACTACAGAAGAGTAGCCAAAAACAACAAAAAAACAACAATAATTACAAAGGAGTACAACAAGAGAATCCACAATTACTTCTTGGCAGCTTTGTCGATTCTAGATTTGATATTCTACCAAGAGGTGAACATAGCCAATTTCGTCATGTGGGTAGAGTCACTAACATCCAACTGTTCAATGGTCTTTTTTCTTTCCTTCTCCATTCCCCAAAGAGTTACTAGTATTCCACTGAGATTAGAGATGTTGTGGACATGCTTTGCTCAATAAATTCTTCAATTGCACTAAAAATAGCCATATTATGGTCATGGTGAGTCTTGGCTTTCCCTAAATGGTTGTCTAAGGAGTTCAGCTTTTTGTAAATGTCTTCAACCTATTTATTATCAATATCAGCCTCCTCCTCCTTCTTCCTCTTACCTTTTTGCTTTGCCAAGTTTTTAACCTCTTCTTTCAACAGCAACATGTCAGCTTCTAAGGCATCCAGCCTATTTGTGGAGCTCTCAATGTGTGCCTCCTGTGAACTAGTACTACTAATATGTAGGAGGTTATGGGCAATTTCCAAGTCCTGAGGAACATTCCCAAACAGGGGTATCAAGTTTCAGTCTTCTAGAAGACCTAGTAACAGGTCTGGTCGAAGTGGAAGCGAAGGGGGTGGGAGAAGAGGTGGGGGATGATCGAGGGAGCAAAGAAGGAAGGCGAGAGGGTGATAACAAAGTGGTGAAGGGGGAAGAAGGTGGAGAGATGGGGGTAGCGGCAGTGGTGTTGGGAAGAGGAGGAACAGAGACGGGGGAGGATGGGATGCCCGGAGACCTAAGAAGAAAAAGCTTATGAAACAATATTATGAGACCCTGATGTAGTGGGACCACACGTGCATGCTTTTGAAACTCCAAAATGGAGCACTCAAGTGAGTTAAGAAGATAGTGAGGGAAGCATACCGTGAAACTCCTATGGAAGTGATTGAGGAACACTAGATGCTTAGAGGGAACAGTGACAAATCTCCCCTCCAAAGAGATATAACGTACCATCATACGGGTGACCTCATCAAAAGGTGGAGGGATGGAGCTGACCTATAGACCTACAATGACGAAGACTAGCTTCTCATTACCCTCACAAAACTTCCTCTCCTCAGCACCTCTATCAATCCTTTTATTAAAAAAGTGGTACCCATCCATGCCAAGGCCAGTAGCTTCGAAATTAACTCATTGATCGAAATATTCTGCCCACCATAATCCACAGTGCGATCCTTCCAATCCTTTGCAAAATGAATGGAAATACTTTGGTCATGTCCCTGAATCTTATCAATAAAATTAGTGATGCCTCCCTGGCTGAGAAGATTCCAAAGCTCTTCATTATTTTTCCATTCCGGGTCCACGTTGGGCTCAATCTGATAAGGGGCACCTCCCATTATCACTATGCTTAAGTGCTTGCAAATAAAATTTTCAAAATCCTTATGAGGAGTTCTATAACAGCCGCAGTTACCAGTCCACCTAACTCTATTATTTTACGCTCGATGAGAATGATGACTAGGGTAGCCGTTGTTGTTCCCACAAATATCTGAGTGACTGACTATTATGTACCTAAGAAAACCTACATGTGTGAACTTCAGTCCCTTTAGAAACCCACTCCAGATCATCATCATCCTTATTACTGACTTGGGAATCCATAAAGCCCTGTTTAAAAGCTATTGAAAGCACCATATTTCCTGCATGTGCGTCTTTACTCTTCATATAAATCCACTTTAAGTTCTCATTATACTTCCTATAACCTTGATTGTCCATCAAGATTTGCTTGAGTGCTGTTTTAAAATCAGCACATGTGGGAGTCTTATTTTTGAAGTTCCACTCCCAATGCTCATATCTCATACCCCAAATTTGCATGCTCATAAGTATCCACTTGTATGCTACTTTGAAGCTGTTTAGGAATGTTATCTTTATTATCCCAAATAATGTGATTAACATTTATGCCATAATTAGCCAATGCATCTGCCACCTTGTTACCCTCCCGGTAGGTATGCTTGATCCGAATGTTATTGAAGGTTTGGAAAATACTTATGGATTCCAAGATGAAGTCCTTAATGTTCCAACTTGGAGGTGAACACTGATTAAGATGATTAATGATATTAAGCGAGTCCCCTTCAAGAATGAGGTTTTGGATATTATGAGTCTGAGCAATTCTAAGGCCCCATAAAGCAAATACTGCTTCATCAAAATGATTAGTTTGAATTCCCATTTTTCCAGCATACGCAACAATCAAAATACCTTTTTGATCCTAGATCACTCCTCCCCCTACTTGCAATTCCGGGTTACCCTTAGAGGCCCCATAAAAATTCTACTTATACCAGTTAAGATCGGAGGATGCCAATGTTTTAAAGATCTCACAATACTATTACTAGAATTATTCCAGATATTGTCAGCTCCAATCACTGCCAATGGGACAAGATATGTTCTTCATTTTCTAGATAACTCTTGTTCTTGGGGGGTTTAAATCTAGCAATATTTTCTTTAATATCATTAGAAATTTTCCCAATACTGAGCTTAGAATTCTATTTTTTATTTCTAAAGATAATATCATTTCTATCTTTCCATATCCTCCAAATAATATGAGGAATAACCAAATTCTAGAGCCTTCTAACAACACAATGTTTATAGGGTGGGCTCCATTGAGTCCAGAGTTGACTGAAATCCTTCGGAACCACCCAGAAAGCTTTAAAATTAGAAAGGAAAAACTCCATATTCTGGTAGCATAATCACAATGGATAAACAAATGACTGATATCCTCAGAGTATTTTTTACATAGATGACATCTATTAGGCATTATGAAACCTTTTCTTATCAGGTTGTCAGTGGTAAGAATTCTACCTCTGAGAGCCAGCCAAAAGAAAAAATTAATTTTAGGTGTTAACTCAGTCATCCAAATTCTACTCCATTTAAACTCAGTTTGACTATTGTCGAAGAAAGTATTATACCCAGTTTTGATAGAGTAGTCCCCATCAATAGAATTGCTCCAGACCAATTCATCCTTAACATCTAGCTGACTTAAGGGGATAAGGTCTAGCTGATCTTACAGGGAGGAAATATTTTGGATCAGATCATCTCTATCCACAGAAAGTTTTTTCCATTTCTTTTTGTTGCCATTTCTCTCAATATAATCCTTGATTCTAGTGCCATACTTGTTTTCAAGACTATCTTTGACCACACCAAATCTGTCCATAAGGCTGCCATTAAACCAGTTATCATCCCAGAATTTTATATCACAGCCATCTCCCACTTTCCATTTACTTGCCTTGTTTAATGAAATTTCTGCTCTTCACTAAATTATTCCAAAAAATGGAACCATAGGGAAGGTGCTCATCTTGAAGAAAAGAAAAGACAACTTGTTGATTAAGGTATTTAGCCTTAATTAAATCTATCCATGGTTGCTTCTCAGAAAGCATTCTCCAGCCCATTTTCGCAATGAGAGCCTCATTCATTTTCTTGATGTCTTTTATGCCCAGTCCTCCTATAGATTTTGGAGTACAAACCTTATCCCAAGCAACTAAGTGAAATTTAAACTTCTCCTCCATGCCCTGCCATAAGAAATTTTTCTGAATCCTCTCAATTCTTTCTCTGAAGGTAGCAGGGATCTTATAAAGAGACATGATATAGATAGGTAGATTTTGAAGAGTGCTTTTTATGAGTAGGCACTTACCAGCACTAGATAGAATGGCTCCTTTCCATCCAGCCATTTTTTTTTGAAATCTCACCAATAGATCATCCCACACCTTGTTAGAGACTTTTTTAGTGCCGAGAGGGAGTCCTAAGTAAGTGGCTGGAAGCACACTTATTTTACAGCCCAGAATTTTAGCAATTTTAAGTTGTCTTTCCTTCACCTAGTTTTCATTCCTCCAAGTGTTTATGCACATTTTTTTGTTGTAGATTAGCTTTCCTTTCCCTAAGTGCTTTGACACAGCTTTACATTACAGAAATTTATTTTTCAAGCCTTGCTCCAATCGGATGATGTTCCACCCTCCACCTTCCTTGTTGCGGTGTTCTAGCTAGTTGGGGTACCAAGCAGAGAATTTAATGACTCCTTGCCTAATGGATTGCTTTAGGCAACTGGTAACTTCATCTAGCAGGCAGATGACCCCTCTGAATCACCAAAATTGTTATCCAAATGAGCCCCTTGCTCATTTTTGTGGCTAACTCCCTTCATTCTTCCCTCTCTTGTGCCTCAGTCATAATTTTTTTCTTTTCAAGCACTCAAGACTTTCTAGAAATGGCACCATTGGATAGAGATTTTTCTTAGCTTTCCAGAAAGGTAAATTTTTCCTCCTAACTCCATGTATTTTTGAAGTTATGGCTCGGCAGAGTTTTTGTGGGAAATTTTCCCTTGAAAGGCTATGACCAGTAATATGGTGACACATGTCCCAGGACTGGTGGAGGGAGGAGGTAAATTTGGAATTTTTACCAAGTGATTCGGTAAGTTTTCAAAAAGAATATTTTTCCCCTTGCAGTCTGTTTGGCGAATTAGATCGTGCCACGTGTCCAAAGGAGTAAAAATTGAGAAAATGAATAAGTGTTGGCATCATGGAAAAATATCTGGGAAAGGCCCGCACCCAACCACATTGCGCCATGTGTCCTTAGGCCATGAAGTGGCGGAGGGTGGAGATGAAGTTATAATTTTGGCAAAATGTTTGGCGAGGTGCGAGGTCAAATTTTGCCCACGCAGCCTCTGCATCTAATGACCTCATGCCATGTGTCTCAAGGCCCACGAACTATGGGGGAAGATTTCAAATTTTGGCAAAGTGTTTTGGTGAGAGTAATGGAGAATTTTTTGGACCGCTGCCCCACTAACCACGGTCAGAGCTCACCACGTGTCCGAGAGATTGGGAAGTTTTCCCAAAGGTAAGTGCAAAAGCGAGATGTTTCCCCAGGGCCCACACCTAATAGAAGCTTGCCATGTAGTACAGAGCTTGAGATGTGGGGAAAAGTTGGAAATTTTCCCAAAGCAAAATGAAGGAAATTTTGAAAGGAAAATTCCATCCCCCAAACACAAGCCAATGGAATCTTGCCACGTGTCTGGTGGCGGAAAAAAATACATGATAGGCCTAGAGGAAAAAAGGAAAGGAAAATCCCCCAACCAATGGGCTTTTGCCACATGTCTAAGTCAAAAATATGGCCAAAAGTGACAGAAAAGTTAAGGGGCAAAGGCCCACAACCAATGGGGTCTCGCCACGTGTCCTCAGATCATCGGCCGAGTGGAGATTTTTAGAAATTTTGTCCAATGGTCAAAACGATGGGAAATGAGGCATCAAGAGCCCGTGGCTAATGGAATCATGCCACGTGACACCTAGAATGGTAGAGCGTGGGTATTTTTGGGAAATTTTCCCAAATGCAAAAAAGTGGAAAATTTCAAATTTTTCGCCTGCCAATCTGTTTTGGCCCTATTTTGCCCTAAAATTTCAAATGGCCATAAATTTCGATCCAAAGCTTGGTTTCTCACGTTCTTTATATCAACGGAAATTTGGTGAAATTATCTACAAGATTACAACGTCAATTTTGTATTTTTATGGATTTTGGAGAGATAAAATTGAAAAAATCCTCCTCAAGACGTGGTAATGAACGAAGCGACGTTTCAACCACCATTTTTAATGAAGAATGGCTTGCATTCTCTCCCAGCATGGTGGAAAATGTCAAGGAATAGACCTGTAAGGATGCCCATGCCATTTTATTGCATTTTTGGTTGGTGGTTGAATCTCTCTCATGCCTTCACGTGTTTCTCTCTCCTGGGGTCGTTTATGGCATTGTAAAATCCAGATTTGGCTCATTTTCAAAGGGTTGAACATTTTTCATGTATTGCAGGCTCCCTTTTTCACCTTGAAAAGTGATTTTGTGGAATATCAGACCTCTTCCAAGACTGCAACCTATTTTTTCCCTCTCAGATGTTGTAATGCAAGTGTTTTTGATGTTAAAAATGACAATGCAGGCTCTGTGAATGAGTTTTAATCCTCTGTTTGTGTTGTTTGATTCATTTCTGACCTTCCATTATAGTTTATCAGTTTGTGCATGAAGTTTTGTTGCATTTCTATGATTTGTGTCAATCTGCAGAAGTAAAAATGCTCACCACTCCTTTGGTGCATCACCTTATTAGCACTAGTTTCAATTTTTTTGCATTCTCTATCTCTTGCCCCCTTTGAAATTTAGAGTAGGATCTTGAATTCAAACCCTCTGTAACTTGCAAATAATATACCTGATCATAGGAGTTGAGGAACTAACCTCTAACCTAGAGATTCTTTTCCCATTTTTTCAAGTCCCACACTTGGGGAAAATATTCAATGTTGTGCAATCACACTGGATGTCTAAAATGTCAAACTAGAAATCTGATTAACATTCAGGGGTGCTACTAATTTACACCAACAATTTTGGGATGCCCGGTGGGACCTTAGAGGTCTTCATCTTCATTGCAACAAATTGATGTGCATTTGTTGCAATTTTCTTACTTAAAATATCCCTAAATTGCACAGTTGGTGACTCCAAGGAAGAAGAATCGGTTGGTTTTAGCAGTGAAGACCTGAAAAATCATGAGAAGAATTACCACAAGGTCAAGAGCTAGAGAAGAAGAGGTGTTGTTTGAAGATCTATAGTTATATCCAAGAAGAAGGTAGAGGGGGAGGAGAATTCAAAGGTCTCCATCTCCACCAAATAGAACTCTATCAACTCCTCCACATGGTAGGCCTTTCATTCAATCAACAAGGGTTCTAAGGCCAATCAGAATGGTACAAAACAACCCCTATGTCAATTTCACTTTGGCAATAGCCCACTTGCTCTCAATGCAAAAAATCTAATCCCAGTTGTAGCATTGAAGAACATTCCATACTTTACTGGAGAGAATCAGACCACTCCTGGTGATCATGTTAAGGATATTGCTAATATTTGTGCAATCCATGAGATTAATGAGATGTAAGTTACTGTCAAACTGCTGGCATCTTCATTCAAAGGGAAAGCTTTGCAATGGTTTAGGATTCTTGCCTCGGTTCTATTTAGAATTAGAACCAGCTATGTATAGCCCTCTATGAGCGAGTTTGGAGAAAAGGGAGATAACTTGTCCCTTTTGGAACAGGTTAGCAACCATCAAGAGATCCCAATGAGTAGGTGACTAACTTCAACTTCAGATTTCAAATGACTTGGGAGATAATTCTAGTGGCGATAAGGTCAGGTAGTAGAATGTGCTTTTCTATATTACCTTAAAGCTTTAAATTCGATATTTCTATGTTAATTCAATCCATGAGAGGCACAACTATCCCTGTTGCTTATAGCATTTCCATTAGAGCTGAAAATTGTTTGATTCAAGATGGCAAGCTAGCTCCTAGGCCTCCAATGCCATTATACCCAAGTTTAGAGAGCCCAAGTACTAGTCAAGTGCCTATTTTAGCTCCTATTCCCACTCCTAGAAATCATAATCCAAGTGAATCTTCTAATTCATCTTCTAGTGCCTCAAATGAACTTCAAGAAGTCATGAAGCAATTGCAAAATCTAGGAAATGAGCTGGTTACACTCAAGAGGCAGCAAGCCCAAGGTTTTAGACCTTCTTTCCAGCCTCAAGCTCAGCATGTAACAGTGCAACCATACCAACCTCAAAGACCACCCAATCCAGCTGTAAATTTAAACCAAGAAAGACCTCCTGCCAACAGACCATTTTAGCCCTATAATCCCAATGCTACATCTGCCTCTAAGGCATTAGTGCCAGTGCAAAACAACATAGCTCAAGAGTATGATTGGTGTTTCCCATGCAATGAACCTCACAACCAGTGTATGTGTTTCAACGGTGCCTTAAATCAAGCATTTATGGTGACTACAACTGGTGTGGAGGGTGAAGGGAGTCAAGGAAATAACCAACAACTAGAATTATTCTAGCAACAATTAGCTCCAAATGATGCCACACTTATAAACTGGTAGGCAGAAGATTTTTGTGGCATGAACCAAATGATTCCCCAAAGTTTTGCAGCCAACACAAGGTCAAAAAGGAGAAATTGGGGTGAAGGACAGCCATTGGCTCCAAGTAACCCACAATTTTCTATCACTCCATAAGTTATTGGCAAACAAAATGTAGTTCCAAACATGCAAGGACTGCCTAAAAAAACTCCTAGGCCAACTCAAATGCCATTCTTTGCTACCCATGAGCAAGGAATGAATGTGTGGGACAAGGGACAACATAGAGATGATTCATCTCCATTCAACATCATTGATCGGATGAAGAAGACAAATGTAAACATATCAATGTGGGAATCACTATCTATCCCGAGGCCAAAGAGATTTACAACAAGCTGCCATGAAGGACTGGTGAACTTCAAATCAGCAAGTCCAAATGCAAGAGAAGGTACTCACAAATGTTGCCCAGCCTAAGGGGAATCATGGAGGACAACAAGGTAAAATGTTAAAGCCCCCTCCATTCTATGTTTCATTGATCATTGGAAACCATTTAGTACACAACTGCATGATTGATTCTAGAGCAAGTAGTTCAGTAATGCCCAAGAAAATAGTTGATCAGTTGGGAATTCAATATGAAGTCATATCCAAAGGGGTAGTGCAATTGGATGGGATAGTAGTAACAACAGTTGGAGTGATCAAAAACTTGAGTCTTACTTTGCATGCATGCCCCAACGTTGTTGTTTTGCAAGATGTCTCGGTAATAGACCTTCCACCACTCTTTCCCCTATGTCTTTCAAGGTATTTCATAGCCAAGATTGGAGGTTACTTATCTACTGATTGGTCACACATGTTGTTTAAAAAAGATATGGAACTAAAGCCACAATCAGATCTAAGCCTATTACAAACTTTCACATTGAGCCTTACACTCCAAGCCAAATCAATACCAATTTTTCAGCGTTTGATCAAGAGGATTATCCAAGCACTGATGAAGCTGACACCAAGGTTGGAAGTATCCTAGACATGACTCTTGATGAATGGGCAAACAAGGTGCATGCTTTTGATCCTTATCAAGAAATAGAAGAATCTGAGCTAGGAGTCTATTGCATGCATGAAGAAAATCAGCCTATTCCTAGCATCACCAAGCCAAACCATAAGGATGACAATGAGGTATGGCGGTTATTTTTGATGGATCAAGGATCGGATAAGGTGCGGGAGGGGGAACTATGCTTGTTTCACCCCAAGGAGTTAAGTATTATTCATCTTTTAGATTTCAGTTTTCATTCTCTAATAACACTTGCTAAATATAAAGCTTTGATGCAAGGATTACATTAGTCAATCAAGAGAGGAATAAAGAACTTGCAAGTCTTTGGTGACATGAGTTGGTTGTCAACCAAGTTAAGGGGCATCATACTATCAAGAATGATCTACTCAAGTGCTACAAAAACAGGGTGTGGGACCTCATTGAAGATTTTGAGGGCTTTGGCATCAAATCCATTCCTAGAAAAGAGAACCAAACTGGCAGCGGGCTTGCAGCATTGGAGCAGCCTCGATGTTGTTGAAAGCATCCAAAAAGACAAGGTATAGCCACACATCCCCGTGATTGTAAGGCCTTCAATACCAAACAACAATGTAAGTTGGCAAGTGTTTGAAAATGATCAACAAATCATCCATTTCTTGCAAGAAGAGGCTGAGTTCTCAGCTAAAAATTAGGAAAAGTTGGAACAACAGTATGGTGACCAAGTGGTACAGTTGAGAACCAACAAACTACCAAAGGGACTTATTACTCTGGAGTCCATTTTCAATCCTAATGATCAATTTAGGAAGGAGAAAGCAAACATCCCAGTCAAGGGAGAAGATTAAGTGTCCATCTCAGTGGAAGAATGCAAATCACTCCAAATTGGTAAGATGACAACCGAACAAGAAAGGTATGAGTTCATACAGGTTTGTCAATCCACACATGGAGCCTCTCATGAGAAAATAATTGAATAAGTTGATAGAGTCAAGAATCATATTCCCTATCAAGCATTCTAGTTGGGTGGCCAACTTGGTTCCAGTTAGAAAGAAGAGTGGGGAAATTAGATTGTGTGTTGACTTCAGAGATTTGAATAGAGCATCTCTCAAGGATCATTATCCACTTCCTTCCATGGAGCATATTTTACAAGTTATTGCCGGTTCTGAGAGGTTTTCATTACTTGATGGCTATTCAAGGTACAATCAAATTATGGTGAAAGAAGAGGATCAGTTCAAGACAACCTTTACAACCAAATGGGGAACTTATGCATACATGAAAATGCCATTTGGGTTGTCCAATGCTGGAGCTACTTTCCAAAGAGCAATGGACATGGCGTTCAAGGATTTGATTAACAACATGGTGCTAATATATCTTGATGATATCACTATGTTTTCAAAAAATGCAGTGGACCATCTCTTTCATCTAAGACAAGTGTTCTAAAGATGCAGAAGGTTTGGAGTATCCTTGAATCCTAAAAAGTGTATTTTCCTAGCCCATGAAGGAAAACTCCTTGGCCACATTGTCTCCAAAGAAGTATTGGAAATTGATCCAGAAAGAGTTGAAGCCATAAGAGCACTACCATTGCCAAGCCACAAGAAGTCCCTTCAAAGTTTCTTAGGGAGAATATATTTTGTTCAGAGGTTTGTCCCAAATTTTGTAGCCCTAGTCAAGCCTATCACCAAGATGTTAAAGAAAAGCATGTATTTCAAATGGATAGCAGAAGGAAAAGAAAGTTTTAAAGAAATAAAAGAGGCCATCTCTCAAGCCCCAACTCTCATTAACCTGAATTTTTCCAATGATTTCATCCTCTATGCATTTGGGGGTGATGATACCATTTCTGCAATTTTGGTACAGCAGAACAAAGACAATGATGAGCAGCCAATTGCTTTCTTCAGCCAAATCCTGGAGGAATATGAGGTGAGGTATTCCTTAATTGAGAAGCATGTTCTTGTAGTAATCAAGATCTTGAAGAAATTCAAGCATCTAGTTTCAAACAACAAGGTTCAATTACTGGTTTCTCATGTGGGAGTTACAAACTTCCTCCTTAACAAAGACCTGAATGAAAAGAGAGTAGGTTGGATTACTTGTGTCATGGAGTATGACATTGAGATAAAAGTCACGAAGTTGGTCAGAGGAAAAGGTTTATGTGAGTAGCTGATTTTGAGCAAACAAAAGGAAGCATGCAATGAGGAAGAGGTTGTTTTGGCATTGCAAGATAGCCATGAGCAAGAAAGTACTCAAGAGGAGAATAATGGTGTCCTCACTCCTTTCTAGACCTAAGGCATAATACACTTCCTAAGCACAGTCTCTATGCCATATAGAAATGAACAAGACAAAAAGAAGACACTTCAGATTGCAGACCATCCCATATGCCCTTGTTGATGGTGTTTTGTTAAAAAAGATGTGAATGGAGTGCCACTGAGATGTATTGGTACAAATCAGATGCACAAGGTGTTGGAAGAGTTCCATGGTGGATCAGGTGGTGGTCATTTTGCACCAACAATGACAGCTCTAAAGATCATGAGCGCTAGCCATTATTGGCCCAAGATTTTTAGTGATTGTTATGCATGGATCAAGAGGTGCAAGAATTGTGCATTCTTCACGAGGTAAGGAGAGGCTAGATTCCCTTCCATTGCATCTAATTTCAGTTGACCAGCCATTCATGCAATGGGGTTTGGACTTAATTGGAGTCATTAATCCAAATTCAAGCCAAGGACACAAATGGATTCTAACAAAGAATAGATTACTTCACCAATTGGACTGAAGCAAAGTAGCACTCAAGGAATCAAATGAATCTAGCATCATGGACTTCTATGAGGGAATAACAACTAGATTTGGCATACCTGCCACAATAATATCAGATAATGCATTGGCATTCATTGGGTCCAAGGTAACTGAATGGGCTGTCAAGAATGAGATCTACCTAAGTACTTCATCAAACTATTACCCTTAGGGTAATGGCCAAGCTGAATCTACAAACAAGAACTTGTTAAGGATCATTAGGAGGACTCTTGATGAGAATAAGAGGTCTTGGCATACTAAGTTGAAATCAACCTTATGGGATGATAGGATAACTCCCAAGAGATCTATAGGTAATTCTCCATTCAGGCTTGTTTATGGAAGAGAGGCAGTTTTTCCCATGTCACTTTAGTTGCCAACATTGGAACTCATGAAATAGTTAGAGTTGTTGGAGTTTGGGCCCATGGAGGTTAGATATGTAGAATTTATGGAGCTCCAAGAAATCAGAAATCAAGCATCCCGAGCAATGGAGAAGGATCAAGATTTGATCAAGAAGACCTTTGATAGGAAGGCCAAGGATAGATCTTTCCAAGTTGGAGATCTAGTGTTAAAATGGGATGCAGACAGAGCAAAACCGGGAAGGCATTCAAAATTTGATGCCATTTGGAGTGGCCCATACATGGTCACAAAGTGTAAGGACAACAATGCTTTCTAATTTTCTTCATTGGATGGCGAAGAACTACAGATTCTAGTCAATGGAATCCATCTAAAGCATTGCTACTGAAGGGAATTCTCCACCTTGTACATATTAGCTTAGGTTTTCATTCCTCCAAGTGCTTATGCACATTGTTTTGTTGTAGATTAGCTTTTCTTTCCCTAAGTGCTTTGGCACAGGCTTGCTATTCCAGGAAATGTGTTTTGCAGGCCTTGCTCCAATCAGATGATGTTCCACCCTCCACCTTCCTCCTTGCAGTGTTCTAGCCAGTTGGGGTACCAAGTAGAGAATTTAATGACTCCATGCCCAATGGATTGCTTCAAGAAACTGGTAACTTCATCCAGTAGGTAGATGACCCCTCTGAGTCGCCAAAATTGTTATCCAAATGAGCCCCTTGCTCATTTTTGTGGCTAACTCCCTTCATTCTTCCCTCTCTTGTGCCTCAGTCATAATTTTTTTCTTTTCAAGCACTCAAGACTTTCTAGAAATGACACCATTGGATAGAGATTTTCTCGGCTTTCCGAAGGTAAAGTTTTCCTCCTAACTCCATGTATTTTTGAAGTTATGGCTTGGCGGAGTTTTTGTGGGAAAATTTCCCCTGAAAGGCCCACAACCAGTAATATGGTGACACATGTCCTATGACTGGTGGAGGGCAGAGGTAAATTTGGAATTTTACCAAGTGATTTGGTAAGTTTTCAAAAAGAATATTTTTCCCCGTAGGCTGTTGGCGAATTGGATCGTGCCACATGTCCAAGGGGGAAAAAATGAAAAAATGACTAAGTGTTGGTGCCATGGAAAAATATCCAGGAAAGGCCCGCACCCAACCACATTGCACCACGTGTCCTTAGGCCATGAAGTGGTAGAGGGTGGAGATGAAGTTAGAATTTTGGTGAAATGTTTGGCGAGGGCACAAGGTCAAATTTTGCCCATGGGGTCCGCATCCAATGGCCTCATGCCACGTGTCTCAAGGCCCGTGGACTATGGGGGAAGATTTAAAAATTTGGCAAAGTGTTTTGGTTAGAGCAATGGAGAATTTTTTGTCCCGCCACCTGTGACCGGTCGAGCTCTCCACGTGTCCGACGGGAATCGGAATGTCGAACCGTGGGGAGATTGGGAATTTTTCCCAAAGGTAAGCGCAAAAGGAGATGTTTTCCCCAAGGGCCCGTGCCTAATAGAATCCCTCCACATGGCACCAGAGCTTCAAAACGTGGGGAAAAGTTGGAAATTTTCCCAAAGCAAAATGAAGGAAATTTCAAAAGGAAAAGTCCGCCCCCAAATGTGAGCCAATGGAATCTTGCCACGTGTCAGTAGCAGAAAAAAATATAGGACAAGCCGCATGAAAAAGGAAAGGAGAGCCCACAACCAATGGGATTTTTCCACGTGTCTCGAGTCAAAAATATGGCCAAAAGTGATGGAAAAGTTAAGGGGTAGAGGCCCACAACCAATGGGGTCTCGCCACTTGTCCTCGAGATCATCGGTCAAAGTGAGATTTTGGAAATTTTGTCCAATGGTCAAAACGATGGAAAATGAGGCATCAAGAGCCCACGGCCAATGGAATCGTGCCACATGGCACCCAGAATGGCATAGCACTGTGGGATTTTTTGGGAAATTTTCCCAAATGCAAAAAAGTGGAAAATTTCAAATTTTTCACTGCCAACTGCTTTTTTGCCATGTTTTGCCCTAAAATTTCAAATGGCCATAACTTTTGATCCAAAGCTCAGTTTCTCACGTTCTTTATATCAACAAAAATCTGGTGAAATTATCTATAAGATTACGAGGTCAATTTTGTCTTTTGATGGATTTTAGAGAGATAAAATTGAAAAATGCCTCTAGCATGTGGTAATGAATGCAAAACAACGTTTCAACCACCATTTTTAATGAAGAATGGCTCGCATTCTCTCCTAGCATGGTGGAAAATATCAGGGAATGGACTTTTAAGGATGCCCATGCTATTTTATTACATTTTTGGTAAGTGGTTGAATCTCTCTCATGCCTTCCCACGTTTCTCTCTCTAGGTCGTTTCGGCATCATTGTAAAAGCTAGATTTGGCTCATTTTCAAAGGGTTGAACATTTTTCATGTATTGCAGGCTCCCTTTTTCATCAAGTGTTTTTTGATGTTAAGAATGATAATGCATGCTCTGTGAATGAGTTTTAATCCTCTGTTTATGTTGTTTGATTCATTTCTGACCTTCCATTATATTTTATCAGTTTGTGCATGAAGTTTTGTTGCATTTCTATGATTTGTGTCAATTTGTAGAAGTAAAAAATGCTTGCCACTCTGTTGTGCATCACCTTATTAGCACTAGTTTTAATTTTTTTGCATTCTCTATCTCTGTCCCCTTTGAAATTTAGAGTAGGATCTTGAATTCAAACCCTCTATAACTTGCAAATAATATACCTGATTAGAGGAGTTGAGGAACCAGCCTCTAACCTGGATATTCTTTCCCCATTTTTGTAAGTCCCACACTTGGAGAAAAGATTCAATGTTGTGCAATCACACTAGATGTCCAAAATGTCAAACTAGAAATCTGATTAACATTCGGGGTGCTCTTGCTAATTTGCACCAACAATAATTTGTCAAGAAAAACCCAAGAGACCTTGTCAAAGGCTTTATTCATATCAAGCTTAAGGACCATATTCACTTTTTTATTATTCTCCATAGAGTGTATGGTCTCATGAACCATAATCACTCCATCTTGGATAATCCTTCCTTTAATGAATCCACTCGATACCTTGAAATTAAATCATTCATAATGAATTGAAGCCTGGTAGCAATGATTTTGGTAAAAATTCTATAGATATCATTCACAAGGCTGATGGGTCTAAAGTCTTTGAAGTCTTTAGCATCCATTTTTTTTTAATCATCATAATGTGGATGTTATTCAGCTCTTTCAAAAGATCCCTAGTTCTATAGAATTCATTCACCGCTCTGAGAAGATCATTCGAACATATTTCCCAAAATTTCTTGAAAACATTAATAGAGAAACCATCCGACTCTGAGCCTTATCGCCTTCTAAAGTAAACACAAATTTTTGTAGCTCTTCAAGCGTGACAACTTTAGTAATATCTTTATATCTCTGCTCCTCAATTTTGTCTTGGGGAATAGCCTCCAGCATGAAAGAATTTGCCTCAACATTAATGATATTCCTCTCATTAAGAAGTTTTTTATAGAAATTTAGAGCTTCTTCTTTGATGCTATTGGGATATTTTATAATATTTCCGTTACTTTTAGCCACTTCCATGATCCTATTACAAGCTTTGTGCTTCAAAGTGGTCATATGAAAAAACTTCATATTCCTATCTCCTTCTTTAAGCCAGATAGCCCTAGATTTTAGTCTCCATAAGGATTCTTCTCTACTGCAAATCGTATGCAGCTCTGAGAGAATATTCTTTTCATCAGTTTGGTCTTTAATAGATCTCCCCACTGTATTCATTTTGATTTCTAGATCTTGGAGCTTTTGTTTTAACTTCTTTTTTTATCAAACACATTTCCAAAAACTCTTTTATTCTAGATTTTAACTTGTTTTCAAACATTTTGAGCTTTTGAATCAATCTAAATTGAAAGATTGCCTTCACCATTCCAAACCCACCACTCTTTAATTTTGTCATGCTCCATCCACATATTTTCAAATTTGAATGAGCTTTTGATGGGATTAGTCCAATTAAGAAGATTTAAAGCAATCAGATTGTGGTCTGATCCAATTTTGGGTAGGGAAGAGAGGTGGAAGTCTTGACTGAGAATCTAGCTAGCAGAAATCAAAGATCTATCCAGTCTAACCTAGATAAGACCTTTTCCCAACCTTCTGTTATTCCAAGTGTATTTATTCCCATGGAGATCCACATCCAAGAGATTAAGCTCAGCAATAAAATCAGAAAAATACTCCATAATCATGGGAAAAGGCGGAGATTCCTCCATATTTTTCACTGGATTTAGAGGAAAGTTAAAGTCACCCATGATAAGCCAGTTAGTTGTACTATGTTGGTTTCTAAAGATCTTAAGATCAGTCCATAGTTTATGTCTCCCACTAACCATATTAGGGGCATAGATATTAGAAAGGATCCATTCACCATTGTTCTCAATAGCATGAAATTTAATAGCAAGATGATTAGTGCTAGCATTAAGAACCATACCAGTACAGTGTCTTTTATCCCAAAGAGTAGCCAGACCTCTAGAGGCTCCCTGAGAATACACCATATCCATTTCAGAGTTTTCCCAAAAACTCTTTTTATTAAATTCAAGGATATTTGCTTTCATATTAGTTTCCTACAAAATCAATAAACTAGGACTACTAGAGTCACGTAACTCCTTAATGATTCTCTATTTGGAGTTTTCTTTTAGACCTTGAATGTTCCAAGAGATAATCTTCATTTAGTAAGAGTGGGAGTTGGGATTGCTTGATGGCTCAATTGATGTTGACTGCCATCTGTAATTTCTCTCTCTGTTCTCTTGAATCTAAGATCCTTTTTTGAGGGCCTACCTCTTTTAAAACTACTTCCAAAATCTACTAGCCTTCTAGCAGAAGATCTAGTAGTTATGGATGTTGAAGTTTCCTAGTTGTCCAATTTCTTTTTCTTCTCACTGTAGAGCGATTTTGGGATCATTTCAAATCCTTTCATTCTCTCTTTTTTTTAAGATGACCTCTATGAATCCAGAAGTTAGCTCCTCATCTTCCTTGAATGGTGTTACTTCTCCCTCTTCCTTCTCTTTTTGATTCCTGTCAATAGAGTGTGGATCTGCTGATCTATTGCTAAAGTGAGGAGGTAAAACGCTAACTTGTTCTTTGAAGTAAGGAGGTATATCTGTTGTTATTTTAATTTCACCCCTGTGGAGTGTTTTTTTGCAATGTTTCTTCAGAACCCATGTTATCCTTATCCAATATTTCCTTACGATGCACAATGAGTTACAACTCAACATTTTAAACATCAAGGCTGAAAATGATTATGAATATTGGACTTCCCCTGACAATAGAGTCTAGATAAAACATATATGACCATACAAGGACCATGACTAGAGAGATTTTATGGTTGTGATCTAGAGGTCCCCTAACCAAATGGGCTTGAAACCCAATTAGATGTTGACTCTAGATTACACACACTATTCTTTAGGACATCCTCATTTCTACCAAACATTATCGAGATAGCTAAACATTCGAATGAATATTCTCATCAAGCCCTCACATTCTAGATTGAACCAGCTAACCACTCATAGAGCCAGTGTAACCACGCCTCTCTCATTTATTTTATGACCTTGTCTAGACATCATTAGGAGGTCCCCGTTGGTTTTCCACACATCCCACAACCATTAGAAAGGATTTCAGCAGAGCTCGACATTGATTGGAGTCTTTGTGTGGCTATTCTTTCCGATCCATCCATTAGACCCATTCGGTCATAAAGGAATTTATTTCCCTTGATGACTAGATCCCAATATTGCACGTCAAGGACATCATTTTTCCTCGATTACTTGTTCATCCGATTTCCACATATTTTCTATATTTCACTACCCATAACCATCCACTCATTCTACATCGACTGTCTCAACACAACCTCGGGAGGTCGAGTGCAACTAAAGTTCATGTGTTGATTATCATTCATATATTACCCATGTATAATAAGGATCTCAAGTAATGGAGGAAACCCATAAGGGAAAAAAAAATCCACTTATAATGACAGATGACTCACCTAAACAATCAAATAAAGATGCGTAAAATGGGTCCCAACAGCTAAGGTATGATAAGGTACCCATCTACAAACTCCAATATTTCTACATGAAGAAGATGGGGAGGATACATGAAAGCTAGAAGTAGATGTGCTGCAGTAGTAGTAGACCGTATCCCAAGATGAGAGGATAAGTTAATATAATTGGTTTCAATGAAGGGTTCGATAAATAATTATATAACTAGATCTAAATTATTTAACTTTATGACATCTCTAAGAAGAGTTTTGATTGTTTGATCTTATGGTTGTAGACTAAATAAGGTCAATCCGCATCGAAAACTGCTTTTTCTTCCCTTAGAAAGAACAAAAATGACATACTAAAGTTTTTCCCACTTCATGAAGGACAAAAAAAAGACAATAGTAGGAAAAAATCATAAGTTGGTCCACAAATGAAGTGTGACATAGGTCCGATAAGAAGGTTATTAAGAACAAAATGTAATGTCAATTAAGTATAATCATTAAAGTATGGAAATGTATCATTCATTAAAAGAATGTCCATATGAAGTGAAAGCACGAAAAAACCTACAATGGTAGAATGAGGATCCAAAAGAAGAGGTGGATCAATAATGATCTTTGAAATAGTGGAATTGATTGATATCCAAAAAGGGATACTCCTAAAAAGGAGATGAAGGACTCTGTAAAATATGTGAAGGCTCGGTAAGAGAAAATAATTATATCGCAACACAAGCAAGCTTTGCTAAGATACATCTAAGGTTTGGTATATGCTAATCCCAAAAAGGTTGCTCGAAAAATAGAAGAGAAATTCGTGACAGGTATGAATCATTAAAACAAGAATTAATAGGATTAAATGGTGCCGTGAAAGTATGAGGTTAGGAACATGACTTCCGATGTATGATGGATAAAGAGAGTGTTCAAAATTATCTCGAAGGGTGACTGAAAGAGTAAAGAGAGATATCATCATCAATGATCTCATCATTAGACTAGAAGAAAAAACCTCATCATTAGAAATATGAACAAACAAATTTGTGTCGGTTGAACTGTCATCACATGAAGTAGATAAAGAAGAAGAAGTAAAGCAACGACAATCTCTAAAGGGTCTCCAAATAAGGACTAAATAATATTACAAACTATGCGAGTACACTCCATGTGTGCCACATGATGGTGAAGAGGAATGGAAATGTGCATCAAAAAGGATCAAAACCATGTCACAAGTGTTAAGCCAATCATTGAACTCATATGAATCACTTGGGGTAGGTATTTTTCCATACAAGTATGGATAGAGATATTTTTGAATGAGAAAAATTCCATGCTCGAACACCACAATGATTAATTTTCCCTACCAAGAAGAAGTGGAGGAGGATGTAAGGTATATTTTTTTCCTACGAAGCATAAGTCTGGAAAGAACATCCTTAATTATACAGTGAGAAAGAAACAAGAGACATAACCACCCCAAAACAATATTATCACCCCCTGATTTTGGCACTTTATAGTTTAGTGCATTGATTACAATCAAGTGTAAATGTGCTTTATGAAACAATCAATCACTCACCTTATAATCATTGTAATAATTCATAAGTGTTGAGAACATAATCAATTTCCAACGAGAAAGAACAAGATGAGCTAAAAGTAATAAAATAGGAGAAAAACACAGCCATGTGTGAGAAAAAGTGTTTCACACCATAGTAGAAACCCCTTTTTTGCAAGACAGTGGTGAGTAGTCTCACTAGTCTGCAAGTAATAATAAGGGTGATACAATATTAAAAAGGTCTCAAAATGATTCCAAGGGACCTCCGTGGTGCGAAAAAGGCTTCTAGAAGGTAGAAAAATGATAGGAGGGGCGCTACACATTCCAACAAAAATTCATGGCAAAAAGCGTCTAATAATGTCGTAAGACACACTTTTAATTTACCCAATTAATCTACTTTTAAAAATTAAAAAGAATTAAAAATAAAATAAAAAATAAAAAAATTAATTAAACTGTTAATTACCACTAATTGATTAAATTAAAGAGATAATTAAAATAATTAACCTCTAAATTAAATTAAACTCCCAAAATAATCAATTAACCACCACTTATTATAAGCCCCTTATTAAATTAACTCACCACCTTTAAATAATTTACCCTTACTTTATTAATCCTACCTTAACAAAATGCCACCACTATAGAATTAAAACACCACTTTAACAATTAAATTAAACTACGTTTAAACATGGAAAAAGTTTTCAATTGAGAGGGAAGTCAAAGGGATGCATGTCAAGCTCGGAAAATCTTGAGTCATGTGCATTTGTATCGAGAGATCCATGAAACAACTAGAGGTGGTTGGGGATTGGTTAGAGAAACCAAGGTGGGAGTGATTGAAAGTAGGATTAAGAGATGGAGGAGTCACCACATTGGTTGAACACAAAACACAAGGTATGCAATGTTTCAATGGAAAGCATGACATAGGTTGAAATTACCGTGAGGCTTGAGTGATTTGTGGGTATTGGAAAAGGGAGAACACAACACCCAAAACTCACTAGATAGAGCTCGACCGAGCCGGGAAGGGAGGTGAGACATCAATGGGAAAAACAACAAGGAGGAGGCTAGAGTGGATAAAGTAGAATTTTTTTAAGACAATTTGTAAATGAAGAAATTATAAAACAAAGAAATGTACTATTCAAGCTCAAAATTTCACCCTTCCCTGAGTCATAGACAACTCAAGATTTTGAGGCAACATGGGACTGTCTCCAAGTTGTGGGACTTACACTGTGAGACAGACCTCCAGAGAAGGATAGTTCCTCTACCTATTCTTAATGCTAAAACTACTCCTAAAGCTAAACATTCGAAGGAACAAAGTTAGAAGGAGATGCAAAAAGGGAAATCCTAAGCTAAAATGAGGTGATAACACCAAGAAAAGGGTGATGAACATTAAACATAGTCAAAATGGATCCTGTAAATGAGAGAGATATGCACAACATTACAAGAGTAAAAGAAGGTAAGATGCAAATAAAACATAAGTATAGGGTAGAAGATAGCCATAAACACCATATTTTATTGCTATGCACAGTCCATTACAGCTAAAAGGAAGGAAAGAACACATTTACAGAGGCCAAAATAAAGGCTTGAAGTTCATAGCTTCTTGGGAGACCATTTTGACATGGTTCCTTTATAGATAATAATGTCCATCTCTTTCAAAATGAAATATTTTACAATATATAGTTTGAAGAAAAGAAAGAGAAGAGTTAGATAGTTCATATTTGATTTTTTCATTAATGAAGATCTATTTTTCCCTACAACATGGTTTTTCATGGCTCCAACCACCATTTTCATGCATTAAGTGTCGGAAAGTATATGGATTCCCTCATGAATCCATTTCCCAATGATATTTTTCTTGCTGGAGAATCCAAAGAGAAGATAAGAGCCCATACTCATCAATTCAAGTGGTTGAGCCATATGAGTCTGCATATTAATGGATTGAACTAGTTTTTTCCTTTTCCACCCACCAAATTCCACAAAAATCTGATATTTACAATGCCAAGTTGAAGGGATCAAGGAGATGTTTCCATCGATATAAATTTTGTTAGATTTGGAACCCAAAGTCAAAAGATATGGTTACTTGAAATTTTACATGTTGGGAAGAAAATGAACTTGACAAATGGTAGCCCCTAATTAGCTACGAGATCGAGATTTTCCAACGGTGTATTAATTTTTCTTTTCCATTGGCTCAAAGATTGAGCCTTTGCTTCCTTACTTTTCCTTTTTCCTTTGTGAGTGAGTCCACCTTTATGAAATACAGCCACTAGAAAATTTTCAAGTTCCTTTGCGGTGTCGACTATCCTTAAACAAATACTCACCACCGCAAAGTATTATCGAATGAAATATATTTATGTAGCTTCAAAATTTTCCCCTTTTCAAGCCCCTAAATGACCATTGTGAAGTGTGAGCTAATGAGAAGGATCCATACACTTTGCAATGTAAGTCCTTTTGATTTACCCCTTCCGACACTGCGAAGCATTAGCCAATGAGACCATTCCATTCCCCTCGGCTTTTTAGTATTTTAATACCAGTTGAATGAAAACTTTGAAGTGTGAGACAATAAGAAATCTCCACACACTACACAATTTCAAAATTCTTTTTCATCGTATTTGTCACACTATGAAAGGTGAGCTAATGAGAAGGCTCCACATAGCTAAGGTTATTAGATTTGTCATATTTTTCATTCATATCACAATTTTTTACTTCAAGGGACTTATAAAATTTTGGATTTAAGGAAATTTGCAAGTTGTCCCCTTGTTGACATTACTAAATTTGTTGACTTCACTTGATCCTAGCATGAACCGATAAAATTATCTAACATAATTTAATTTGGGGACTTGAGGTCCAAGGGGCCCAAATTCTTTGAGGAGAGCCAAAATCCTACCACATGGCCTGTTATTTGATGTTTGGCATTGAATTTTATGGCTAAATGAATGTCATTTTGGATTTTTAAAGTAATGCACTAATGAATTGGTTAAGTCTCCCATGGGTTTTTGAAAGCTAATAGAAATTGCTTTTAGGAAGGGAATTTTGACAACCATTTGACCATCCCAGCACCTATTAAAAAAATCTATAAGTCCATTTTTAATGAGTTATCAAAATTTTCCCCAGGGAGGGTAAATATGGGATAACATGTAACAACCTCCAAACTGCTTTCCCTCCAAAGTTAGCCAGAATGTAGCTAGCGATATCTCGACAAAAAAACCTTGAAAATTACACATGAAAAAAAAAAAAAAAAAAACTCCAAAAATAAGACTATTAAACTAGATCAGAAATATTCTAAAGAATGACCAAAAAAATTACACGAGAAGCATAAATAATGAAATTGGAAGTAATCAACAACCAGAATAAACAAGTGCATGTTTACCGAGCAATCGCTTTGATACCATGTGAGATTGTTCTACAAGGATCAATATGGAACCTCGTGCACACCAAAGAGGTTTTACTCCAACGGTGACATGAATGCTCTAAGTAATTAGCAATAAATTGAAAACAAAGTAAAATCAAGAATGAAAGAATAGGTCTACTCATCCTCATAGCTCAAATAGAAAAAGTACACATATATGTGTGTTGTTGTGTAAATATCGTGCATGAAACATGGAACTCTAATTACACATAATGACCTATGATCTTGCTAAGAAAGATGACTCGTCATCCGAGGTGGAAAAGACATTGAGTGATGATGAGGAAATTCATATGCACAAACAACGACAACACAAGGAACAATTTAGAGAATGGAAGACTCGGTCTATGAGCATAGAGGATTCAAGAGTACAACATCAAAGAGATATTCAAATCAGTACAAAGAATTCAATATAGCATAAAGAATTGATCAAAGGTTAATGAAACAATAGTTTTCAAGAGGACTTGTAAAATATAAGGACCAAGCTACAGGGGACATGATGAGTCCAACATTGACCCATTATATCATAAATTCTAATAATTTTACTTTCAAACAAATTGATCAATGAATGGAATGGTTGGAATTGATTTGGTCCAAATTAAAAAATAATGAATTTTATCCTTATTGAATATTGTGGACTAATGATTATGGTTATTTCCATCTAATTCTCTTGAAGATATGTGTGGTGATGTGTGCAGTGTAATGAATTCATTTTAGCTATCAATTATTTCTATCACAATATATATTAACACAAAGATCCTCCATCATAAGGATCAATTGAAGAAGTTAATGAAGGAAGGAAACAAGGATCTTGGTTCCTAACACTCATTTATGAGTTGTAACAAACTTTTAAAATTTCCCTCATATCCATCCACCTATATTCTTGGTTATGTGTTAGAGGAGTGAGATATTAAAATGTACTTTTGAATGTTGTGTGTGTGCGTGTGTGCGTGCGTGTGTGTGTGTGTGTGTGTGTGTGTGTGTGTGTGTGTGTGTGTGTGTGTGTGTGTGTGTGTGTGTGTGTGTGTGTGTGTGTGTGTGTGTGTGTGTGTGTGTGTGTGTGTGTGTGTGTGTGTGTGTGTGTGTGTGGTGTGTAGGGAAGTGTAATAGAATCAAAGATAGACATATGTCAAATAAGGTGTGTGTTGTAAATTGTTTTTAGTTATTTGTAAAGAATTATTTTAATCAATAAAGATATGATGTTCTCGAGAATATTGTGTTAACAAACTAAGATGAGGAAGAATAAGGGATGATTCGATTAAGGTCTTAGCTTGTGTTGGTATTTATGTCCATTTTTTCTTATAATATTGAATTATGAGAATGATTGATAACAACTACTTTTGAAAATTACGAGTATGTGGACTATAATTTCTTTCATTGTATTTTTTGTTTATACTTGTAATTTAAGTTCTTAAAAATTACCTTTCTGATTATTTTAAATTCTTGTAAGTATTGTTTAGAATAATTTCATTATGAAAATGCATTTCCTTTATGTATGTTGATTTTAGTATATTAAAATTTATTTTATTTCAATTTTAGTAGATAAAAAGTTGTTTATTTCAAATAGAGCAGAATATTTTACTTCTAATAGCTATTTAAATAAACAAATGACCCAAGAAATGAATAAAACCCCACAAAACACAAAAATAAAGCTACCACTTATATATTCCCTTCTTCTCTCGCATATGTCCTTGGTTAGAGTACAATGAACTATAAATTAGTTGATTAAATGATCGGAACCCACAAAGTGACCCATCAAAACTATAGTTCATCTCTCTCAAAAGATCCCTACTAGTCACTCTTATCAATCTATAGTTAGGGATGAGGTTACTGAGTAGAAGGTGAAATATGGTTACGTAGATATGTTTAACGCTAGGGATTAAGAATTTAAATTAGAAAGATAAAAAATGTTGATAACATCCTTAAAGACCATGAAAGTGAGAATGTAGATATGTAAAATTTTCATGAGGACGTGTTCCTTGAGTTTAAATTTGTAAATAATGAAGGTTTTTAAAGGATCATGGATGATCTTTTAATTTCTCTTATAGATGAATATGATGAACAATCTTTACCTCCATTTTCTAAACTTAATCTAAAGATTATAAAGTATCCAAATCCTATATTTTAGATAAAATAAGTGAGGTTAGGGGTGAATATGAGTGAATATATCTTTGTTAAGAGGAAATTAGAGGAAGAGAAGCTCATTGAGCTCATAAACACTCCTAATGAGGATTATATATTTGAAAATTTCATGGATTATATTGAGGATGAATGTGATTATTAAGCTTTTTCATTGCTTGCAAATCCTTTTCGGATGAAATAACAAAGGGAATCAATAGTATGATAGAGTTTTAAATTAAAAACCATGTCTATAAGATTTTTATGCAAAATTTTATGTGGATGAGATTGGAAAATAAGAGAAATAAGTTCATTATTTCTAAAGGTAGGATGTCTAAATAGATATCTATCCGATCCACGGATAAGTCAAAGTTTCCACTAGTCATGTTAACTTCATAATATGAGGGATGTTTTAAAAGTGTCAAAGTTCAGTAGATGAACATATCCAAACAAAATGAAAAACAACTAGAGAAGGTGTTTTTTCTTTTATAGACTGATATTTTAAGCAAAAGAGATATGCATACAATGTTTTCACTTTCACCACTTGATCTAGCTACAAAATTAATCTCATAGCCACAATTTATCGAAAAGGAAATTTATTTTTCCCACTAGTTTCTATTTTTGTTTAGCTTGATTCTATTTTTGTTAAAGTATGATTAGAGTAGTTTTTCATGTGGAAGAATAAGTTCTTTGGAAAAATCTAAATGTATTCACTTGGAACATGTATGATCTCATTTTTGTACATAGTTTATTTTGGGGAGTTTTGTGGGTAGTTTTTGAGGCCTTTTGAAGTTTTTTAGATCTAAAAAAGTAAGATTTTTTTTTTTTGGTAAGTATTTTTGGTAAATAAGTTAGAAATGGAAAAGTTCAAAATATCAAACAGCTTTTAGGGTGAGTATTCAAAGATTTTCAGGATCAATTCAAAATCTTATATGTTGAATCCATGCACAATGGATATTCCAAGCTATTGGTCAATTCATATATTAGGAATATGTCCCCTAGAAGTCATTAAAATGTTTTCAAATAAGTAATCATACTTATCTGGAAAAATTCTTCAAAATCTAGACTTATATGGCTTCATGTGTAAGGTCATGGATCAAAGAAACAATGTACCACAAAAATAGGAAATCCATGGAACAGAGAGGAAAATTGTGGAGGATTGGTGGAGAAAATTATGTAAAATCCATAGAGGATATACACCGCATAAAAGGAATCAAAGCCACACAAAATCATAGACTGAAAAAATAGACATGTGGAGTTAAGAAAAAAAGGAGCATGGGAGAAGCAAGGTAATAATCCATGAGACAAATGAAAGTCCATGATGAAATTTAAACCCAGACAAGGTTGATGGGTGGTAGAACACAGGAAAAAAATATGTGGGGCCAAGGATATCCATAGTACAAAGAGAAAGATGAAACAACAAAGGACTCCACAAAATAAAATGGGCCATGGAATGAAGAAATATATAATATTGTTGAAAGAAAAGTGAAGTCACGGATAAGAAGTAAATAATGATCGAAGCATTAAGAAAAATAAATTGGTAGACAATTGCAAGACCACCAAGTAATGAAAAAGTAGTGAAAGAAAAATGTGGAAGATTGAAGATCATTAAAAATCCATCGAATAATTAAATCCATATCCGACTCAATTTAAATGATTTAACAACCCCCAATAACCAACATTAAACCTTGTCTGTGTAACCCTCATTCTTAGATGATCTAATATGGTGTGGTTTAGAAAACCTTTGGCGCCCATACTTAGTCTACAAAATTTAATTTTGATTGGCTCTTGGTGGTTGGAAGAGTGGTTATTTTTCTTTATAGCTCTATTCCATATGATATGTTCTCTTTTTTTTAAAAGTGATTGTACAGCATGAGTTAATGCTCTTGTTTTATAGTTCTAGAGCTCTACCTTTTTGAGTGTTAAGATAATTCTCACAGCACTCTATAAAATGTTTGTGAAGTTTTCACGTTCTTTAGTTTATAGGATTGTGAATACTAAGATCCCGGTTGTTTCACAAGTGTAATCTCTTTCCTTTGTTTTTATACGTGTTTGATTTGAATATCTTAGTCATCTTGTAATAATTTAGTCTTATTTTGATAACTCCATTTAGAGTTTTATGCACACTTATCAAAAAAATTTATTTTACGTTATCTCCATGTCCACCCAAGCTAGATTATTATCCTATTTTATTTTAGTACATAACCTTTCTTTACTTCAATTATTTCACCCTTTTGAACCCCGGTTATTTGGAAAGTTTGGGTTATAACTATTTAGTGATAGATTGAGTGGTGATTAGATCATTTGTAGTAAAATAGAGTAGAAGCAACTAACCTTTTATACAGATTGACCTCAAAAGGTTACATGTTATCATAATGTGAAGTTCATTCAATGTTAAACTAAGGTCCTAAGATTGATCATTAGCAAAGGGTGTAATATCAAGTGACAACAACTTAAATACACATGTTGTAGAAAGTTGTACTTGTATATACCTATATATAGAACAAGGTTGAATCATAATAAAGGGTTATATAACCTCAAATTATGGTTTGACACCATTTTAAATGTACCAAACACACATGGAAAATTATCTCTTATCTAGTCCCATATTCTATGTCTTTTTCTTTCTCTCCAATAATTCCCTTTCTCATAGTAGGATAATATTTGTACACAAGTAGCCAAAAATAGCCAATTCATTATCAATTTCAATATAATAAAATCAAATGAAATTAACTATAATTATCACAAAATAATTTGTAATCCCAACTATAATTTGATTTAAAACAACATCCGATACTAATCGATAAGTGACATCAACTATTTTAATTCCAAAACATGTCATATAGGGTAATTGAATCAAATAAAAATAGTCTCTCATGTGTCGTAAAATTATGGAAGAACCACCAAATTATCTAAAATTATAATCTGCATTTCTCACGAGAGGAAGCACTATCTTGATGACTATTATAATAGTATAAATATAGAAACCAAATGTGGATAAGATATTTCAATTTCATCAAAATCCTCATAGATATCACTCTCCTTTGAGTATTGGTCCCCCTATATCTTACATAGATACTTCCCAATTTCACAAGTTAAGCTTGTGACTCTCAAGAACCCATAGGAGATCAACTAAAAGCACTCCCAAATCATACACCTTTAAGGATTTCTTGTCCATAACATGATAAATGTCAAGATGATAACATTTCAAAAAAGATACATGAAACACACTATGCAACTATGATAGAGCCATAGGTAAAAACATATGTTTCTTATTGGGTTAACCACTTCAAGAAAATTGAAAGGTCTTACATATAAAGGCAGTATTTTGTAATAATATCCAAACTAGATAGATATTTTCTTTGGTTTTTTTCAAAAACAATTATCACCTACTATAAACTCTCTAGGAACTTTTTCTCTCTATATAGCTCTCATGTATATTTGCAACATCAAATAATCATTTCTTCATCATTTTAACTTACTCGTCCATTTCCTTAATCATGTCGACTAATAGTTTTATCGCTTGTCCGATCCTAGCTGATAGGTGTGCAATATTTTCTCCTATATAAATCCTCAAAAGGAACCATACTTAATGTAGAATGATGAGAGTTATTATAATAAACTCAACTAAAGGGAAATATTCCTTCCATTTGTATTATTTTGTGATATAATACATCCCAATCATATCTTTAAAGACTTAGTTTACCCTCTCTATTTGACCATTTCTCTTAGGGCGATAAATATTACCAAAATTAATTTTTTACCTAGAGTAGTATGTAAGGTTTTCCAAAACTTGGATGTCATGTGAGTTTCTCGATAAAAACTAATATTCTCGAACTCCATGCAAATTAATAATCTCCTAAAATAATGTTATTACCAAAATGAGCACATCATCCTTCAAATTCCCTGGAATGAAGTGGGTTACCTTGGGGATTTTATCCACAACCATCAAAATTAAATCATGTCTATTATTAGTGATTGGAATTCCTTTAATAAAACCCATGCTAATAAATTTCCACTTCCACTCGTGGATGTTCACGTGGGTATAACAATTTTTATAGATGCACATGCTCAACTTTAACACTATGGCATTGTAAACACTTGGTAAAGTAACATCCTTTTTAATTCTTGGCCAAAAATACAATTGTTTGAGATAAAATACCATATTCATCACTTCTAGGTGACCTTAATAAGGAACATTATGTGACTCCTCCAATACTAGGTCATCAAGGTTAGGTACATAAATTCTACCTTGATATCTAAGAATTCCATCCCTATCCATCCGGTTACCCTCATATCTATGGTCTTGACTAAATATTTCTAAAGAATATTTAACCTTCTCATAAAAAGTATCTGAAGATATCTTACTCAAAATCTATTATCAAAACGTCATCCTCATTCAAGGCACCTTCTACTAAGGAAATCAACTACTCTATTTTAGTTTCCCTTAATATAGCCTCGTGTAGATGTTACACTCACTCAAAAATTCTAACCAATGTCATTACCTTACATTAAAGTTGTGTTAAATGAAGATATAATACAATCCTAAATGTTTTTGAGCATGAAGGGATTTTGCAATAGGAAGTGTCTCCACATTTACAAATCATGCACCATAGATACTAGCTCAAGATCATGCAGAGTATAATTTAACTTATCTAATTTTGTATGGCTCATAAGCCACTAATTTAACATATTGAATTAGAATACCTCCAAATACAATCAATAATATGGTGAATTCTCCATTTGGTTATGCAACTTGCAACACTGATATATATGTTAACTTATCCTTAAGAAGTTGGAAGGTTTGTTCACATTTTTTTTCCATTCAAATTGTTGCAGCTCAAAATTTCACCCTAGGATTTGATCATGGTATACCAATAAATTATGGAAAACATTGGATTGTTTCTAAGTGTGGGCCTTACAAATTGAAACAATCCTCTAGAGAATGATGTTTCCTCACCTATTATAATGTTAAAACTACTCCTAGACTAAGCCTACTCTAACATATTCAAGTAACCAGGGAGAGAGAGAAGGGGAAGAAGCAAAAAAAATAAAATTCTAAGCTAAAAGTGGTGATAACACCAAAACAAGGGTTTGATCTCTTTCTTTTTAAATTTTCAGAGAAGGAGATCAATTACAAGGTAGAAGGGCTAGATTCTTTCCACTTTTCAACCATGAAACTAAATAATCTCACAAACCTTTCTTGTTTAGACATAATTAACATAATATTCTACAAAACACCCTGCATACATAATAAAAATGTAAATAATAGAAGGAAAGAACACAATAAGAAACATAAGGGGCTGATTGATGCCACAATTAATGGTGGTGTAAATTAACTTGTAGTAATTAATATTTTGTTCATTAATTAACACTCATTTAATCATCAAACCAGGGAATTAAACTTTAAATAATGTCGGTGTTGTATGCTTAGTTATAGAGAATTTATGAGATATGGAAAGAAGTAATCATTCTACTATAATACTTGAAAGGTAAACAAAACTGATAACTGAAATGAATGGTTTCTAAATGCTATCACTAAACAAAGATATAAATTCAAACTACAAATATAGAAAAAAATGGTTCCTAAGTAAGTATACATGTAATAAAACAAGAAAAAATGGAGGGGTTTAACAGACCACAAGTAGGCCCTACCTTGGGTGCTAATCCTCCCTAAATTCTATAACTAAAGGCTAATAAACATAAGGGTAAGTGCACGAAGTTGGTGGAAAATTCCGTGGACATAAAAACCTGAAATAAAGGAACCGTGATCGCAGTTTTAAAACCGCGATCACGGTTCCTGAATTCTAGGTTCGGTAATTACCGAACCTAAAACCATGATCGCGGAACTCTAAGACAAAATTTAACAGTCCCGTGACTCCTTATTTTCCTCATTTTTCATTTCAAACCACAATTTTTCCTAAACATTTTTCAATCGCGCTTTCAATACCATCTCAAAATTGCTCATCGGACTTCCTGATAGTGATAGATTCAACCATGCCGCCAAAATGAGGAGGTAAGTCCTCGATTGTAATAATTTTTTTTGTATTTTAGGTTTTATTTTTGCATTTTAGGTTTTGTTTTTGCATTTTCATGGGTTTTTTGAAATGTTTGTTTATGTATACAATTTTCTTGTTTTATCAGTTGGTCGACAAGCTTGAAATCATGAAAATCGTCAAAAATTCCTCAAAACCCACCAAACATTCCTCAAAACCCTCTCGAACATTCCTCAAAACCCTCATCCAAACATAGATCCACCTCATGTGGCTCATTCTATCCCCACTAAGCCAAAGAATGCAAGATAATATTATTGGAAGAATCCAAGAAAATAAAACTGTCATTGAGAACCTAATTCAAACTATAAGACAAAATCATGCTATAAATCCATCCCGCATGACTTTAGCCAATACATTGCAAACATTGATTGGTGAAGTCGAGTCTGCAACCAACCAAATACATAGATGGAACACCTTTAGAAGTGAATGTAGGTGGTGGTATGCGGATAAACTATTCCATGCAAATCGTTAAAGACAAAAAAATTGGAAAAGACCTCATTTGTGCATTATTTACCGACCCTAACCAATGCCCCCTGCAGCTTTCTTGCAAACAGCTTCCCAATCCATTGGTGCCATGATGACAGAATCAAAAATTTTTTTAGGACTGATGGTGGATGGTTTTTGATTATCCACCATGCAACAACAATGAGGTTCCTCTTTATTTTTTGAAGAAATTATATTGTGAGTTCGTGCTCGATGGGGTACCGAATTATTTTGAATTTTCTCGACTTTTTTGGTCGAGAAGGTGGCTCGCATGCAGTAGACTTGGTGCATGTGTAGGTCAACCTAGGATCCCCATGCGCCAAAATCCCCACCGCCTTGCTTATCCCTCCTATAGTGAAAGAGGTTTTGGAGATTGATACATTGCATGCATTGAGGGAGCTTACTAACACTCTCACCCAACATAGCACCTAGATTACATCTGGTGATGTTGGTGGAGGTGCCAGTTCTAGTGCACCACACCACTGTGGATCATGTGGTGCCATATGCACCGCAAAGCGAGACATCATTTGCTGGTTCACAGGATTTATTTTCTATAGATGAGATGTTGGGGAATGTTTTTGGAACTGGAGCCACTGATATTGGTCTTTCACAGGTAAATTTCAAATAAATTTAAATAATATATATATACAATAGTTTAATTCACATGTTTGAGATATTAATATATATATATATATATATATATATGATTGTACGTCATGTACATACATGTAAAAAACTAATTTTTTAGTTTATTTTAAATAGAAAGAGCCGATGAAGGAAACATCTGGTGTCGACATGCTAGCTACTGCAGCTAGGCATGTTTCAAACGTAAGTTTCAAGTTGTACAAACTTACATTTTTAATAAATCATTTAATTGCACTAGATTATTATTATAATTTGTTTCACGTGTATGTTGTACATGTATTAATATTTTTCTTTTATATACAAGATCCTTGCATGGTCATCATCTCGCTCGAGGAACTGAGGCTACTAGCATGCCTCACATGATTTTTACATAGGTTAGTAAATCTCTTTACACTTTGTTTCTAATTACCGAAAGTTCACGAAAGGATTGCATGCTTTGGACCTCTCACATGTAGATTTTAATATTGATTTGTACATGTTTTTTGTATAGCTTATGACTGCTAGAGAGACTCCTCCATATATGCAGACTATGGAGGCTACTTGTAGATACTGCCATAGCATTTGTAGATCCACTAACTGAGGTACACAATTTTTTAAATTTGTTAAATTTTGGAGGTTCATTATTTCTTATTAAACTTAAATCTACAATATCAAATTTTGTAGGTATATATGTGAAATATTTAATTTGAAAATTAATTATTTGTATGTAGCTTACCCCTCGTGAGTCTATTGTTGTCCTTGCGATGCGTCAACAACAAATTGATAGGGATCATGACATTGCGGTAAGATTTCACATGCATTTTAACTAAATTGTACAAGTTTCTAAATTTTGAATGTATTTTAAAATTTTGGGTGTTAAAAACTTGTTGTTTATGAATGTGCAGGTTAGGTTGCAGGCATGCTTAAAGACACCTAGGACCACATGGATGAAATCAGTGGCATCTCCCTCCACTACATCCCCAGGTCGTGGACGTGCTACTTCTAGCAGGGAAAAGAGAGAGAAGATGTTTCATGAGTAGATTTATAGTCCACCTGGATGTACATATGTGGTCATGAGTAGATTCATAGTCCATTGTATATATATAGCCTTTTGCGACTGCATGTGGTCCCATATGTATATTATGACACGTGCTTAGTTCGAGATGTACACATACATTATGAACTTATGTACATATATATTTTCAGAGACGTTTGTCTAGAGCACACTTTATTTGATTCTTATATATATATCCATGTGTGTTGGTTAAATCATATTTATGAATTTTTCAGTTCTTTAACAAGCAGTGTAACATGGTTAATCACCATCTTTGAATGGGTATATACCAATTTTTCTATATTTTCTTTGTCTTGTTTGTTTACTAATGAATCAACTTGAGGATTTCACTATGAGACTTATGTTTGTTTTTCTTGCACTTGGATCAAAGAAATAAATTGGCATGTGAAATTTTTATTCCAATCTATCGGTTCGGATATAGTAGGGTAAATTTTCAATTGGATGGAGTATCTAATTATATGACAAGGTAAAAAGAAATCAATTAGGAAATATGTTACTTAAGTAAAGATCCTCGTATAGGACCTCCATTGGGAATATGCATCATGTTGTCAAAATGAGATGAGCCATCCTCATTTTTTGAATAGGTTGTGTCTATCTCATAAGGTGGATCATTATGGGGCCTGATTAAGAGGTAGAGCATGCATTATTTTAAAGAATATGGTGAGTATACTCTTAAATTGGTAATATGCTCCAAGAATTGTTCTTGTGATGATTATACTTGAATAAGCTAGTGAGGCGGGTAGCTAGTTTGGTCTATGACTTGAGGTTTCTTGAATCAAGTATATACATATAATTTACTTATGCGTACGCTCAGAAGAATATTTCACAGGTGAAATGTGTACATTCCAAAATACAAGTATCTGTCTAGTGTCCATTGTGCTACATGACTTGAAATTTTCAAATTTTCTCTAATTTTGTAACCTACATGCCTGTAGGTGTTACTTAAAGTGCTTGAAAAAAATTCTCAATGCCTAATCTTGACAGGAGTACATATATGATAGATTCTTGAAGGTACTCTAGGTGATTTCGTGTGCTAGAAAGGCATTTTTTCGACAAGATGAAGCTAGATTTGGAGGGAAGGTTGATGATTTTATGATAATCAGTTTACAATGATATGAAAAGGAGATTCTATAGAGCTATATGATGATGTGTATGATACAAAACACTTAGGGGGATATTGTTTATTTAAAGGCTTTTGAGGTCTGTGATGAGTGTATTCTCCAAGAACAAGTAAGGTATGAGTCATGAATGCATTATTTCTTCCCAATACATGAAGGCTACAAACATGTGACTAAATAAAGTTTTGGTGCCTAACAAGCAGATTTGGCCCAAAGATGAAGGTAAGAAGGATCATTTTTCTATAGAGATGACTGCTTTTAGGTATGTAGGTGCAGTATAGTGGATTCTTGAAGGTGAAAAAAAAGCTTTTGAGGAATGAATTTTTTTCGCATACCTACAAGGTGAATGATGGTGCTCTTACTCAAAGAAAAGTTATGATGATGATAAATATCAATGATTTTCAACATGTTCAGATCATGCATATGTTATTCCTAGGGAGCTTAGTGTCTCTATGCTTGAAAAGAGGCTAAAATCACTTTGAGTGAAATTTCAAGATTTTGAGCTTATTTAAGACATTTGGTTGATGTTTCTAATGAAGAGATGATCCTATCAGGAGGAGAAATATGAATAAAAATTTGTTAAATGTATTCCTTTTTCGTTAATGTTAAAAATGGGGATAAGTTGCTTCCGATCTACTTCATTCAGGCGTAGTCCCTTAAGAGCCTTGAGACCAAAATATCGTTCAACTTCGACGGGTGACTACTCAAACTCCATGGCACCTAGAGAGGCCTTGTCTGATCTAAACCTCAGCGTAGGGACCCTCTACAATATCCTCTCTTGGTTTTTTCCTTCTCATTTCGGTGCTCTCGCTGTCCTACTGTTTGTAAACGCGCAAAATAGTGCAGTTGGAGCCAATGTAAGGTTGTCAAATGCTATATTTTGCAAATGGTGGGTTGTGGCACCAAACCGAATGTGCCGGCATGTCCGGGTGGCTAGGTGAACACTAGAGGAGGTGGTTTTTTTGTGCACGAAAGGGTCGTTGCTTCCGGCTACTTCGTTCGGGCGTAGTCCCTTAAGAGCCCTGAGACCAAAATATCGTTCAACTTCGATGGGTGACTACTCGTAATCAGGGCACCTAGAGAGGCCTCATCTGATCCAAAACCTCAAAGCATATGGACCCTCTACAATAGCCTCTCTCAATTTTTTTCCTTATCATTTCGGTGCTCTCACCGTCCCTACTGCTTTGCAAATGCATGAAATAGTGCAATTGGAGCCGTGTAAGGTTGTCAAACGCTATATTTTGCAAATGGTGGGTTGTGGCACCAAACCAACTATGCCAGCACATTCGGGTGGCTAGGTGAATGCTAGAGGAGGTGGTGTTTTGGTGCGTGAAAGGGTCGTTGCTTCCGGCTACTTTGTTTGGGCGTAGTCCCTTAAGAGCCCTGAGACCAAAATATCATTCAACTTTGATGGGTGACTACTCGACTTCGTGGCACCTAGAGAGGCCTCATCTAATATGGAACCTTAGCATATGGACCCTATACAATATCCTCTCTTGGTATTTTCCTTCTCATTTCGGTGCTCTCGCTGTCCTACTGTTTACAAACGCGTGAAATAGTGTAGATGGAGCCAGTGTAAGGTTGTCAAATGCTATATTTTGCAAACGGTGGGTCGTGGCACCAAAATTAATGCGTCAACACATTTGGGTGGCTATGTAAACACTAGTGGTGGTGGTTTTTTTCGGGTGCGTGAAAGGTTCATTGCTTTCGGGCTACTTCGCTCGGGTGTAGTCCCTTAAGAACCTTGAGACCAAAATATCGTTCAACTTTGACAGTGACTACTCGGACTCCGTGGAACCTAGAGAGACCTCGTTTGATCTGAAACCTCAAGATGTACAAACCCTCTAAAATAGCCTCTCTCAGTTTTTCCTTCTCATTTTGGTGCTCTTGTTGTTCTACTCTGTTTGCAAATGCGCAAAATAGTGCAATTGGAGCCGATAAGGTTGTCCAACACCATATTTTACAAACGGTGGGTCATGGCACTTGAACCAACTGTGCCGGAACATCTAGGTGGCTAGGTTAATGCTAGAGGAGGTGGTGTTTCGGTGCACAAAATGGTCGCTGCTTCGGGCTACTTCGTTTGGCGTAGTCCCTTTAGAGCCCTGAAACCAAAATATCGTTCAACTTCGATGGGTGACTACTCGGACTCTGTGGAACCTAGAGAGGCCTCATCTGATCTAGAACCTCGGCATATGGACCCTCTATAATAGCCTCTCTTGGTTTTTTCCTTCTCATTTCGGTGCTCTCGCTGTCCTACTATTTGCAAACGCGTGAAATAGTGTAGTTGGAGCCAGTGTAAGGTTGTCAAATGCTATATTTTGCAAACGGTGGGTCATGGCACCAAACCGACTGTGCTGGCACATCCGGGTGGCTAGGTGAACGCTAGAGGAGGCAGTTTTTTTGTGTGAAAGGGTCATTGCTTCTGGGCTACTTCGTTCGGGCGTAGTCCCTTAAGAGCCCTGAGACCAAAATATCATTCAACTTCGACGGGTGACTACTCAGACTCTGTGGCACCTAGAGAGGCCTTGTCTTATCTAGAACCTTGGCATGTAGACCCTCTACAATAGCCTCTCTCATTTTTTTCCTTCTCATTTTGGTGCTCTCGCTGTCCTACTATTTGTAAATGCGTGAAATAGTGTAGTTGGAGCCAGTGTAAGGTTGTCAAACGCTATATTTTGCAAACGGTGGGTCGTGGCACCAAACCGACTGCACCGGCACGTTTGGGTGGCCAGGTGAATGCTAGAGGAGGTGTTGTTTTGGTGCACAAAAGGGTCGTTGCTTCCAGGCTACTTCGTTCGGGCATAGTCCCTTAAGAGCCCTGAGACCAAAATATCGTTTAACTTCGACGGTGACTACTCGGACTCCATGGAACCTAGAGAGGCCTCGTCTGATCTCGGCACCTCGGCATAGGGACCCTCTACAATAGCCTCTCTCATTTTTTTCCTTCTCATTTTGGTGCTCTCGCTGTCCTACTATTTGTAAACGCGTGAAATAGTGCAGTTGGAGCCAGTGTAAGGTTGTCAAACGCTATATTTTGCAAACAGTGGGTCATGGCACCAAACCGATTACGCCGGCACATCTGGGTGGCTAGGTGAATGCTAGAGGAGGTGGTGTTTTGGTGTGCAAAAGGGTCATTGCTTCCGGCTACTTCGTTCGGGCGTAGTCCCTTAAGAGCCCTGAGACCAAAATATCGTTCAACTTCGACGGGTGACTACTTGGACTCCGTGGCACCTAGAGGAGTCATTTTCAAAATTTACAACATTTTCAAAATTTACAACTTTTTCAAAATTTACAACTTTTTCAAAATTTACAACTTTTTCAAAATTTACAACATTTTCAAAATTTACAATATTTTCAAAATTTACTTGACTTTTTCAAAATTTACAACTTTTTCAAACAATGAAAGCTTCTCTTAGCTTCGAGAATTTAAAATTCTCTACTAACAAAGGTCTTGACCACGTGAAGGTGGAAGCTTTTACGCACCACTAACCTAAACATAAAATTGTTAGTCAAAGAAATTTAAGTTTCAAATAAAACCATATACTATCTATATACATGTACAAAGAATACACAAATTTAAAATAAAATATATTCAAACTTAAATCTAGATCTTTAAACTAAAATAATTATATATATATAAATTGAAAAGAAATTAAATATATACCAGTACATGAGCATTGTAAATTCATTCCAATGAACCATCGGGATTGGATCTACTCTGAATAGTAGACAAGATTGCTTCATGATTTGACTCTCGAACCTTTCAAAGAATCTTGTTATTAGGCCTTCCTTGATATCTATACAACTGAATATTTGTCGCTATAACTAGATATGAATATAATAGTATTTTCCTGTGTCTCAAAGTCTTCAAACACCCAAACAGAGGTTTTTTTAATGGATACCATCGAAGCCAAGTTCCAAGAACTACCACCGACCCTATAGTATACTTAATCTCTTCGCCATCTATAATAGGAGAAGTCAACTTATTTCTTTCCTCGATGCAACGACATAAGAAATAGTCTGTTCCTTCTTCATTTTCTTCTATTGCAATTACTGCAAACACATGTCCTACCAAAAAAACCAAGTTTGAACAACTCAAATTTAAATTACATATTAAAATTTCAATGGACATAACTCAATAAAAAAATTAAATAAATAACCATAAATACCTTGTCACACCAAAATCAAAATTTCGTCAAAGTCCTTGGATGTTGTAACTTCATCTATAGAAACAAGTTGTAATGCTTATGGAGGTTGATAACTAGGAAGCGGAGTTAGAGGCCTACAAATCCATCCTTCCACCCATTCTTGTGAATCACACTCAGGTGACAATTTCGATAAAAGATGCACAAAAACATGTCAACTTTCTTGTCTATATGGCCCATGAAGTAGTGACGTCGGAAAAGTGACAGACGAGTTTGAGAATCAACAAGTAACTCTTCTGCGTACCCGACCTCCCGAGGTCGTGCCGAGACAGCCGGTGTGGGTAGAATGTGCAGGCAAACTAGTTAGGCAGTCTAATGTCTTCAACACGCACTAATGGTATTTGCGAATCTAAGGCAAAGAAGGCCCTTCTAACTTGGACTGGTGTGATAGATCGATCAGCGAGGATGACTGCTCGAAGGCTCCAATCAATATCGAGCTCGCATGATTCGATCTATGGGTTGTGGGATGCGTGGAAAATGACTCGGGATGGTTTCGTATTTCTCTGATAGGGTCATATGGTGAATATAGTCAACTCTATGGACGATTCTCGGCCTAGTCCAAAATTCTCTAGCCCCATTGGCTATTGTGTCTAGTAGGGATAACTATTGAATGATGAGAGGTGGAATCGAGTAGACCGAAATACTAATTTACGTAGGCCGTGTCTATGTCTAATTCTCTTATGAATTCATTAGGTCATGGGATCTGCGGATCACAACCATAGACTCTTGGTTGTTGCGGTCCCATTATGGTCATACGGGAGATCAAGTTCTGATCCCTAGTATCCAGTAGTCGTAAGCTTTTTCAGCTTCTATGTTTAGAACCAACAGTTGTGCGATCTTCTCAGAATACCTTACAGGCGTTCTCGCAACTTGGATTCTTAAGCTGGTATCTATATCTACTAGGGTGTCTCCAGCGTCTGGCTGTGGAACTAAAGGATCACACCCGAATGTTTGTTCTCTTTCGAGCCCTTCTACAGTCATGTGGGTATTTTCTAGGGTAATCTGTAGTTTGGCTGATTTGACCAAAATAGATGTGCTTGGTCGTCTTCGATGTTTAACCCTCTCAACTGTGTCCTGATCTGTTGGAAGTCTGTTGTTGTTTGGAAGACTTGTATCCTAAGGTTTTGGTCAATGTCAGTTATTGCCACTACGGTATTGGGCTGGGGCACAATTGGCTCGAAAATGTATTCCCTGGGCTCCCTAGGTCCCGTAATTGTCATGCAAAAGCAGTAATGAAACAAACTATAATAAAGTAAAATCTAAGTGCACTTCTAGCATATATAATTTCTTTTTGTATTTTCTGGCAATTTATAAGAAAGCAGCTATTTAAAAATATTTAGAATTGACAACTAAACTAACAACATAAAACAAACAAAATAGCCGAGTGTAGCTATTTGTCTGTGCGATTTCGTATATCTATTCTAAACAACGAAATAACTAATCTATTCAGAAGATTCTCGATCCTACCTCGAAGTGAGGAATGAATCATAGTTTCTCAGAAACTATCAATCCCCACAACCTCCCTAGTAATATCGAGAATGGAAATAACTTAAATAAAGTGATTAACTACTTTATTTGATAAGTTCTAACTAAAACTTTGAAAGATGGAACCTGGATTTCGTAGAACAGTGGCGAATCCGACGGTGTGTGTGTTCTTGTCCCCTCAGTATGATCTCTTCGTTCTTTGTGCTCATGTGAATCCAGAAAAGCATGGAATGCTTGCATCAACAGGAATAGATATTTGGATCAATGGACAGCCTTCAGAATGTAGACAGAATAGAATGCGGATAGGAGAGGGATAGTGCAAGAGTACGAGCTTGGCTTATGCAATTCCTAGCGGGTCTCATGCGAATCATGCAACAAAAGCGTCCCGTAACCCAGAAACTAGTCCTCGTATGAAGAGCAAAACCTGCAACTTTAATGGCTGCCTAGACTATTCTACTCCAAAACAATAATACTGTTTGCACAAGTTGGATCTGTGGCTTACCAACAGTAACACAAAGCTAAAACAAACCTGCAACAAACTATGCTACCAATCCTAAGCAAACTAAAAGGACCACAAAGACTTGAAAACATGAAAGTTTGAGTGAAAATGGTGGCCTAAATAATGTTTGCACTTGCACAAGTTGGATATGTGGCTTACCAGCTGCAACACAATACTAACCAAAGCACTCAATGAGAAAACTAAGAATCCTAAGCAAAGGAAAACTAAAACTACTGTAACAAGAAATTCAAAAGCAAACTTTGGAGCAAAATTCAGAGGCCCCTTTGCATGTGTACAAACCATGCATTTATAGGAATCCAATCATCCAAAAATCAAATCCAAACTGAACTCCTAAACATTAAACAAAAGAAAAACACTATTCCAGGGGACCAAAAACATTAATGCATGCTCAAGTCGGCAAGAAAAGCTGGTGAGTCGTGATATTTCACGTGGGTCGCGTCAAAAGGGTGTTCTGGAAAACGCGCAAGACAGACCGCCGCCTGCCTGTTCAGGCGGTGGTTTCATCATCAAGACCAAAAATCCAAGAAAAGAGGGAAAAATAGGGAAAACAAAGCACACGGGGCTAAGCGGGGCATGTGGGATGTTAACGCATATCTCGTAAAGCTTCTCTGGATCCCGAACACCTTGCGAAGAGACCTGTATCATCATTGGGGCACTTATTACACCGTTCCGCAGTACAGTACCTTACAATTTTGGGTACGTACATATTGCCCCCTCGGAGAAGCGTTTTAGCCATGAAGAGGCATAAAACGGTGGGTCTGAGTATGGCAGTCCCGAAATGGGAAGTTAGAAGTTATACCTTACACGTCCGTGTGTCGAAATGACGCCATCCAAAATTCCCGCCACCTGCAAAATGAAAAGAGAACTCAAGTGCAGATAGATACAATAATTTGGAAAATAAACGCTAAAATAATAGGGGAAGAGGACGTACCATTAGTGCGAGGATAGAAACTTACCTCCGTCAGCGCTCCGAACCTGCGAAAAAGTCATTTTAAAACGAAACAGAAGGATATATATATATGAAAGTGGGCCCATTTTCCTATTCATTTGCGCGAGTCGATTTGATAGATTTTGAGCTCTGGGGCCCACGGTAACGGTTTCTCATGCGAGTAGCGTCAAAATGTCCACAGCAAGATAGTGATCATGCCTCCACGTGCGGAACGCCACCCCACGAGATCACAGGTTGGTTTTTCTTCAATTTTGTGCTTTTCCTCTTCAATTTTAAAATGCTAAATTTGTTGTAATGGGGGGGTCATTTTTAAAAATGTTAGGTTTAAAAGGTCCGTTTCTAGGGGGCGCTCTTGGGTAGGCTTTGTTCTTTTTAGGTTAAAAACAAAAGCGGGGCGCCTAGCGGGTTTTTGACTTTATAGGGTTAAAAACCCGCGCGGGTTTTCAGACATGACATCGCTGCCCGGCCGGCGGCGGTTACATGACCGCCGCCCTGATCAGGGCGGCGGTTACGAGACCGCCGCCTTTAAGGCGGCGGTTACAAAACCGCCCCGCTCAGTATGGGCGGTGGTTTTGCACAGAATGCAACAGAGCTTGTTTTGGAGACTTATACTTATATTTTCTTGCATTTCTGTATGTTTTTGCGATTCTCCCGATATCGTTTAGATACTAACTTACTCTGTTTTGTGTGTTTTTGGGTGTATGCAGGTGAAGGAGGAGTATATTAGATGGAGCCGGGAGAGAGAGTGTGACTGGCTGCCCGGGGTATTGGATGCCCTCTCAGCAGATGAGGAGGACACATTGCAGAGGGCCGGCATATTGCGGATATCGCGTGTGCCTCACGTTGCTCCGTCTAGTCACATACTCTGTGACTTATTCTCCTACTGGGATGCAGATCGGAACACTTTCCGATTGCCAGGGGTCCGCGGTGAGTGGACTATTACTCTAGAGGATGTTTACCGTATCCTGGGGGTCCCGATCATCGGGAGGAGACTCACACCGAGACACTGGTCCGATCACGAGATTGCAAAGGCGAGGCTACATGGGGGATGCAGCTATCTCCACGGGGCCGAAGAAGGGAGTGAGAGTCAGATCCATTCCTTCTTTGCCCATCCCCATATTTCGACAGGCCATCATGGGGATCCTTGCCTCGAGACTG
Source organism: Taxus wallichiana var. yunnanensis (assembly GCA_018340775.1). Lineage (NCBI taxonomy): Eukaryota > Viridiplantae > Streptophyta > Pinopsida > Cupressales > Taxaceae > Taxus > Taxus wallichiana. Next base: position 24,673,227 of record CM031239.1, on the reverse strand, counting down.
ATCGGGGACAAGGGAGGGGACACTTTGTTATACTGTTGGGCCCCCATCATTGCACAGATAGAGGGGCATGGCTGGATATACGCCTGGGGGGCAAACATTTTGGGGACCACCTATCACGACTTATACAGGGTGGTCCGTTTACAGGGACAGTCTTTGAGTCACCCTACTCTAGTTATGAGTTGGGTGTATGAGCGCTTCATTCCCTATGGCAGAGGCGTGGAGGTGGCAGATCCCGGGGCTGTGAGGGCAGCCAGATGGTCAGATATGTCGGTGCTTAGAGCACCTCACCAGCCAGTAGCTTCCCTCACTACAGCAGATATGGAGGCCATACCGTACCAGCTCATGGCCGGCATTTGGGGAGAGGAGGCTCTTACATTGATCTCTTGCTCCACCACAGGGCAGCTTATTGACCGTGTGGGACGGGTGGAGGTACATCCTTTTGGCAGGGTTCCTCAGCAGTTCGGCCTCCCATATGTGGGTATGCTTCCTCCAGTAGCACCAGTTTACAGATCAGTTCGGGAGGCTAGAGGGGGGCCTAGAGGCCGTGGTTGGACAGTGGTTACCCCTGGCATTCCTATTGCAGCCAGGGGGATAGTTCGGGCCAGAGGGAGAGCTGGTGTGCCTCGGGCACCTTTACTTCGGATTACCGCGGGTCCTGCTCATAGTAGCGATGACCCTATAGATATTGACTCCGATTCTGAGGAGTCCACAGAGGGAGGGTCGGAGGAGCAGACGGATGAGAGTGATCCTGAGTGGCATGACACTCAGGATATCATGCAGGCGGAGAGGGCGGAGCAGAGCGCAGAGAGAGAGACTCTGGTTTCCGAGGAGCCACTCTCCCGGGGCCATGGTGGAGATGATGAGTCCGTTGCGGGGCGTCATGTTGCCCCAACTACAGGAGCAGCTCCTCAGTCGGCAGCGGCATCTGCAGCGGGTCCTGGCCCTAGTGACCCATCTTGGAGGCTCGGTGATCCGAGTAAGTTATCTTCTCCTCCTTTGCAGTGTTAATTTGATTTAGGACTTGTTTTAACTGCTATCTCTCCTTATATTGGTATCCTGTATATTTTAGCCTCTTGCCTAGTTTTTAATTCGTCTTTCCTCTTTGTTTTGCAGAGACCGTTGACGAGTGGCGGGATCTAATCCATAGGGTATGTACCGATTCTCTGATGATCCCTATGGATAAGACCCGTGCGGAGCTATCCGTAGATGCCGGGAGCCCTCAGTAGCCGGCAGGCATACCGACGTCTTCGCTCCCGTTTGGCATGTGGCCAAGATGGTGTCGACTCTCCGCACAGAGTTGGCAGGCTATAGGACAGCCGAGCACCTTATGAGGAGCCGTTCTCATGGCGAGACCACGACCGCTCCTCGAGACCCTGAGCCCTCCGTCCATTCAGAGCGCCAGCGTAGTGAGTCTTAGGCGAGGCGCGCACCTTCAGCAGGATCGCGTAGGGGTTGAGAGGCCACTTGGCTCCTATGCATCTTTTGTATTATAGATTCTTTTGTGTATTACGGGCTCTTTGAGCGTTTTGACCATGCCTAGTGCATGATGGCATTGTATACAAATATTGATTATTTATATATATGCGCCGATTTTGGATCAAAACTTTGTCACTTGGGTCTTTCCCTTTCCGTTTTTAGCTTTCTCGTGTATGCTACGATGTATGTTTTATATGCTTTCTAGAATGTATGCAATGGGAAATAGATGATACAAATGTTTACTTTCTTTTTGTGTTTCATGATGCTGATACATGATATTGTAGATATACTGTGATCTTGAATCTTAACTTTTGTTAGCAATTTGGGTACCTCATGTTTGTTTTGGCAAAGTGATGAAAATGACCAGCATGATGAACAGATTAACTTGCCCCACTCCTAACTCCACGCAACTAGTAAGATGCGAGGGCTCATCACCAAGAGCCAAGAAGGGCGCAAGTTATGAAATATGGTGAAATGATAGTGATGAAAGACAGACAAAGCTTTGGTGGAACCAAATGAAAACTACAAGCTTATTCTACCTGAATGACTTCATAGTTTTGGATGCAACTTGCTTTGTGGTTTATCCAGACTTAGACCCGTAGATGGCCACATAGTAGACAAAATCTGGGTTTTTAGGATTTTTAACTCTCTTGGAATTTTTGAACATCTGATTCATTCGTTATTGACTCAAAGTTTGAATTGATTGTTTATGACCTTTTAACATTTACTTTGTTTAGAGGACCCCCTACACTTTGCCCCATGCTACCTGTAAGAAGCATGGGTTTATCACCGTGGGCAAGGCATAGGCGAGTAAGGGCATTTCCATCCTTTCCCAACCCTACGTCACTAGTAAGAGATGCAAGCTCATCACCGAAGGTTGGTGGGGCAAGGAAATGTGTAAAAATAAAATTTTCTGTTTAATCACTTCTTGACTTGTCTATTTGAGTAAAATGTCAGTATATGCTTATTTTCCAAAGAGATGTGTATATGGGATAGATGTGACACCATGAAGCTTCTAGAACAGACCATAGGCAAGACACCTATCCTAAGAAGAAATCAAAGCGAGAACGAACTTGCAGATCTTGGTATGGTTACCGTTAGGACTTCGTCATGTCTGATTTATTTGATAAAAGATTCTGAGTTGATTGATGATATCGAAGACGGAGAAGTATGATTAAAGAGCTTTATGCCAAAAACATCACGAGTTTGTAATGAATTTCTTTGAGGATAGATTCCTTGATCACAATTTATGTAAGAAACAAGTGGACAAAATGATCTAAATCTATATGAAGATGCAATGTAGATAGTTATATAGGTAGCATTAGCTGCTTAGGCGTAGAAACGCTTGAGGTGGAGAGAATTGACTGTTTCGCCAAACTCCTCACCTTCTAGCGTGCATAAGAGGTATGCACCATTTCCGTAGTCCTTTGTGACTCGACGGCTGAACCATTTGGGCCGGAATTTCCTTCCTTTGCCGGTCTTCTTGTCGATCCAAATTGCCTAACCTTAGAACTAGGTCACCTTCGTATATGTCACATTCATAGACCTTCTTGTTGTACTGCCGGCACATCCGGTCGGCATAGACTCTATGTCGTTGTTCAGCGTCTAACCTAGCTTCATCCAGACTTTCTAATTGAGAAAGACGTGCTTCTCTGTAAGCGTCCTCATCCAGAATCCCTTGTAGCGAAATGCGGAGACTGGGGATTTCAACTTCGAGTGGGAGAACTGCTTCTGACCCAAATACCAGCGAGAAAGGAGTTGCTCCTGTCGGAGTTCTTATTGAGGTTCGATGGGCCCACAAGGCCGGATATAACTTTAAATGCCAATCCCGCTTGTTTTCTTTCACTGTTTTAAGGAGAATGGCTTTCAGTGTTTTGTTTGTTGCTTCAGCCTGCCCATTGGCTTGGGGATAGTACAAGGAAGCCGTATGATGGCTGATTTTAAATTTGTTGCATAGCTCACGAACTTCTTCATTCTTGAAAGAAGTTCCATTATCTGAGATAATGATTTGCGGGATACCGTACCTGCAAATGATTTGGTTCAAAATGAACTTAGCGATTACAGAACCAGGTACAGTTGTAAGAGGCATGGCCTCTACCCATTTAGTGAAATATTCAGTGGCCGTGATTATAAAATTGTGGCCATCTGTGGATGAGGGAGAGAACTTCCCTATCAAGTCCAGGCCCCATGTAGAAAAGGGCCACGGAGTAGCGATCGGTTGCAAAGCTTGTGCCGGCATGTGGATCTCATGAGAGAACTCCTGACATTTATGACACCTGCGTACAAACTCTATTGTGTCATGTTCTAGAGTGGGCCAGAAATAGCCCATTCGATGTATTTTTCGAGCAGTGGCATGGCCACCGAAGTGGCCTCCACATATACCACTATGGGATTCATGGAGAATCCTCTTGGACTCTTCTGTGTCAACACACCTTAAGAGCATTCCATCGAATGCTTTCCGATAGAGCACCTACTCTATAATGACGTATTTAGCTACGATAATGCGTAACCACCTTCTTTGTTGAGGTGTAGCTCCTTCAGGTACCTATGGTCCATGATATAACTAATGATATCAGCGTACCAAGGGCACTCAGATATAGCAGTCGCTTTCGGCGTAGTATACGCATTCATCCGGAAAGTCTAAGTCTACTAAGTCACCTCCGTCTAGCGGGTTATCAGCTAACCAATCTGCGATGATTTTCCCTTTAACTGACTTTTGGTTTACAAAAGTTAATTCGAACTCTCCCATTAAGGTTATAAAACGTCCAGCTTTTTTGGACAAGGACCCTTGTGTGAGAAAATTCCGTAAATGGTCCGTCTTTACTATGACCCTTGTCTCTTGATTTAGCATGTAGTGTCTTAGGCATTTAGTAGCAAAGACTATGGCAAGACATTCTCGCTCTGCTTGTGTATAGCGCGTTTCGTAGTCGAGCAATGTTTAGCTAATGAAATAAATCACACGCTCTCTCTTGTCATCATCTTCTTGGGCTAGCATGCAAGCTAACGAAACACCGGTAGCCCGTGAGTACAAAATTAAAGGGTGATCTAGCTTTGGTGGCATTAGCGTAGGCGGTGATAGCAGAAACGCTTGATCGCATCAAAAGCTTCATTGCAATCTTCACCCAATCAATGCTATAGTCCTTCTTAAGTAAATTGTTGATTGGATGAACGGCGAAGCTTAGATCCGGATAAATTTCCGGATTGCACCCAAATTTTCCGAGAAATGATCGATTCCAGATTCATTCGAGGGTGGGACCATTTCGAGGACAGCCCGAATTTTGGTGGATCAACATCAATCCCTCGTGACGATATGATGTAACCTAGGAGATTTCCTCCCTGTTACACCAAATACGCATTTTTCTGGATTTAGCATGACTCCGTATTCTATTAGACGTGAAAGAATGATGCGGAGTACTTCGGGATGGTCACAACGCTTCTTGGCCTTAGCCAACAAGTCATCTACGTAGGATTCCACGATTTTATGGATTAAATCGTGAAATATGTATGTCATGGCCCGCTGGTACGTAGCACCGGCGTTCTTGAGACCGAATGGCATAACAACATAGCAATAGGTTCCCCAAGGAGTTATAAACGTGGTTTTAGCTTGATCTTGCTCGGATATTTTGATTTGATTGTATCCCGAGAATCCATCCATGAGAGACAAGAGTTCAAAACCTGCTGTTGCATCAACAATAACGTCTATGGATGGTAATGGGAAGTCGTCCTTAGGGCAAGCTTTGTTGATATCTCGAAAATCTATGCAGATGCGTATCTTTCCATTCTTCTTGAGAACGGGAATGATGTTGGATACCCATTGGGAGTAGTCAACTGGCTTGATGAATCCTACCTGAAGGAGTTTTATTACCTCCTCTTTTACCATGAGGGCTACTTTGGGCTTCATGGGTCTTGATTTTTGTTTAATTGGCTTTGCATCTGATCTAGTGATGAGGTTGTGTACTGCAATGTGGGGTGCGACTCCTGTCATCTCTTTGTAATTAAATGCAAATGCCTTTTGATGTTCTTTGAGAACCTGAGTATGTATTTCCACTTCCTCTGGGGTTAACGAAGAACCTAGCTTTAAAATTCTTGGTTCATCTTCCGTTCCGATATTGACATCGATTGTTTCTTCAATTAAAGAGGCATTACCCTCTTCGAACTCAGGTGGTGCCGGAGGTAGATCTATATCATCCCCGTTTTCCACCGCGTATATATTAGGTTCTTTTTGTGAGGGAAGATTCATTACGGGATTTCCGAAGTAGGAAGATGAATGCGGGATCAGAGATAAATCTAGCGTGTGATAGGAGAGATGTAGTGCTGCATAGGCATTTAAGTAATCCAAAGTAGCCGCATCGTTTCCAACATGGTCTAGGACGGTAGATTCATTTCCGCTTGAAAGAGGATTTGTCATTGTTTTTATCAATGGTTCGTTACGAATGGATACTGTGAAGTGAGTATCTTCTAGCTCATTGCTTGGAGTGAAGCGTGATGCCGAGGTTGCTATTGAATCGGCGAGAAGATTTTTTTCTCGCGGGATTGCTTCAATGGATATGAAGTTGAATGCCTTGCTTAAATCTAATACAGCGTTTTTGTAAAGTTGCAAGTGTTCGGCTTTAGTTTCATATACCTCTGAAACTTGGTTTGCCACTAATTGCGAGTCTCCTAAAACTCTGATATTATCGATACCAATTCTTTTGGCTAAGGTAAGGCCAAGGAGGAGGGCTTCGTACTCAGCGCCATTGTTTGTGCATTCAAAGTTTAATTTAAAAGAAAATGGGAGGACCTTCTCTTCTGGCAAGGTAAGAATCATACCTGCCCCCGCTCCATAACGACATTTAGCTCCATCGAAATGGAGAGTCCAATACTTAGCCGGGAGTATGGATGTAGGTGTATCTGCTGTGTTTGCACACTCTACTTCTACCATATAGAGATCTTTTGCTGGCAAGGAACCAACACCTAGGGAAAATCCGATACCTACTGAATCGAATGGTAAGAACATTGGTGAATCTTGTTCTATCAATTCAACGATCTTCACAAAGAGTCCCTAATGATACTATTTCTTTAGTTTTGCTTTTAGGGGTTGGAATTGTTTGGGCTATGTTGGTAGTTTCAAGATCCGTCGTAGGTATCAACTTTTCCTCTGGCTTTGGGTCAGAGGGTTTGTTAAGTTGGTTTGTTGGAAGTTCGAATTCTGAGTGTATACCTGGTCCTTTCTTTAAATCAGCTAGGTGTACGTCAAACAGATTTGGATCACCTTTGGCTACAAATACCTTTCCCAGATGCAGGAATCTTACTTCTTGAAATAGCGTGGAAGGGATTGCCTTCATTCGATGTATCCAGGGTTGGCCAAGGATCATATTATAGTTAGTTTCCCGATCTATAATGTAAAACTCAGTCAGGATTGTTTTAGGTCCTAAGGTGACCGGTAGTATTATAGTTCCTATCGATGTGGCTTTAAGGTTGTCGTTGCCTCTCAAGGTATTTCATGTAGTAGAACAGTTTGTTTCTCCATATCCCAATTTTTGAGAGAAAAGAGAAAGGGACTATGTTAACCGCAGCTCCATCATCAACCATTTCCCGTTTTACATAGTTATTATAAACTTGTACTTGCAAGTGTAGGGCTGGATCGCCTCGGTGTGCGATTTCAGCATCTCAGAGGCATTTTACTTATTTCGAATATGAATTCAACATCCCTATCTCGCTCATCTCCGGAGGATAAACATCAAAGTCTATATGATTTACTTGTGCTTCTGGTGGTGGAGTGATACTAATTAAATGACCCAAACCTAACGCCTCTAAAAGAGTAGCCCTGTGAGAAGGGGAATTCTTTAGTAAATCAAGGAATGAAATATGCGAGAAGGTTTTTGTTAGATCATTAATTAGATCGTAAGCACCCATAGGTTTTGCTACGGTTTGCTTTGGATGTTATCTGCTTTACGGCAGTGGCTTGGACTTGGTTGAGAGAAATAATCTCGTGTTCTCGTAATTGCTTCAACAGGTAATTCGGAGTCTAACTCTACTAATCCAACTACCTTAGGTCGTGGTTGACTTCCTAGTTGTGGCGCGACTAACGGATTTAGCGAGGTTGAGGCCTCGTGATCGTTGTTTCCTGTTATTGCACCTTTGTTTGTTCCAGTTGGTTTCAACCTATCGCTATCATGATTTGGGAGTGGATCATTAAAGATCCCGAGAGGGCATTCGAGGGGAAACCGACCTGCGAAGGTACTTGCCGTTGGTGACGTAGGATCTGCTAAGAACATATCCATAAAAAATTGTTTTTGTTCATTTGGCAAGCGTTGCATGAATTTGTTGTAATCACGACACGTTCTAGTGTCATGACCCCGAATTTTATGGAAACCACAATAAGAATTGGGGTTGTAATTCCCGTTTTGTTGGTTTGGTGTGTATTGTGGCCTAAAATTCCGATCAAACTGTTGCCTATTAGGACTAAAGTTTTGTTGTTTCTGGTTTTGACTTTGGTTTTGATAACCAAAGGAGTTTTGGCTTGGTCCTTGTATGGGATTTCACCGTTGTTGTTGTTGTGGATTATTAAAATCCACCGTATTGATCGTCGGGGTAAAATTGTTGTTTCTTTGGTTGTTTGTTTGTGACAGAGTATTAACGACATTTACCCTCTTGGGCTGGTCAGTTACCCCATCTGTTGTTACCCCACGATTTTTGTTAAGGATTTTGGGTCCTTGATTGACGCTTGTGGTGGTTGTAGTATTTTGAGTAGAGGTGATTAACCTCCCGTTTGCTCCATACGTCTTACGGCCACTATCTATTGCTACTTGATCAATTCACAGAGCGCTCTCAAGTACCTCGTCATAAGTCCTTAGTGGGAACTTCTGGACTTCTTCCTTCACTTCTCTGCTAAGAGAATGAAGGAATAAATCGTATAGCTCCATCTCGATCCATGTTTGGAGCGCTTGCCGAGAATAAAGGACCGTGTGCCACCTTTGGATGAAATAGGTGACAGACTCGTTATGTTCTTGCTTGATGTGCAAGAACTCCCTGATTCCTGTCCTTAATAGTTTGTTCATGTCGAAGGCTTTGATGAACTCAGACACGAGTTGTTTGAATGAATGTATGGAAGCTTCGGGTATTCTGTAATACCAATCGAGGGCAATGCCTTCCAGCATTTTGGGGAATATTTTAGCAACAACCCCATCCCATGGGAGTAGTTCTCGAATGGCTGTAGTGTAAGCTTTGATATGTGCATTCGGATCTCCTTCTCCTTTGTATTTGGGCAAATCGGGAAGAGGCCTTGGAAGCATAATGCTTCGTATGGCGAAATCTAAGGGCTCCTTTAAATATTCTGAATAAGTCCCTATCGCATACGTCTCAACCATTGATGGTTCCTGTTGAGGAGGCGGTGGCGAATGGGTTGTTGATATGGCATAATGTACGCGTTAGCAGGGGCATAAGGCAATCCTTGTATTTGAGTAAACACGCCGGGATGAGTACATATCCCCTTGTGGTGATTTGGAGTACATGTTTAAGTAGGAAGGTGTACTATCCAGGATTGGATTGCTCAGACTTGGACCAGGAGGAACAAGTGCATAGCGATGGTGGGTCTAGTTAGCACTTGTTGTGAATATTGAGGAGTCATACCTAACATGCCTACTCCTATGAGGAGATCTACTTGGCTAGGATGGTGCGGAGGATTGAACTCCCCGTTTGTATGAATCTCAAATTTTGACTTGCTTGGGCAAGTTCTAATCCTCTAACCTTTTCTATTAGAGTTGAAATGGCTTCGTTCGGTGAAGCCACGATATCGTGCCTTGGTGGCGTTTGTTGTATAACATGGCTTTGCGGAGGTGTGTGATATCCCGCTGCTATGAACTGATCACTATCCTGCGCCAAGCATCTCTCGAGAGTATTTTCCATACGTGATGGCATAGGGGAATTTTCTTGAGGAGAGAACTCGGGCTGTATCTGCAGAGTTCCTACAGGTGGGTACATGCCTTGAGAGCGTTGTTCACTCCTAGGATATCGTATTGAGTACTCATCATCTAGAACTGAGTGTGGATCTGATTGTCTACTAATAGGTGGTCTGAGTAATACCTGAGGAGATGAAGCAGACTCTCCAGTTAATGTCATATTGTTCGAGCCTGAAGGCTCTGTTTGTGTTTGAGCAAGTTGCTCCAACCCCTCTGTTTGGAAGGACGAGTTATATCTAGTCCTTGGTGTTTGTGTTGACAATTGATTAGTTGAATAGTTGTCACCCCACATTGAGAGTGAGGGTGATGACTGCCTATTCTGTTGGGCGTAGTATGCCTCAAGACCCAAGAGGGGTCTGCCGTATGCATCGAATCCCGACATATTCGGGGGGTATATGAATACCCGCAGAATAATGGGAAGGAGCGAAGGTGATTTGGAGAAGATGAAACTTCTCAAAGAGAAGGTGAAAGAATTGTTTGGTTCACGTTGGGTTCACCAATTTTGTACGTCGGAAAAGTGACAGGTGAGCTTGAGAATCAACAAGTAACTCTTCTGCGTACCCGACCTCCCGAGGTCGTGCCGAGACAGCCGGTGTGGGTAGAATGTGCAGGCAAACTAGTTAGGCAGTCTAATGTCTTCGACACGCACTAATGGTATTTGTGAATCTAAGGCAAAGAAGGCCCTTCTAACTTGGACTGGTGTGATAGATCGATCAGCGAGGATGACTGCTCGAAGGCTCCAATCAATATCGAGCTCTGGCATGATTCGATCTATGGGTTGTGGGATGCGTGGAAAATGACCCGGGATGGTTTCGTGTATTTCTCCTGATAGGGTCATATGGTGAATATAGTCAACTCTATGGACGATTCTCTGGCCTAGTCCAAAATTCTCTAGCTTCGTTGGCTATTGTGTCTAGTAGGGATAACTGTTGAATGATGAGAGGTGGAATCGGAGTAGACTGAAATACTAATTTACGTAGGCCAGTGTCTATGTCTAATTCTCTTATGGATTCGTTAGGCTGTGGGATATGTGGATCACAACCATAGACTCTTGGTTGTTGTGGTCTTGTTATGGTCATACGGGAGATAAAGTTCGATCCCTAGTATCCAAAGAGTCGTAAGCTTTTTCAGCTTCTATGTTTAGAACCAACAGCTTGTGCGAACTTCTCGGTAATACCTTACAGGGCGTTCTCGCAACTTGGATTCTTAAGCTGGTATCTATATCTACTAGGGTGTCTCCAACGTTTGGCTGTGGAACTAAAGGATCACACCCGAATATTTGTTCTCTTTCGAGCCCTTCTACAGTCATGTGGGTATTTTCTAGGGTAATCTGTAGTTTGGCTGATTTGACCAAAACAGATATGCTTGGTCGTCTTCGATGTTTAACCCTCTCAACTGTGTCCTGATCTGTTGGAAGTCTGTTGTTGTTTGGAAGACTTGTATCCTAAGGTTTTGGTCAATATCAGTTATTGCCACTACGGTATTGGGCAGGAGCACAATTGGCTCGAAAATGTATTCCTTGGGCTCCTAGGTCCCGTAATTGTCATGCAAAAGCAAAGAATGAAACAAACTATAATAAAATAAAATCTAAGTGCACTTCTAGCATATATAATTTCTTTTTGTATTTTCTGGCAATTTATAAGAAAGCAACTATTTAAAAATATTTAGAATTGACAACTAAACTAACAACGTAAAACAAACAAAATAGCCGAGTGTAGCTATTTGTCTGTGCGATTTCGTATATCTATTCTAAACAACGAAATAACTAATCTATCTACAAGATTCTCGATCCTACCTCAGAAGTGAGGAATGAATCATAGTTTCTCAGAAACTATCAATCCCCACAACCTCCCTGGTAATATCAAGAATGGAAATAACTGAAATAAAGTGATTAACTACTTTATTTGATAAGTTCTAACTAAAACTTTGAAAGATGGAACTCGGATTTCACAACAAAGGCGAATCCGACGGTGTGTGTGTTCTTGTCCCCTCAGTATGATCTCTTCGTTCTTTGTGCTCACATGAATCCAGAAAAGCGTGGAATGCTTGCATCAACAGGAATAGATATTTGGATCAATGGACAGCCTTCAGAATGCGGACAGAATAGAATGTGGATAGGAGAGGGATAGCGCAAGAGTACAGAGCTTGGCTTATGCAATTCCTAGTGGGGTCTACTGCGAATCATGCAACAAAAGCATCCAGAACCTGAAACTAGTCTGTATGAAGAGCAAAACCTGCAACTTTAATGGCTGCCTAGACTATTCTACTCCAAAACAATAATACTGTTTGCACAAGTTGGATCTGTGGCTTACCAACAGCAACACAAAGCTAAAACAAACCTGCAACAAACTATGCTACCAATCCTAAGCAAACTAAAAGGACCACAGCACTGAAAACATGAAAGTTGGAGTGAAAATGGTGGCCCAAATAATGTTTGCACTTGCACAAGTTGGATATGTGGCTTACCAGCTGCAACACAATACTAACCAAAGCACTCAATGAGAAAACTAAGAATCCTAAGCAAAGGAAAACTAAATCTGCTGTAACAAGAAATTCAAAAGCAAACTTTGGAGCAAAATTCGAGGCCCTTTGCATGTGTACAAACCATGCATTTATAGGAATCCAATCATCCAAAAATCAAATCCAAACCGAACTCCTAAACATTAAACAAAAGAAAAACACTATTCCAGGGGACCAAAAACATTAATGCATGCTCAAGTCGGCAAGAAAAGCTGGTGAGTCGTGATATTTCACGCGGGTCGCGTCAAAAGAGTGTTCTTGAAAACGCACACAGGACCGCCGCCCTACTCGGGGGCGCGGCTAGACCGCCGCCTGCTTCAGTGGCGGCGGTTTCACATCAAAACCAAAAAGCCAAGAAAAGAGGGAAAATAGGGAAAACAAAGCACGCGGGGCTAAGTGGGGCATGCGGGATGTTAACGCATATCTCAGAAAAGCTTCTCTCGGATCCCGAACACCTTGCAAAGAGACTCAGTATCATCATTGGGGCACTTATTACACCTCCAAAGACAGATACCTTACAATTTTGGGTACGTACAAATGAGCGTCCGAGCTACAAAATGAGTGCATATCACTGGACCCAGTGAGTGTCATACAATCCTTGTAGTTAGCAATATGTTTTTCCTCTATCAACCAAAAATATCTACAAACCGTGGAATTTTCTTGAGAACCTTAGGCCATGTTGTTAGTACACCATTCCACTATGCTCTTTGTACATTTTAATTTAGCACCATCTTTGTAATTCAACTCTTCTCTTGCAAGAACTTTTTCCACACATGCCCCCGCACCGTTATGCTCTCCTTTTCCATGTCCACCTCGGTGAAACTCTAAATATGTTACAAACCCATCTTGACGTACATTCTACTCATCCAATAAAACATTCATGCATTCTTAAACTGAGACGTGTAATTATCGACCATATATAATGTTGTTTAAAGTGGATGTCCCTATCGAAAAGTTTCCATAAAATAACTGGAAACACCCTTGCACAAATTCAGTAGAATGAGTACGATCATCACTGATATAAAAGTGGTACTCTCTTAAATTTTTTTGATCATTCTCTCAGAATTGTCAGGAGATTGTAGAAATGCTATATGCACAAAAATGACAACTTGTACTGAGTTGTAATATTGTGATTGAACCTCCATTTGTAGTTGCAATGTGTAATTCTCTGCAAAATCGAGTACTTTGAAACAATAGTACCAATAGTAAATGTGTCTTTGCATAGCTTGAATTGTTTATTCAACCATCAAGCTCTATGTTTATGCCTCGTATACTCATAAACAATTTCATCCTTAAATTTTCTCATAAATTGAAAAATGGGCATTTGTTCTGTAACTAGCTCACACCGTTTCGACTCTTTTCCATCTTTCAACTAGTATGCAACTGATTTATATTTATCAAATTTAACTAAATTATGTCCTATTGTACCTTCAATTTGCTCATGGATGTAACTTTCCAATTTAGGTAATCCACCGCATGTACTACAACTTCCATCTAAACAATCCTGACTATAAAAAAATTGTCCAACTTCTTTTCACAAAATATAGTAGGAATGAAATCCTGGAAGATATTGGTGGAACTTGAACACCACATTCAGATAACATAGTTTCAAAATGAAAATTAGAACGAATACGTAAAAATTTAGCATAATGCATCACAAATTCAACATGTTGCCTACAACAACAAGTGGTGCGAGCATGGTTGATTTTCACATAGAATGGTTTCAACATTTCAAAAAAACATTGACTAATTTTAATTTCCAGATTCTCTTGTTCAAACTTACGAAAAATTGAGTTTGAGTCATATCTAAGAAATTCTTTGGATGTGGTTCACGATTAGTAGAACCAACTCTCCGTTTTATAACATCTCTTGTATTAGGTGAAACTCTAGTGTTATCATGCCAAAATTTAATAACTTCTCTTATAGCATCAGAATTATTTTTGTCCTTACACGGTGCTCTAGTAGAAAATGCCCAAAAATCAATATTATTGAGTGATTGAAGGATATTATGTCTTTTAATTTCTTTCATTAGAGTTTTTCGATTAACTTGTAACATTTGACTTGTTTGCGTAATCAAACGTTGTTTTTTATTGATTCACTTACAACACTAGTAGCAAGTACACGACGCTTGCAATATTACTATCCCTAGTGCATCTCTTGACACCAAAAGTGTAATATGCATCATGAAGGTTTTCAAAAATTGTAGAGGTTTGACCACGTATGTTAGATGTTGTCAATCCTAAGGTGTTTAATGTAGGTCTCATTTTAATCAATTATCCTAAATTTCAAAGTGGCTTTTTCTTCCGATTTGTCGTTCGAAAGTTTGTCAAACATTGGTTTCAAAATGTTTTCATCAATTTCAATAAAAAAATTAGGTTTCTTATGTAAAATCCTAGGAGGTTTTTTTGTCAAAATTTTCTTTTCTACAGCTTTCAACATGAATTTCCTTATTCACATTTTTATCGTCTCCTTCAATTTCAACATTTGCTACATCATGAGTATTTAATTATTCTTCAACATTGATAAAAAAACTTCTTCATCACAAGTATTTAATTTAACTTCAACATTGACAGTAGAAACATTACCTAGTTCTTCATTGCTTATAATAGTTGGGATTGAAGATGAACCTCTTCTAGATTCACGAAGTTTCCGCATTCACTCAACATTTTGAATTTTGTTGGCCTCTAATTCGTTTGGTGTTTTTTTACTTAATGACTTCCTTTTTTGACTTCATTTTTTGTCTCCCATGATGTTTTGCTTCCGGTGATAAGAAAACATGCGTAAAAGACAGAATTTTGTAGTAATTCATACGGTAAGGTCAAAGAGTAAAAATCACATGGTAATTCAGACATTGGGATGTGTGTAAATATGATTTCTAAACCACGAGCGCACTTTATGAACCGCAAGCATGCTTTATAAATTGCGCTCATGGTTTATAAAGTGCGCTCGCAGTATTGTTAAAAAAACCGTGATCGCGGATCTATCTACCGAACCTAAGCCTCGAGAAAATCTTTTTTTTTCCCCAACCAAAGCTATGGAAGGTCATTATGAAGTGTAAAAGGTCAAAAACCTCAAATCTGGTCTTCCAAAGACTTGAACCATGCTAAAACACTCAAAACATTTCACAAAAATGGTGCCATCACATATGGGAGACTCTTAGCTTCATAGAAATATTATTTTTAAAGTGAATAGAATAAGATAAATATCATTTTATAATTTCGTACTAACAATAGGTCTTTAAGACATTTTTTCCCGTGAATGTTCATGTCTACGTTTAAGATCAGTAACTTTTGTTTTGCTTATCAAAATATGATACAAAATTATACCATCCCAAGTGTGGACAAATTCTATACACATTAAAAATAAATAAAATTTGATTTTGATATTTTTTTATATAGTTATGGTGGGCAAACGGAAAGCGCTCCATTTTCTAAATATTTTTAGACCACTATCACGGAAAAAATCATTAAAAAAAATATTGCTAAAAAAATACAAAATAAAATCCATCCCAAGATAGACAACTACATCTAACGTTTCACCAAAGGAAAAAAAAAAGATTTGGTCATCCAAAATGCGGGCAAATGGACTACAATCTTATAAGTTTAAAAAAAAAAAAAACTAAGTCATATAATTTTAAGTGTTTAATATAGCTAAAATTGTCTGTTTTTTACAAAAATTAGTATTTTAGAAACTAGATTCCGAATGCTATGATTCATATTTATATAAATTTTTCTAATTTAGAGTGCGTGTATAGCTAATAATCCCTACAAGTTGATATTTTGTTGTTTTTTGCAATATGACGTCCACAGATGACCCTATATTTGTCCATCAACTTCCTGCACTTACCCATAAATCATGTATTTTATTAAATTTACATGAGTATTACATTAAATAACAAAGCAAAGATACTCCCTATGAATCTATGAATAACATCTAATGGATCGATCCCATTTCCATCATTAATAATTTTCTTTTATACATCCAATTACAACAAGAGAAGAAGAGTTCAACTAGGAGTTCAAACAAGTTAAATGAAATATCTTCAATAGAAAAAGTGGAATATCTCAAATAGAACAACAAGATATTTAACACATACAATGGAACTAATAACATCTTTTCAATTAATCTAAAGTTAATTGACCAATTCTTGTAGTCACGTATAACCTTGATCAATCAATTCTTTGCAATGCACACTCATTTGCATGGTCGAGTTATCTCTCAGTTATTAATGTTCTAGTTATAACTTATCCTTCAACAACACATACAGACTTGAGTGTCATTATTCACATTCTAATATATATTCATAACGCTATTATTTTACTATAGGTGATCCCCTTTGGCTTCGGGAGGGTTGTTGTGGATAGGTCCTTTGGCTGTAGATGAGTTACTATAGACGGTTCCTTTCTTGTATATGGGTTGCTACATATATCAAGATTCTTACAACCAAGAGTGATATCACCCATCCCATAATTCAAAAAATTATTGTAATAATAAGAATAGATAAAAACACAAAATACCACAAAATAAAGATAACTAGCCATAACTATATTAATCAATATTTATGTCATAAGTTCAAGTTGTGATGATAATGTTTAGTAGTATAACTAGGAAATACAAGGACATGGCTATAGTGGCTTAAAAAATATAGAGGATGAATTATTTGTAAAGGTATTTACATAACTCATCATACCCCTAGGATTAATTTCTTAAATGTCCTCATTTAAGTGGTTTAATTCCCTCTTCTGAAAAATAACATTCACACTTGAAATCAAATGGGTCTTTGTCCCTTCTTCATTTGACAGAAGTAGAAAATGTTTATCATGAACCTGTGCATAACTCTATTTTGTATCCTTTCATTGAGGGTTCTATCATGTGTCTATAGTAGAATTGGAAAGTGAAATATTGGTGGGTGATAACCAATGGGAAGCCAATTGTATTATATTCGGTAGCAATTTCAATGTATGTATTCACTCTCCTTGAAGCTGGTATTATATTAGGGTAAGATTGCATCTATTTCCTTTGTAGTTTAGGAGATATCTCATTCCACCACATCCTACATGCTTGTACCACTTGAATTCCATGATCTCTAATCATATCTCTGAATTCATCATGGGATTCTTTCCTCATTTAACACACTTTCCTTCTATTTTTTTATTTTCCAGTTTTTGCTACCTCATCCCTAACTTTCGGTGGTTGTACTTTCTGTAAATGCCTATACTCTTCCATTTTCCTTTCTCTATCTAATTCATTCATAAAATAAGAGCATAGGGCTTTGAATTGAACATCTCCAATGTATAGGATTGGAATCCAATCCCTATCATATTCAAGATCATAGTTGTACATGTAAAGTTCACATAATAAGATTTGAATTTCAGGGGTGCTATTCTAATATAACCTAAAGAAGCTCCTAGCTACATTGATATCATATGGTATGTCAGAATTGATACAGGTGAGTTTGAGTTGCAACATATTTTCTTTTAAGAAAATAGCATAAACATTGGATGGAGGCCTGCATTTGAATATCTCATGGGCCACTGGACTGTCTCTTTTTGCTTCTTCTTCAACCTTTTAATTTATCTGTCCTTTTCTTCCAATTATTCCTAATGTTTTGAGATAAGGGTTTCCTTTTCCCATCTTCCTTTTAGCCTATTAACATAGGTCTCAAATTACAACATCAAATAGTCAATATCATGAAACATAGTTTGTGTGGCCATCTCCTTACAAGGTAGTTTGACAATATCTCTAACAAATTTATGAATAAAATTTGGGGTTAACTGGTGTTACATTCAATTGTTGTATACTAGCATGTGGTGTTTGCTCCAACACTTTCTCAAGTACATCATCTTTAACTACAGGAATGACTAGTTCTATTATAGGCATCTGTCTCTCGCTTAATTCCATGTACATAGCACTTAATGACCTACTCAACCACTCGTGGAATTTTTTCATGTTCACTTTCTTGTTTCTGTTGTAATGGGTTGCTCAAAAATTTTGGAATTTGTGGTTTTTCAACTTCTTGTTCCTATGGCTGCATGACCTACTCAACAACTTCAAGCATATGTTCATGTTCAATTTTTGTCCAATTTCCTTTTCCTTTTCCTCCTTATGACCTTCTACTACATGAAATGTCTCCTCATCATGCTCCTCCAAGAGATGTTCAAGGTTCTCTTTCTCATAAACAAGGGCATTAATATATCCCTTTTGTGTCTCAAGTATCCCTTATGTATCTTCCTCATCACTATCTAGTGAGATCAGCTTTGATTGTTTTAGTTTGGAGGTCCTTGGCATTTTTGTTTTGAGACTATGGGAGTTCCTAGGTGGTGTAGGAGTAGATTTAGAAGAATTATGTTTACCCTTGGAGGTGGAGGATTCAGGAGTGGAGAACTCCAATAGGGTTTTAGCAATGAAAATTATCTCAGAGAGACAGAAAGGGTTTTCCTCAGTAGATGGAAAAATTTTAGAAGCAGAGGGTTATTGTGATTGGGAGGAAGATTTTGTAGGCTCAATTATATGTGTGGAAGATATTTCATTACTTTTACTCTTCTTTCACATGTTTCCAAAATAATCACCTATATTTTTTTCTCTTGCAAAATCTCCCCATTGTATCTAAGGATAATCCCTTTGCAGGTATGTTTTACTTCAAATGTTATAAGGAAATGTTTTAACAATTCAAACCTTCCACTATGTACTTATTTAATTATTCTCTTCAATATATCATGCAAGAAATTAGGTACATTCACTTTCCTGTTGCTCTTGAGATGATTCAATAGCTTAAAATGTATTCAATCTAGAATACCTTCCTTCACAAGTAAAATACTTAATTAAAAAATTTGCAACCTCAACCCATAAAGGTTTAAGGGATGTTCTATGTGTACCTTTCTTGTTAGTGATGAATGCATCATCATTATCCATGAATTATCTTCTCTGCTTCTTCTAGGTTGGCCTTTTCTAGGGAATGGTTCTCCTTGTGCAAGTAGGCCAATTACTTCCACCAAAATTTCATCACTGAAGTCTGATTGATAAGCCCTTCACTTTTTCCTCCCCATTATTGAATGTGTTGGAAAATTCCTCCACCATGGATTCATTAAAACCCTAAAACCTGTTGATGTAGTCTAGCCAACCATTATCTTGAAAATAATGCAAAATTTGAGGATGGCTCAAAATTTGAGAATGCTCAGTGGGTTCATGCCTTATCAAATATCCTCCCATGGTGGATATGCAACCTTATTTGGTTCAATAAACAAAAATAAAAATTTTCTATGGAGGAATGTTACACAATTGATTTGTTTTAATTTTATTTTGAACTTACACATTATGGGACAAGAATAATTTAGTGATGTGACTATGTAAATCATGCAAGGTGAAGTGAATTAACAAAATTTGATTACATGGAGGGACACATCATGGCTTGAAAGGTGTCATTATTTAAATGTATCACATGCATAGGGGCTTGGTTTAAATTATAATCAACTATAATTAAACTAATTATACTTTATTAAAGTGATAGTTGAGTGCACTTATCTCGATGTTTGTGAAAAATGATGATTGTGCATGCTTTATTTGAACTTGTGCCTTGGATGCATGCAAGATTCTTCTCGATGCTCGGATATTGGTTGATCCTTGCTAAAACTAGATGAATCCTAGAGAGGGAATTACGATTGGTTGGGGTGCCAATAGTTTCTTTGTCCATTTCCCACACGTGCATACATCCTTGATCTTCTTCATGCAATCATGAGTTGTGAAAAAAATAAAAAATAAAATAAGGGTTATTTTCATGTTGCTGCAGTGGAACCCTTAGTATTTATATGATTTTATTATGATGGAGAGCTTACACTCATGAAATTACTTGACATCAAACCCTAGAAAAATACTCTATGAAATAAAATGTGTTAGCAGAGTGCTGCTGATCACCAAAAGGGTTGATCATAACACTTTTATTCAACCTTGGAATATCCAGCAAGATCAATACATCAAGGCCACTAAAATATCTCAATCCTCTGTAATCTCAAAGGGTGACCCAATAGATCAACCCCTGAGGTTAAATATGATGTTCTTACTCCCATCTTGCTTGGACCTCATCTAAAAAGTTTCATGAATGAATCTTTGTCAACAAGATTATTATACAATCTCAACCTATGGCCATTTACCAACAACTTGTACCTTACAGATCTATGGTAGTGATTTTCACAGCTCCATTAGGAAAGATATTCTCAATCTCATAGGGTCCTAGCCACCTTTTTCTAAGCTTCCCTATATGATCCTTATATTTTGAATCAAACAAGAGTGCCCAATCACCTTCTTAGAATTGTCTTGTCTTGATGTACTGGTCATGCCATTTGACTCTTTTCTTATGTACTACTTCTGTGTTATGTAAAGCTTGCCTTCTCAATTCATCCAACTCATTGAGTTGGATAATTCTCTATCTTTGAGATTTTGATAAATCTATACCTACATAAATTATAGTCTTCAGTGTTTTGTGCTCAAACTCAATTAGTAAAACACCACCACTATTACCATAAAATATTTAAAATGGTATGAAGCTAGTTATGGTATTCCATGTTCATTAAACGCCCATACTACCTCTCGGAATTCTATCTGCCCAATATTTATTGTAGAGTGCAATGATATTTGTCAATATGGCCTCTATTTCTCTGTTTGTAACCTTTACTTGGCCATTAGATTGTGGATAATATGGTGTAGATTTCATATGTCTGATTTCATACTCTTTAACTAGATAATAAATTACATCAGTAGTAATATGCATACCTTGATCTATTACAATTTATCTTGGAACTCCATACTTGGTGAATATGTGATCATATAAGAACTTGGAAAATTTATCACTTTTCTGATTTGGCAATGCCTTCACCTCTATCCACTTGGTTAAATAATCTATGCATATAAGGATGTACTCTTTTTTCTATGATTTAAGGTCTATAAGGCCAATAAAATCTAAGCCCCACTTATGAAAAGTCTAGAAGACCAATTAAGTCTACAATGGCATATCATCGATCTGGTGGGCTTGTCCATTATCCGTATCCATCACATCTCTTGGTGTATAGTGTTGTATCCTTATAAAATGTTGGCCAATAATAGCCAATATTCAAAATCTTCTACAATGTTGTTTTCAAAAAAAAAATTCCTCCACAAGGTTCATTATGGAATCCTATGGGGAAATCATATATCTCTTCATCATCTATACACCTTATCATGATTTGATCGTGCCCTTTATGAACTAGAAATCCAACTATCTAAGGAAAATGTACACTCTTTTTAACTATGTATTTCTTCTCATAGTATAAGTAATGTGGATGTGTTTTTTAGAATTTGAAAATAAGTTTTCATCTGGAAAGGAGTCATTAACTAATTTCTCTTCATCATTAGTATCCATCCTAGAGAGAAAGTATTCTACCACATTGTCCTTACTAAGATTTTCCACTATGGTGACATCGAACTCTTATAAGAGGAGAAACCATCTGATGATTTTTCTTCTTACTACAGGTTTGTTTATTAGATATTTGATTGCAGCATGATCAGTGTGAATGAAAAATGGATAACCTATGATTTAGTGTCTGAATTTGCTGATAGCATACAAAACTACCAAGAAATCCTCATATGTTACTTTATAATTGAGCTCTGAACGCTAAAAGTTATTTCTAACATAATAAATTACATAATTCAAAACTCCATATTTTTTTCCTAAGAAAACTCCAATAGCATGGTCTAATGCATCTATGTGGATGTGGAAAGGAAGGTTCTAATCAGGTCCTCTCAACACAGGATAAGTAGTTAACATTTTTTTCAAGGTTTAAAAATAACCTTCACAATGTTCATTCCAAATAAAATCAACATCCTTCCATGGTAATGCAAAAATGGTGGTGTTGCAATCTCACTAAAATAGTGTATGAACTTCCTGTAATATCTAACACGGCCTAGAAAGATCCTAACATCCATTTGTTTCAAGGTTTAAAAATAACCTTCACAATGTTCATTCCAAATAAAATCAACATCCTTCCATGGTAATGCAAAAATGGTGGTGTTGCAATCTTACTAAAATATTATATGAACCTCCTGTAATATCCAACATGGCCTAGAAAGATCCTAACATCCTTTTGTTTCTTTGGTGTTGGAAAATTTATTATAAAAAATACCTTTTCTAGGTCAACTTGAATTCCTTCAGAAGAAAGGTAGTGTCCCAGAACTATACATTCAGACATCATCATGTAGCACTTCTCATTACTCAAGGAAAAATTGTGTTCTTTGCATAAAACCTTGTCCAGATTTTTCATAGCTTCATCAAAATTGCTACCATGTATTGTGAAGTCATCCATGTAGACTTCCATGTAGTCATTTGTTAAATCTGAAAAGATAATCAAGACTAACATCATAAATGTAACATGTGCATTACACAAGACAAAGGGAAGAAATGAATATACAAATGTTCCCCATGGACATGTGAAGGTAGTTTTGTCTTGTTCATTTGGTGTAATTTTAATTTTATTATAGCCACTATATTTGTATACACCTATAGTTTAATCAAAGCACTATTATTCCTAATACTACACTAACTATTATCCTTCTTAAAAATTGCTGACATACTATCGTTAGACCTATCTAACTCCCTTCCCATGACACTCTTTTGTTCGTATACCTCTTATAAATCAACTAAGCATGCCAATACAGCCTTTTATTAACTAAACCATCTTATCACTCCCTTCTAGATTACTTCTATTAGATTCATAGACTATTAATACATTACATTGGATTGAGTAGACTTCTCAAAATCTATCAAAACCCTAAAATGCGATTAACTAGCCTAACCTAGGTTAATTAGCCCTAACTATGGTCAACCTCTTCTAAACCTAGTCAAATCTTACTTTGACTTGCTAAAAGTGTTTTTGGGATTTTTCATTTGTCCCACATGCACCCAAATCTTCCACTTTCCCAAATGGAAAACTATAAATAGCCCACTACCCCCCTCTCATTTCTAAGAACACTTCTTCCCTCTAACATAAACTATAGTATTATTACTAGGATTAGGATGTTTATTTCATTTTATTGAGCTATTTTCTTTATCCTTTGCAACAAACCACACACCATTAAGTAAATGAGAAGAACCATTGGCCTTGAAGCCATTAATGGTGAGCTCCCATTCTCTTAAAACACAAACTGATTGCTTAGATCCTTATTAGGCTCACTTATTTAAGCTTTCAAGAATAGAGGGTAATTATATTTGTTAAGTTTTTTTGTTTTCTTCAAGATTAATGCATGCAAAGTAGGAATCCTTGTTTATTTCTTATCTAATGGTCCATTGATTGGTTTTGCATAAAGATTTGGGGTTTCTTAAGTGTTCTTACCCCATTTCCATAGCTTTTACAACCTTTCTTTGAACACATTTGGCACACCTAGTGGGACACTCACCATTGTCCTCTAGGGGCCTTTTTCAAGATTTTTAAGTCCACTTTCATGTTTCTAGGAGAAACAACTTGTTATTTACATGATTTAATTTTTTAAGTGAGATAAATCATCCTTGTTCATATATTTTTGTGGGTTTGAGCTAGAAATAGGATTCTTTGACTAACCTTTAACATGTTTACTTGTCAAGAATTTTCATTTTAGTGACTTTTTTTTAGGTTTTTAGGGGCTACGCACAAGTGTCCTGGAAGGGGGTATCTCTGTTGAAACCCTAGCACATGTGTTGAGTTGGCCGTGCACCCGTCTGACCATACTACATAGATGACAACTCATTTAGAATGGGTTGCGTCTCCATTGAACTATAGGAATATCCTTCAACTAACAAACATACCTGTCACTATGGACATGTTGGCATATATTGGCCTCTTCAGTATAAATCGTAATTTTGACCCATGAGCATATCAGTCAAATTGTAGGCATCTCCGTTGACTGTTGGGCATCCTCATGTCTATGGATGTGCTGGTGTTTTTTGTCACATTGTATTTTATAATTTATTTTTCTTGTAAGCATATCCGTTGGGATGCTTGCATCTGCGTTGAAACCTAACACACCCGTCTGGCAGCCCTTATAGGTGTTGGGGCCCACTATCATAAAACTTGTCACGTGTCCACGTTGGTTGGGGTGTGTATCCATTGGCTAGGGTGTGTAGGTGTCATTCTAGATGTGCAGATGTCTATGTTAAAATTTGAACTTTATTTCCTGAGCTGTAAGATAATTTTTCAAACTTTCAGAGGTTTTCAAAGTCTAATAAAGTAAGTGCAGGGTGTTGTTTAGTTGTTTAAAACTAGCATAGCTTAAGTGTTTTTGTTTCATAGCTAGAACGAGGTTTGTGAAGTGTGTATGCTCTCTCCTCACACCTTCTAGGTGATCTTGGAGATCAAAATCACTTCTACAACCTTTTGTCACATCTAAAAACACTTGTTTTATACTTCTAAAAAGGGTAAAATACTTTCCATATAATTTTTTATTGGAATTTTCACATTGCATATGCTCTTCCTTCACGCCTTTTGGTGATCTTAGGAATAAAAATCAAAACGTGTAAATTCTCTTTCTCAATATCGGTATTAAATGGAAATTTACTAACTCATCACGTCTAAAGACCCGACACTTGTCAAAAAAATACGTCAATATGAAACACAAACCTTATAATACATGTGTTTTCATACAAGTTTCTAAATGATGTGCTACTTTAAAACTAGATTAAGTTAAGCAAGATAAAAACACACCATTTCTCTTCACAAGGTATTACAGTTTCAAAAAAGTGTACGTCCCTATCCACTCAACTGGAACATAAACCCTTTAGCATAACGCCTTAAGCTATAACAATGGGGGTGGTTCTAGGAACCCTAAAGTAATCCACTGCTAAGTGACCTCATGGATGAAATAGGAAGCACTCGCTTACCCACTTGACTATTTTTTCATTTTCGCTTAGAGTCAAATTTGTCCTTATCGTGACCCCGGATGACATTACAACGAACGCACTAGTTTCTCATTATATCGAAGGGGGTAAAGTAAAGCCAAAACAATCCCAAATCAATCAGTTTGAATCTTTGGGTAAATCAATCTCACTCTTAGAACACTTGTGACACCTACTTGAGAGATCTTATTAGGGATCCATTCTATCTTGGAGACCACTTTGCTAGTTCATTGTCACATCAATCCATGAAAAAGTGACAACTCACTTGGAGTCTAAACCTTATTTTCAAACAAGAAAAAGAGCCCATCTAAGTTACAAATAAGTTACTTTCATTCTCATCTTCGATTTATCGAGGTGAAAGTCTACCCAATTGGCGCTTACTTTATTTTCATCCTTTTTTTATCTATACCCTTGCGTTCTCACCACTCATTTTTGGGGTGAGAAGAAATCATAGCTCGCGTGTTTTGGTAAAGATATTACTCACAAATTTTTTGTCTGTTTACGCTCATCCATGTTTGCACTGAGTTGTTAAATGTCTAAAATGCGTAGGTGCATTTTCATGTATTTGATAGTCCTTTGATCTTGATTTCAGGATCATCTTCACTCTGTAATTTTAGTTCATCATTTATCTCTCCTTAGGTTCATAGTTTTTTCTCACATCCTAATCACACCAATTTTTTACTTACGTCATGTTTTCAAATTCTTGACAACTTGATATAAGTCCCTTTACTATGTAGTTACATGCTCATGCAACTAATAAATTATTTTTATACTCATGTACTTCGTTTCAGTTCGACATCATCTTAATATTTTTGAGGGTGTTGATATTTCCTTATATATACAAAAATAACATCATCTTGATACTAACACCTTGCTCTTTTAGAAAACTTAGCTTTCATTGGCATTTAAACTAGTTTTAGTATACCTCGTCAAGTGATTGCACTAGTACCACTTTGATATTTTGGCCTTGTTATAATTTTAACGTGACCTATGTATTGATATGATATTGTCACCATTCGATTTTGGACACTTCACTAGAATCATAGTTAGAGTATAAGCTTGGTAGAATGACAATTTGAGTGATCATTACATTTGAGTCCTCATATGAGTGTTCTTTGAATCATAAAAAGAACTACATAATGTTACTACAGGCCGACACAAATATATACCTAGGTTTCATGCAAGCTTCAAAATACATATAGAAAAAACCTAGTATCACTTTGGCTAGTGATTCCTATAATCACAAAGATGACATCCAAAAAAATGACCGTGACTTAGGAAAGAACCCTTTTGAATCATTCCCATTTAGCAAAAAAACTTAACACCTCTATTTTCACATGTCAAGGATGCGAGCTATTGATTGATCATAGCGGAGAGGAGTCTGAATTTTTGAAGAACAACACCAATTAGACCTAGGTCACTTTGATGAACTCCTTTATTACAACAGGGATCAAGTACTTGTAAGATTCTTAGAATTATGGGATAATGTTCCATGAGAACGTGAAGCAGAAATTAAGGTTGTTAATCATAATATATCATAACGAAGATCCCTCTTAGACATAGATAACCCCTTTGACATGGGGTACACTTCTACTTCTGGTCAACATCATAACACCGCTAAAGGAGACCCATCCAAGCCACTTGGTGATCCATGATGAGCTTATTACAAAGCTTCACATAAATTGAAGCTCGAGTGCAAAGCCTCACCACCTCCAAAGTTTGATGAGGAAGAGGATCCGTTAATTGAAGAGGGATCCTTAAAAATAGATCCCGACACTCGAGCCAAAATTAGCAAACTTAGGCTCTTCAAATAGAACGTATACAAAGACAAACTCAAAGAGAAACTTAACGAGTTCCATTTCGATCCATATAGTGACACAAAGTTTAAAATGGAAAATACGCAAAGACTAATGCCGCCTACTAAAAATAAATCATTGAACGGGAATTACAATCAATGAAAGATATGCCTACTATGCTACAAGAGGGAAAAATAAGACATAATAGGAAATATTTGTTTGAATAACTATGTCATTAGCCCTTCGATAAGGACATGTTATGGAAAACCTTCCCAAAACATTTAATTGTTCCTAAATTTGATAAATATAAGTGCTAGAGTGATCCTCGTGATCACATAAAGGAATTTTATATGGCTTTCAAAGAGGTCGATACGGTGGTAAATTCTTAATATGACTCTTCCCTCGTAGCCTAGGGGCATTGGGATTGGAATGATCCTATAAAGCATACCCAAGGGCTCCATTACAATCTGCACGTGTTAGAAGAAACATTTTTATGACATTATTCCTACAACATGGAAAATGATATCACAATGAACGACCTCTGCAATGCAAAGTAGAAGCCCAATGAAACCTTTGTAAGATTTTTACAATGATGGTGAGGGTTGGTAAGTCATTTCCTTTTTCCTTTCCCAAAAATAATTTGGTGAGCATATTTGTACCTAAATTGAACCTAGAAATATCCTTCCATTTGCAAATACATTGCAGCTCTAACTTTGAAGAAATCATAGAGAAGGGAAGTGAAATCGAGAAGGCCCTCATCACAAAGGGAACACTTAAACTAGATGTCAAAGCCAAACATGAAGAAAAATCCTTAGATAAACCAAAGTTCTTCAAAAGAAAATATTTCATTGGGGATGGCATTACAAACTCCAAGATATTCCAAACCGTGCAGAGACTAGTCCACTTTTAAAGCTCTCTCAAGGGTCTTGTCCCAAGGCACCTACCAAATGTGAGTTGACATCATTAACAAAATCCCTATCTACCATACTGAAATAGTTAGATAACGTAAAAAAGGTGGAGTATCCAACTGTGATGGTATCATACCCATAAAATGCTCCAAAACCCATTTGGTTCAAGGAACATGAGTACCTTGACTTCCACCGCGTTAAAGGGAATGAGATAGATAAGTTTTTAAGACTGTGTCATTACATACAAGATCTCATTAAAGAGGGAAATATTGCGATAGATAATCCCCCTAACTCAGGCCAAGGTCCAAATGAGAAAATGGGTATCTTTAAAGAGCCCTTTCCTAACCATGTAGATAAAAGGAAAAGGAATCTAGATCATGGAAAAACCTCCAATGACTATAGGATTACTATTTATATTTATCTTACTAATGATAGTCCCTTCGATTCTATCATAGGATGTATTCATTCATCTGATGAACAGTGAATACTATCCAGATCTTAGAAAAGAATTATGTAGTAAGGACAAGACACACTTGGTTTATCATACCAGATCCCCTGCATATCCCTCAGGAAGGTCAATACAATTTGATAGACCAGTTAGAGAAAACACCTACTAGGATATCCATTTTAGATCTCCTCAAAATCTCTACTATCCATAAAAACATATTGTATAAGATGTTATAGAGTTCGGGAGTCTCAACCGATGTAGATCTCGTGCATCTCCAAGACATGATTACGCACCTTGAATCCAACTATCATATCACTTTTGATCATGTTGTAATCCCATGTAACGACCCAAAGCACAACTTACCCTTATACCTAGAAGTTGTTGTTACCCATTGCAAAATTAAGAGAGTACTTGTGGATGGTGGATCCAGTCTAAACATTTGTACTTTGAGCTCATTTAAGCAGCTAGGCCATTCAGAAACATATCTAGTTACTAAAACTATTACAATCATGACCTATGATAATGAGGAATGAGATTCAACAAGCACTCACAAGATGATTCCAATGGAAGTAGGGCCGAATTTTCATGATACAACGTTCCATTTCCTTGACTTAGATCTACCATACAACATGATCTTAGGATGCCCATGGATCCATGCCATCCGGACCATTCCTTCAAATTTCAATCAATGTATTAAAATTTTCCACAAAGGATAGATAATCACCATTCAGGGTGATCCAAAACCATTTACACATTGCACATAATTTTTCTCATGTTGCTTATGAATGCCCTTCCGCTGAAATTATTGTTTCTTTGCAAATAGAGGTTATCAAGGAACGTGTGGATCCAAATTCATCACTCCTTATAACCAATAATTTCCTTCATTGGTCAACCCATTCACATCATGGGAGGAAACATCCACAAAATATGGCACAAAGTAGTTGTTCACCCTTGAAAATATGTCTTAATATCATATTTATCAGTGTCACCTAGGACACGTGGTAAACCTTATTTTAAGTTCAAAATAACTCAGGAACAATGCCATAAAACATTGGAGAAATTTATTCCTAGTGGTTTCTTGTCTGAGGAAAAGATGTTAGGGGATCCTACTAACATATTACCAGAAGGAACCATGGCTTCATGACATCAGGCACACCAATATGTCAAAGGCCACCACATGGTGTTTTTCATGGGTTACAATGGGCTAGGACATGGTATCAATGCGTAAGGGAAATTCAAACCCATTCATATCCCTCGCTTCAAATCAAATAAACATGGTCTTGGAATATGACCTCATGACGATCCACCCTTTGGGTTTGATGCCACCTCTTCTTAATGTGAGAGAAATTCATCTCATTCTGATAGCGATGTGGATTCCCAGTGTAGCCTCTACGAGATTATTTCCTAAAATAACCTATTCCTTGATTTAGCTATCCTTACCTTATCCAAATCCAAGCCTCAAACAAATTTCCAAGTAGCCCTTGTATATCCTAAACTTATAGATTGGGATAAACAATTTCACGTGCCAATCAACTTCTTTGAGAATGATAAGGCATTAGCAAAAATCATGGGACTTAGGGATTCTATTCCTATTGGATATCATAAGAAAGGATTTGAAATTCAACTTGACACCTGCGCATACTTCAGAGAAGATGAAAAGATGTGTGGATGCTTAATTAAGAAACTTAGAAACAAGAGTAAGAATACTTTAGAGAAACCTTGTGCAAGGAATAAATGCAAGTCTCGTAGTGAAAAACTCTTTAAAGCACTCGTAGAAAAATAGAATGAAGATCCTATGAAAAAATGAGTTATCCATTCAAGGATGATGGCAAGCTACCTAAGGAGGTTTACCTTACTCTTCCCGTGATCCTACCCAAATGGAGGATTCTTCTAAGATGCTTGTGGAAGAAACCATCAGTGTCAACATTGGCTCGAAAGAGGAACCTAGAATGATAAAGTTGGGAGTTTCAATCTCAACTCAAG
Source organism: Taxus wallichiana var. yunnanensis (assembly GCA_018340775.1). NCBI lineage: Eukaryota > Viridiplantae > Streptophyta > Pinopsida > Cupressales > Taxaceae > Taxus > Taxus wallichiana. The sequence goes on along the minus strand of CM031239.1, from coordinate 24,643,264 downwards.
AATATAAGGTTTTTTTAGAGATTTTAAGAGAATATGGAGATATATTTACATGGTCATATGAAGATATACTTGGGTTAGATCTAGACTTAGTTGTGCACAAACTCATTGTGCATCAAGACGCCAAAGCCATTTACTAGAAGTTGAGAAATATGTACCCTAAAAATTCACTCCTTATCAAACAACAACTTGAGAAATTATTATCTTTTGATTTCATTAAGCCCATTGACTATTCAAAGTGGATATCTAATATAATCCTCATTAAGAAGATACTTGTTAGCATAAAATTTTGAACTGATTTCCGTGATATCAATAAAGCATGTCCCAAGGATAATTTCCCCTTGCCTAATATTGATATGATTGTTGATTCCACTATTGGTTATGAAATGTTGTCCTTAATGGATTAATTTTTAGGTTATAACCAGATTTGAATTGCAGAAGAAGACCAACATAAAACAACTTCCATCACCCCTTGGGGAAAATTTTTCTACAAATTCATGCCTTTCAGACTCAAGAATGTCAGGGCCACCTATCATCATGCAATGACTGACATCCTCCATGACATGATGAATGAAATCATGGAGGATTACTTGGATGGTATCTTAGCTAAGTCTAAAAGTAGAGGAGAGCACCTTGAATTGATGAGGCATATTCTTCAGTGTCTCTGGGATTACAAGGTGCACTTGAACCCCAAGAAGTGTGTCTTAGGAATTTTTTCAGGAAAAATCCTAGGTTTCATTGTCTCACGGAGAGGAATAGAAGTGGAACCTGCAAAGGTTACAACTATCACATAAATGCCCCCACCTACCACTCTTAAATAAATGAGGAGTTTACAAAGAAAAATTTAGGAAAATTTTCACTTTATTTCACAACTTATGGATAAATGCAACCCATTTACGCATCTACTAAAAAGGATGTTGCATTCAACTCGGGAAAAATTGTTAAAAGGAATTTACATTACTAAAAAAATACCTTGTCAACCCACCTGTACTCATGCCACCTACCCTAGGTGAGCCTCTCCTCTTGTACATCTCTGCTACCCAGTTTTCTATTGGTGCACTACTTGCCCAATATGATCTAGACCATAGAGAAAGGGAAGTCTATTATCTTAGTCACACCTTTATTTCCTACAAACTGAATTACCCCAGCATTGAAAAATCTTACTTAGTGGTTGTCTTCACCTTTCAAAACTTTTCCACTATCTCCTTAACAATATAACCAAACTAATATCCAAATTTTACCCTCTCAAGTACCTTTTATCCAAACCCACCCTTACTAGAAGAATAGCTAATTGGATCATTCTCTTGAGTGAATTTGATATTATGTTTGTGAATCAGAAATCCTTAAAGGGACTAGTATTGGCTGATCAGTTGGAAAAATATCCTCTACCAAGAATGGAACCTTTGTGTCTATACTTGTCAGATGCATCCATGATGTATGTTGAAGAGTTTTTAGAATTACAAGTCCATTTTGATGGATCACTCACCTTCCATGGATCAGAGGTAGGAGTAGTGCTCATCACTCCCACAAGTGAGGTTATCCCAAGAGCATTCCATTTGGGATTCCCCTGCACTAATAAAATTGTGGAGTATGAGGCACTCATCGTTGGCCTCAAGTTAGCTATTACTTGGAATATCAGACAACTGCGAGTCATTGGAGACTCCCAACTTATCATTAAACAAGTTAATGATGAGTATAAGGTTAAGGATGAGAAGCTTATTCCCTATAAGAAATTGGTTAAAACCTTGAAGGAATACTTTACACAAATCATATTTGAACAGAATCCAAGGTCACACAATAGATCAGTAGATGTTATGGCTATGATTGGATCATTATTACGCATTCCACCTCAAGAAAGTAAAATGCCTTTCTTTGTAGAGAATTTACAAGTGCCCGCATATGACATGTCGAGACATGTTTGGCATGTGAAATTTTTGGTCCATTATCCCCCTAGTATGACCCTATCTTCCGATACCTATAAGATGGCACATTTCCCTAGGACATTACCCATTCTGAGAATAAAGCCCTTATCTGTCATATAGACCATTATACCCTCTTAGGAGGCACGCTTTATCATCATGGATACAAGGGGAATCTACTTTGTTGTTTGGATGTTACTTGATTCAATCCACGGTATTAAGGAAGTACATGGTGATATTTTTGGAGCACTTACTAGCGGTATGATTTTGGATAAGAAGATATTAAGGGTATGTTATTATTAGCCCACCATATAAGTAGATTGTTTTAATTTTGTCAAGAAATATGAGCTATTCCTAAAGTATGGAAACTTGATACATGCACCAAAGACACGAGGATTTACAGACCTATTACAACACCTTTGTCATTTTATAAATGGGTCTTAGATCTCATAAAGAAGCTCCATCCTTCTTCTTCATATGGCCACACCAACATTATCACTACCCCCAAGTATTTCACTAAATGGGTAGAGGTTATGGCTCTTACTTACGTTAGCAATGCACAAATTTCTAAATTCATCATGAACCATTTCATCTTTTGTAATGGTATCCCTTCTTTCATTGTCATTGATAATGGTAAATCTTTCAAAAAAAAGCTAAGACATTATATAAATGTTTCCATATTCAAATCAAGTGGTCTACCCTATCCCTTCAAGGTAATGGACAAGTCGAAGCTACCAATAAAACCCTTGTACAAATCATGGAGAAAATGGTAAGTAATAATGGTCATAATTGGCATTTAAAAATACATCCTACCCTATGGACCTATCAAAATTCCATCCACACTCCTATTGGTGTGACCTCCTATTCCCTAGTTTATGGCATAGAAGTCATCATACCCTTGGAAGTGGAGCTGCCCTACCTAAGAATATCTCTCTAGGATTATCTTGATAAAGACAAAGACTATATAGTATCTTGGATAATCGAGCTAGAGATATTGGCTAAGAATCGAGATAAGAGCCCTTAATCACCTCAAGGTCTACCAGAACAGGGTGTCAAGAGGATATAACAAATGGATCATTCATCATGAGTTTGATGTAGGTGATCTAGTACTGAAAGAAAATTAGAAGAATACCATCAAAGATAGAGAAAATAAAGGTAAGTTTGAGGCCAACTGGCTGGGGCCTTATGTGGTTGTAGTCATTTTTACACTCATCAAAAAGGAAAGAAATCACATGCATGCTAGCCTATCACCTAGTAGATGTTGGGAACTCACTCGAGACACACGCGGGTGCTGAGTCTTTCTTTTATGTGAGTTAAGTGGGAAACCATCATCTATGTCATGAACTTAATGAATAAAGGTGGAAATGAGACATACAATCATCATAGGGCTCAGAACGGCCTCTAGAAAAATGTATTCATTCCAAACAGAGGGTACTTACAAATAATAGATAGAACTACAGAAGAAAGGAAAATACATAAGGATTTACATCTATTCCATAAAATCCATGAACATAAAAGAAAATATATATATATGAATCGAATCAATTACATTCATGCCCATTCATATTTTTAACCTCATTACATTCAATGGATCCATTAGAATACCACAACTTGATTAGACCGAAGTCATGCATCACAACAGGGATCATGTCCTTCATCCATATAAAGAAAAATTTATATCCCAGCCCCTTAATACATTAATCCTTTATATAGCCTCTAAACAATCCCATAGAGTTCTCGTAGTATTTCTACAGAGCTCCTCTCTCTATACTCTCCTCTCTTTTCTATCCGATCTATATATTTTTCTTCTACGGGCACTTGTATATATAGGCATCCCAAAGTGCCAAATCATCCTTCTATGGCCTCAGATCTGATGCCAAGTGTCTAAATGTGGTCCTTCATGGGAGCATGCTTCTCCAAGCCTGAGCTCTCCATTTTTTCCATGATGTCTTCTAGAACCTTCTATCATAGGGCATATTCCTTTTATGGGCATCACATTGCCAGGATGACACCTTATCCACTCCACATATGTAGTCAAATCACGCTTTTCTCGTGTCTTGCCCGAAATTCCCAATATGGCTAAGTCCTAAACCTTGGCTCTATCTGCGTGCGTGCCACGTATTTTCTTAAACCCTTCCTTAAACCCTATTCTATGCACCTTATCCTTGCACACCATTCTTTAAGTAGGCCTTTCTTGCTTGCACGCCTTTTTGTACTTAGCCAATATTTTGGGCTCCCAACATCACCCCACACTATGCCTATTCTCTATCCGTGGGAAAACTTCTCTAATGAATAAAGAATTATAGTAGACTTACATCCTGGAAAAAGAATAAGGGGATGAAGAATTTAGGAAATAAGAAAGAATAGGAAACCGATGGCATTATTTCAATAAGCTAGGAAAAAAATTTTACAAGTCACCTCCAACTTGTTCTAGGCATCGACTTCATTCTACACTCTCTGACAGAGGTCACTGACTATGGCACTTACCTCACCAAAACTTAGTCCATCTCCTTAAGCGTTCATAGTGTCAACAATTTTCTCCAACTACTTTCTCATGTCTTCAAGTGTGTCCATCCTTTTAGTAATATGTGGGTATAGTTCTTTCAACCTATTTTTATTGAACCCCTTAAGGTTCCAATGGCCTCAAATTTCTTTTCAACCTTAGTGAGGTTTCTATCCCTTTTTGCCCTATTTCCTTTATTCTTCTCTTGAAACTCCTTCAGCTTTGCTTCATGAGTGGTGACCAGATGCTCGCCATCGTGTATTCCTGTTTTTGCGCAATTATCGGACGCACCTCGGTAGATTGGGTAGAAATCTTGACATACATAATTACCTTACTATAATCAACAATGATTACTACCAATTTCAAGTTTTACTCACTCTCAAATCGTGTTGCCACTTCTTCCATGGAATCCAAGGCCAATGGTTGTCTCTCCATGGTGATGATGTGCATCAGATCTTCTAAGCATTCAAGAGCGGATCCATATTTCTGCATGGGAGGCATTAGTTCTAGATGTTTCAACATAATGACACTTGTTATAGTCTCCATATTTTTGTATATTTCATGCATCTTTTCCTTCTCATCCCTTAGTTCATGCTTTAGCTATGCACTGATCAAATCTTTTGTTTCAAGCCCTTAGTTTTCTCAAATAGTTGTTCCTTCTTTTCTATCTTTTCCTCTAGAAATCTTACTCTATCATTTCTTCCAAAGATCCTAGCCTCAATATCGACCATGACCTTATTCAGTGCATTACATAACTTGTTCATCCAAAAGCTATTGGGCATTTACCAAGGGGTTGGTTCCCTTAGACTTTGGTACTGGTATGATTTCCCCTTGGTATATTTTGAACTCTGGCTCATCAATATGGGACTCAAATGCCCAAGAGAGCATCTTCCTTATCTAGGGTACATGCCCTCTTCATCAAATGACTCCATAGCTAGAAGTTATTCTGTGGGTACAATGCTCTGGAAGCGTGCGTGTAACACCTTCCTTTGGTCATCAACATAGCCCATGACCTGTCCTCATTCTGTATCAAGGATCTTCCTTCCTGAGCGCATGCCTTTGGGGAAACTCACTGTTAGACTAGGACCTCCTCCCATACTAAATTGTTCTTTCTCAACACTTTCCTCCTTACCCTCTTCCATCACTATGTCTACGCTGTGTTCCAATTCCTATTCTACTAAGGCCTCAATTATTTTTGTTGCTTCTCTTTCTGCCACCTCATTTACTTTCTCCTGCGTAAGGCTTGGATTTTTCTGCTTCTACATGCCAACCTCCTCACTTCTTCCCATGTCCTGGGTGCCTTCCCCTCCTAGATACCCTTGTACCACACAAAAAGGAACTCCTATTCTTCTTCTTTGCCCTCTTTTTTTTGAATCATGCACACTGAAGACAGGTGGATCTTGATCTCTTTTAGGATCATCTTCTTCATCGTCATCATCCTTTTCACCTATGTATCTCTCCAAGCTCTTTGTCTCCTCCGAGTCAGCTTCCTCTTCTATCCTCTACTTCTTTATGAGAGGTGACTCTTTGGCAGGGGATCCAACCTTCTCTACTTCCTCTAGTGACTTCTCCTTAGTGAGTGTTTGTTACGCACCTCTTCTTCTGAGGTCTTCTCCTTTATCGGGATTTCTTCTTACGCGTATAGGTGCTAGGTTTGGAATTTTCCATTGGCACGGTTATTGGCTAGGTGTTCTAGACACTTGGTGCTTTTTCTTCTTCTCTCTCCCTTTTCTTGGGTGTGGGCTTTCTTCTACCCATGGGATCTTTAGGTATGGAGACATCATTCTCCAGGTATGCACCTTTCTCGAATTTTGGCCTAATGTGGAGATATATACGCGCTGCAGACTTTCTTGTAATTGTTAGGGTCAAGGGTTTCATCATTCTCACTTCATGCACTACGTACTTTTCCATGTATCTATTCTTATTGGGGTAGAACAATATCCTACACAACTCTCTGTGGTCCTAATCAACTTCACTAAGGTCAAACCTTAGTCTCTTTACTTCTTTGAACTTGTTAACTCCCACTTGGAAGTATTGGGCGGTGAAGGAGAATAGGAGTTTACACCATGGGCTCATGGTTTCATCCACCATCATGAACCTACCTATGTAGAAGTGTTGGTACACAACAAACTCAACTTCTCCCATTGTAAGTGTCGGTAGTTGTTATGGGATTCTCCACTCTACCCCAAACACATCCCTTAAGTGCTTATACCATTTTTCTAGGCACGCCTTGTGGGAGGTTGTCATTATTTCACATGTATACTTTGAAAATATTTTTGTGGGTGAGGGATCTTCAGTTGGATACTCCCAAAAAAACTTGGTTGCTGTGTCAAGCACTCCTGTCTCTAAAAATACAATTATCATGAGAAAATTTCCAAAGAGTATCTTGTCTCCTTCTTAGGTGTTTCGATTATCTCATCTACAATGAAGGCCAATAAATTGTAGATTGTGCCCTCTGATATTTTCTTACATACATTCAACAAGGTCATATTCACCGATTTCCATATTTCTTGATCATTTAACTTTGTGACCAAGCACACAGACCATTCTCATGACAGGATCTGGGATTTCCGTAATGTCAAAATATCTTGACCCCTTCTTGTAATCATATGCAGTGACAATTTCTTTGATGGCTTCCTTGTCACTCAGGTCATCATCTATGTTGTCTCCTTCGCATATGAGGCTTGTAAACTTTGAAATCAGCTAAGGGGTTATGTGCATCTTGTGCCCCATGAAGTAAAAGTGATCCTCATGCATGTGCAACATCAGCCATTGATAGAGGCACTTAGTCTTTCCAAAGTAAGGCAACTCATAGAGTTGTAATAACCCTAACTTCTCCAAATTCACTTTTACCTCATCATTATAGATGGGAAAACCCTTTGGTGTCCTTTTATTCATCGAGCACACTAACTCCAATGCCATTTCCTTCTTTTTTGTGCTTGTGCAATGGTTATAATCACTCACCGCCATCTTTCTCAAATGGGATTCCCACTCCTTCCCCAGAAAAACTCCATCTGAGTATTTTATTTCGACATACCACTCCTCATTCATGCTTATGGTGGTTGCTACTAGATCTTTTCCCTTTCCCTTTCCCTTGTCCTTTGGCTTCTTGGGTGACATGGCTAGTTTCTTGGGTGTCATTGTCTAGGTCCTTTTATCAATTCAATCAATTCTTGTTACTCTACTCTTCCACTTATTTCAACCTTAGATCCCAAACTTGTGAAGAAAAATTCACAAACACGTGCCTATTTTTAAAACCCTAGCTGGGATAATACTTTCACAAGATGACACCTTCTCACAACTTCTCTTATGCCCATGAAATCCCTTCCTTCTGGTTTAAAAATCCAAACTAGTTACTCACGCTCAAACTCTTCAAATTTTTCTTCACACGGATCAGTTCTGGAAGCCCTAGTTTGCAAAGATGCAAAAGCGCTTCTTTCTTTGTATACACAAAGTGAATAATGAAATGCCTTGACCCTCTATTTATAGATTTTCCCACTTTGTAACATTAAATGCTACCTTACCTACCATTGTACTTTAACACTTAATGTGGATTTTTCAAACAAACCCGACTTTAGTGATTTAACTCATGCGCCCAATCTTCGCACCACCAATCCATCTTGACAGGAGACTCTTGCACACGCATAACTAGCACCAAAGGAACTTATTCTGTCATGATTTTTTCTCTCTCCTACCTAGTATTTCTTATGCACTTCTTCCTCTCTTTTACATGGATCCCCAATGTAGCCTTATCCTGACACCAACCATCCCTTTTTCACCTTTACTTCATGTACTTTCTTCACAGGGCCATTTAACCTGGGCTTTCCAATGTAATCCTTCCCGGCACTTACTACTTCAATTTGTTCCTTCTTACTCCACCCCACACTAAAATTGTGCGTGGTCTTCTACACGATTATAACTTCAAAAAGTAATGATATTACTCGGTGCCCAAGGTGCAACACAAAACAACAACGAGAAAGGGAAACACAAGAAAGGAAAATGCATTAAATAAAGTCCTAAACTAACTGGCAATACGTCCTTATTTACAAACACCAAGAAGAATTATTTATAGTAGGGGTTCAACCTACTCCCATTGAAGTGTCCTAGAAATCTCATCCCATCCAACACTTGTAAGTGGCACACGCCTGAATCAAGGATGTATGAGATGGTGTAGGGAAAAAACCAATGGACTTTTAACTTCCTAGGATGGTGCAGAAACTTTGAATCATACAGTAAGACCATCTTCCCAAACTAAAACTTCCTGTTCCTAATGTGGTGATCATGCCATGCTTTTTTCTTTGCTTTTTCTACTATTTACCTCCACTTGGTGAGTGATCGTCTTTCATTCAGCTTCATTAATTTATCAATCCTTTCTTCCAGCGCTTTCTCATCATCCATCCCTCCTGTGCACTCTATTCGTAGAGAAGGTAACATGAACTCAATCGATAGAACATCTTCCATGCCAAACACCAATTGAAATGGTGTGGCTTTGTTCATCCTTTTATAATTTTTCCAATAAGCCCATAATACCACTGATACCTTGTCATCCCAATCTTGTCTTCTCGACATTAATAATCTTTTTTCAAGGTATGAATCAATATCTTGTTAAATGCTTCTGCGGTTCCATTTTCTTATGGGTGATAAGGTGTAGTTTTGTGATGAGCCACCATGAATTCTACTAACAAGATCCTCACAGTCTCATTTAAGAAATGTATACCCCTATCACTTGTTAAACTTAAAGGGCATCCATACCTCGTGATAATGTTCTCCCACAAAAATAATGCTATTGTACAGTCTTTATTTGGGGTTACCTCTCCCCATCTTATCAAATATTCTGTACAAATGATTACATAGTGTGATCCAATCCTATGCATTACTAGTGCAATAGGGCCTACAAAGTCTATTTCCCATTTCTCAAAAGGTTTAGTGCTAGGGATAGGGCATAAAGGCATTTCATCTCTCCATCCTAGCTTGCCAATGTGCTAACAATGGTCACACACTTTACAATACTCCTTACAATCCTTATACAAAGTTTCCCACCACAATCATGCCATTAATATTTTATGTGTGGTGGTGTCACCTGTATAATTTACACCCACACTTCCTCCGTGTACTTCCTCTATGATGACAAGGTGCTCATGCTCTAGTACACACCTACGTAAAACTTCATCACACCCTAGTTTGTATAAGTCCCCACTGATCAACATGTAGGGCATGACGCGTATGGCTAGTTTCTTTTTCTCTAATGTCTTCATCCCTTCTAGTGCCATACCTATTTTAAGGAACACAAAAATATCCTCTCAGTCTAAGGGTGTGTACCAAAACCTAAACAGATATGTATTTGGCATGATATCTTCAATGCTCTGCACATCCTCCCTTGAATCAATCCTAGAAAAATGGTTAGGTCTGGAATTACTCTTGCTTGGTTTGACAACTACGGTGAACTCGAACTCTTGGAATAATAACACCCATCGACATATGCACCCTTGTAGGATGGGATTGTTCACCAAATATTTTAATGCCATGTGGTCAGTGTAGAAGATAAAGGGATTTTCCAACATATACTACCTGAACTTATGAAGTACGTAGATCATAGACAATGCCTCGCACTCGGTCGTAGTATAATTCTACTCTACTGGTGTCAACTTCCTACTTGCAAAGCATAGGGGGTGATCAACAATTCCCTCACCAGGCGTAAGCACTACCCCAATGGTTGTTCTGGAGGCATCTACATGAACATGGAAGGGCTTATCCCAAGAGGGGAAACATAATATAGGCATGGTGACAAGCCTATCCTTCAATGTGTCAAATTCCTTCTGCTACGCCTCTCCCCAATGAAAGGAACTTTTATGTCTGAGAAACTCTTCTAAAGGCACGGAAATCTTGGCATACCCCTTGATGAACTTTTGATAGTAGCCGTGTGTCCAAGAAACTGCGCTTTGCGCTTTGACTAGTTGGCTCCCCCAATCCCACAATCACTATAATTTTGGTAAGATCCACCAATGCCTTCTTTGCATATGATGTGTCCCAACAGGGTCCCAAACGGGGTAGAAAATACACACTTCTTGATGTTGAGGGATATCCTCAACTACCAACACCTTTCAAACATCAATCTTAGATTGTCACAATGGTCCTTGACCAGTCCATACATAGTCCAATCATCAAGGTAGACCTAGAGAAACTTGTGGATGAAGTCCTGGAAGGCCTGCACTATAATGTGTGAGAATACAATAGGCACGTTCTTCAACCCAAAAGGCATGACTGTATAGGCAAAAATTCCCCACTCGGTGGTGAAGGTTTTCTTTCTCTGGTCTTCCTTTGCAATCCTCACCTGGTGATAGCCTAAGAACCCATCCATGAAAGAGTAGACTTCGCACCCTGCCACTCCTTCCAATATTTCTTCAGTGAATGGGGTTGGGAAGGGATCAATTATACACATTGCATTCAGATCCCTATAATTAGCACATATCCTTATCCATTTGTCTATTTTGATCCTAATTAACATTGGACTTATCCACTCTGACTCCTCCATAGCCTCTATGATTCCTGATGCTATCATCTTGTCTATTTCCTCCTTGACCTTCACATGCGTAGATTAGGATTCATTCGGTATGGTCTCTTCCGACCGGTGTGCACCTTCCTTCAACTTAATTTTCATTTCCCCAAGGAATGGTGAACACCTTTGAGTTCATGATACCCATGCAGGAATAAATCCTCAAACTCACATAAAAGATAAATGATCTTAGAGACTTCCTTTTCCAACAAATAATCTCCAATGATAGCTTCCTTGGGTTCCGCCCCGACCCAATATTAACCTTCTTTGTCTTTAAAGGCTCATGATAGGCGTGCATTCTTTCATCAACACTATCCATTACTTCACGCAAGCCTAGAGAATGGTTAACCTCCAAATTTTCCATCTCTTCACTATCTATGACATAGACCATCTTGCCTTTTTATTTCTCTACGCACACACGCTCAAACAGTATCTCTTCTATGTCTTATTCCTCAAAGTGCACCTCCAGGCCAGGTTCACCTAGCAACTTCAGTATCCTATCTTCTACCATGGCACTATCCCTAATGGTAAGGCACTTGAAAACCTATAATTCCTTATCCACCAAGGGTTTTGTACTCCGATACTCAAATGTTTGAATGATATCAACCACTAACTCTTGCCAATTCCCTATTTGGCAACCTATCTCAAAGTGGATGTACCATGCGCGTACAACCTTGTAGAGTAGAATATAGTTACTATACCCATAGGGATGGTGGAAAAGCTTCCATTCCTTCCCTCCAGGTTCTCTCACATGATTGGATGTGGAAAGAGGTAAGCTCCTTACCATGGTAGTCCTTGATGGTGGTGGGTGCATTACTTCTAGAGAAATGAATAGAGAAGGCAATTCTCACTTCACGCCATTCCAAGAGATTATCCCGATGCACCGCCCACCAAAGACACACGGTTCTAGTAGGACATAACTTTACATTACCCCTCTTTCATTTTCCTCCATCCACTAAGCTTCCATATTCTGAAAAAGACCTCGGGGAGGTTCCTCCCGAGTACTTAGCTCCTTTCCTCCTAGGTGTCAGACTATGCACACCTTTGTCACCTTTATCACCAATCCTCTTAAATGTCATCCGATTAACTCATAGGTTCCATGTGCCCAATTATCAAATGCTAGACTAGTAGTGTCACTTACCAACTAAGCATCCTCAAACTAGATAATTCCGTTGGTAGGTTGGATTATCTCTAGATCTCTGATTAAGCACACATATATTCTATCCAAGACCTCTTGTCCCAAAGGTTCAATATAGGGTGTTGAATTCCCATCATCCAGGGGTATGATGACCCATTCCTCCTCATTTTCAAAGCTCATGTATCCCTTGTTGAACTAAAGATCCACTTTGTTCTTACAACACCATGAGCGCCAAGTAGTGCTAGGAAATTGCACTCGGTGAGCACCAAGACTTTGAAATCCCTAGTAAAATTATCTCCCTGAATGGTAATAGCTACATCCTTTATGACACCAATGGGAATTGCCTTCATTTTGTTTGCTATATACAACACATTTGAATATGGTTTTAATGCAGGCCTTCCAATCTAATTTCACACATCAAATGTGAGAACATTGACCTCCAAGCTTGTGTTAATGAGGATATTACTAAGGAGCCATCCATCTTAGACCGCATTTAACATGATCTGCCTATCATATTCAAGGTTGTGAGGGGGAAGGTTTGCATGCAAGACCTACCTCTCACTCTCTTCTCTAGTGCATGGTACCTTCTCTCTTAACCATGCTCCTAGCAAGGGAATAGTATTCTCTTGCCTTATCGTTTTACATACTTCCTTGACCTCATCTAGGTCATATTTTGGCACCTCAACCTTCCTTCTTTGCTCCTCCCTCCAAGAATTCTCCTTTAGACATTGCATTTATCCCCGTAAACTCCTAATAACGTCCATGGTATCTTGATATACCTCCTTTTGATGCACAGGTGTCCGGTCACTTCCCATGTACCACTTCTTCCCTTGAAACCAGGTTCTTCTACCTTGGTATTTCCTTTGTGTGCATGGCCTCTGCTCTTGTTGTTACCCTAACATGTTCTAATCATACATCATGTGTTACCCATGGAATCCATTGTGTTTCCATATTTTTAATGCTTAGCATTACAGGTTCCTTTTTCTTTCTAGTGCTACTTGATTCATGTGCTCAAACAACTCAGGGAACTCCTCATACTTGTGTTTCTTCCCACACCATGAGCACTATAATAGGTCTGGGCACTCTCGTTTGTAATTCTTTGTAGACCCACAATTAAAACAAGTTCCATATGGGAAATCACTTCTTCCTCCTCCACGGTTACCATGACCATAGAATCCTCCACAAAATCCCCTTCCACGTGTGCCTCCATCTGTGCGCTCCTCATAATGGCAATCATCACCTTTAGAACTACTGGCAATGCTAGTTTGGTGCACCCCATGATCAATGGCCTCATGGATCTAGTCAATAAGCCTACAATCCTTAATATCATGGGTCATAGAGGTGTAGATCTTATAGTAGCAAGACACATTCTTCTAATTACATGTTATAACAAGAGACATCTACTTGCATCATGGTCCCCATGAAAAATTTCATAGTCTACTGTTATGGTGTGTACCATCCTCTAGGGGAAACTATCCTTGACATGCCCCTCTACTTCACAATATGTACACCATATACCACTATGAGTCTCATGGGCTAAGTTTGTAGACAACTTCTCTAACTGCTTAGCCATAGCAACAATTTGAGCCTCCAGAAATGGGCTAACACTAATATCAACACTTCTAATAGCCTCAATGCATAGAGCAGATTCTAATGCCTCACATGGGTCTGTGAAATTTTTATGAGATAAAGCTATTCTAAAAGGAGTTATCAACCCCCCAACAAACCATTGAGCATGTTTTGAAGGGTGAATGTCATATGAAAATTTTGATAGGAGGGTCTTGAACCGTGCATCATACTCCCGCACACTCTCTGCCATTCCCTATTGGATCTCCTTCAGGGCATTGATGCTCTTCTATTCAAGCTCGGGGATGTGGAATTATTATAAGAAGGCATTCTTTAAATCAGTATAATCCACTACCGTTTGATGAGGGTCATATTTCCTATACCAAATATACACACACCTTACGCAACATCTTTGCAAATTAACTAGCCTTCTTCTCTAGGGTTGTGATCCTCTTTGCATGCCATATAATTTCACACTTGTGAACATGTTCGTAGCATCTTCAATACCTTTTTGCTCTAGTAAATGTAAAGACATCTAAAAGAAGACTTGAGGGGGTGGTTAGGGCCCTTTTCCTCTAGAGCCGAGCCTTGGTTCCTTCCAGCTTTCCTCCACCACCGGATCCACTAGATCCACCAGGTCATGTGCCTCCTGAGCCACCAAATCCTCTAGATCCACTAGGTCCTATTCCTCCTGACCCACTAGATCCACCAGTACTATTCCTCTTGAACCACTAGATCCACCAAGTCTACCAAATCCTGTAGTGGTCATGCCAAGGGTCCCCAAGGTTCCACTAAACTACGTGCTGACGATCTGTGATAATGCCCCACTACCACTAGTGTACCCCGTGCCACTCCTAGATGTGAGACTAAAGGCTTGTGTACTTTCTCCTTGTCTAAAAATTCCTCTGAATATTGGAATATGTATAGCCATAGAAGTGGGAAATGAAAAATTGTATCTCCTGAGGCATAGATCTGTCACTTCCACTAATACCAACTAAGTCAAAAATACTCCTTCCTTGATATTGAAAACCGAGCACTAGGGTTTGGTCATTAGGTGGGTTCAAATACATGCTAATGAATCTTATCTCTCTATGTGATGAACTCTCATTAGAAGCCGAACGGGTCTCTAGTACGTCCTTGTGAAGATGGGGTAGCACAAACTACTCAGGTTCCACATCCTCCGCGTGAACCTCCAATCCTTCCTATAATATCTGCCTCTATAAATCCATCACACTTGCAACCTCACATTTTCTAGAAATCTCCCTTTCATGTGCTTCACTATACTTGAGCCATCTCTCCTCCCTTTCTTTCTCCATCATAATATCTGCCATCTTCCTCCACCCTAGCTTCCTCACCTAGTGCTCAGAATGGTTTATCGACCATTGGAAATGCCTCTAAACTCAAGGTAACAATCAAGATCTTCATTTCCAGAGGGATAACACATAGAAATGATCCTTTGGGCTCTCTGCGAAACTCAAAGTCAGCAACCTCCAGACAAGAATATGTAGAAATAGTGTACTTCAGAGTGTATCTAGCCAACACACCTTTCCACCAATGATCCACAACATGAGTCCATGTTAGATCTACATCCTGTAACCTCTGGTATTCTTCTTGGGTCCATGCACATGATCTATAATACCAGGTTAATCTAGAAACATATTCTAAGAGCCATTCATATAGTTCTACTAGGAAGTAATAGAAAAATATTTCATACTAATCATGGTAGGGGTTCTCTTCTACCCATCTACGTGCACCAAACTTAGATCCAATGTTGAATCTCTGAGAAAATTCATCCTTCGTGCTCTTGAACCATGATTCAACACTTTCCAAAGTTAAATGCTTTGTCATCACTCACTATATAGATCATGATGAATGTTATTTCCTACTCCAACTTCAAAATATGTCCCGACAACAAAACCAAGATGTAGTCATTTTTACACCCATCACAAAGGAAATAAATCCCATGCACATCAACTTATCACCCAATAGGCATTGGGAACTCACCCGAGGCATGTGTGGGTTTTGAGTCTCTCTTTTATGTGAGTTAAGTGGGAAACCATCATCTATGTCATGAACTTAATGAATAAAGGTGGAAATGAGACATATAATCATCATAGGGCTCAGAACGGCCTCTAGACAAATGTATTCATTCCAAATAGAGGGTACTTACAAATAACAGATAGAACTACAACAAAAAGGAAAATACATAAGGATTTACATCTATTCCATAACATCCATGAACAAAAATGAAAGATATAGATATGAACCAAATCAATTACATTCATACTCATTCATATTTGTAACCTCATTACATTCAATGGATCCATTAGACTACCACAACTTGATTAGATCAAGTCACACATCGAATAGGGATCATGCCCTTCATCCATACAAATAAAAATTTATATCCCAATCCCTTAATACATTACTCCTTTATATAGCCTCTACCCAATCCCATAGAGTTCTTGTAGTATTTCTATAGAGCTCCACTCTCGATACTCTTCTCTCTTTTCTATCAAATCTATATCTTTTTTTCTGCGGCGCTCACATATATAGGCATCCCAAAGTGCCAACTCATCCTTCTATGGCCTCAGATCCAATGCCAAGTGTCTGAATGTGGTCCTCCATGGGAGCATGCTTCTCCAGGCCTGAGCTCTCCACTTTTTGCCATGATGTCTTCTAGAACCTTCTATCGTAGGGCATATTCCTTTCATGGGCATCATGTTGCTAGGCTGGCACCTTATCCACTCCACATGCGTAGTCGGGTCATGTTTTTCTCATGTCCTACCCAAAATTCCCAATATGGCTAAGTCCTGAAACCTTGGCTCTATCCAATCACACACCATGGGTTTTATTAAAACCTTCCTTAAATCCTGTCCTATGCACCTTCTCTTTACACACCCTTCTTTAACTAGGCCTTGCGCACCTACGCACCTTTTTGTACTTAGCCAATATTTTGGGGTCCCAATAGTGGTGGTTGCCAAGTATGGGTTAGGAGCTTAGAAACTGGCATATTTAGATGGTGAAGAGCTTCTAGAACCAATGAAATCCATGCATCTCAAGTAGTTCTACACTTAATCATGACAAGAATATCAAATAAGAACTAAAAATGGAAAAACAAAGAAAAAACAAGCAAAACATGAGAAAATTGAGAAAATAGTAAAGAAAAAAATAGGTCATCCACATGTGAAAACCACATAGTTGTGGCGCAATGGGAAGCTCTTTGGGTGAAAACCAGGTTCCAATGCTCAAAGAGGATTCACTGGTCACAATTTACTCTTACATCAGGACAGGTAAGTCTCACCACTTTCTAGGGATAACTTCCTTTACTGGGTCTAGGAACCCTACCTAATCCATCTTCGTCATGCCATGATCTGGCTTGTTTGATTTTATATTTGCATGAGGGATGTGACTTTATATATTACCATCTAATGTTGGGGGAACCTTCACATTCCACTTTCTTGTACATATGTGTATTGTATTCTGCCCTTTGTATATTCCCACATCACGATGGGGTCATCCACATTTCTTTTTCCTTGTACATTAATTTCTGAACATGACCTTAGAAAATACAAAAAAAAATTAGAAAAAGATACACCAAAATCTAAACATTCAGAAAATATCCCTTCTAGGGACAGGACTACACCAACGTTACAATATTGTCTCAGAGAAAACCTCGAAAACAATGTGAATAGTAACCATGAAAAGGTATCTTTCAGGATAACCCCAAAAATTTGGAAAATATATCAATGCTATCCTACAAAAACAATGTAATAATTTGGTTACTTTTAGTTGTTAGTTTGTATAGTTTTCATTGAAGGTGCATTTTTGTGTTGTGTTGTTGTTCATTTGCTTTCCCTAGATTGATTCTTGTTTGATTTAAATGTGTGTGGCACTAAGTTCATTTGTAGATTGATTTCACTTGTAAAATATTTTTGTCTTTTCCATCATTTGTTGTGTGCCCTTTTAAGATTCATTTTACTTAGATTGAATGTCAATTTAATGTGTTATTAAAGTTTGCTTGAGTTCATTTCTAGTTGCATATTGTTTTGGTTGTGTTGTTTTGTGTATGTTTGTTTAGTCTTGTTAAATTTTTTGCTTGTGTGTTTACTGCACATCCATTTGTTATCACATCTATCATCTATCATTTCATCACATATAAACATCATCTGATACATCATATATACAAAAATTCTAAGTTT
This sequence comes from Taxus wallichiana var. yunnanensis, assembly GCA_018340775.1. Classification (NCBI taxonomy): domain Eukaryota; kingdom Viridiplantae; phylum Streptophyta; class Pinopsida; order Cupressales; family Taxaceae; genus Taxus; species Taxus wallichiana. The sequence goes on along the minus strand of CM031239.1, from coordinate 24,625,386 downwards.
TACATCATGCATGTATACTAAGCTAATCATCACATATCATATCATCAATGGGGGCAAGAGGGGTTACGCATAATCACAAATCTATCCCCTCCACACCAATATAATCTAGTATCCCAAGTGCTAGAATAGAAATTAGAGACATCCCATAAATCCAAAACATATGATACTATCTATAGATATATCATCAATGCAAAAACATGAAACGTAAACATCTCTAAGGATAAAGTATGTCACATACATAAAGAAAGAGAGAACATACATCATGATACAATCATTTGTAGAACATAAACCATCATCATAAGAGCATAATCAAAGCATGACATAAAAATAAATCATCGAATGTCTCAGATAATACATGTATAAATGTCTGTCTCAAAATCAGGTATACATCATCGATACAATATGCCATCTAAAAAGGGCATACATAAAAATTAGCCTTCATCAAGAGGCATCAAAATAATGGTACATAAATCTATACATCGATAAAAATCAGCCTTCATAAGAGGCATGTATACATACAATACATCTATACAAAAGTAAAATGGAGGAATCAACCATAGCTCACACCCTCTCCGAGGCTCCCGGATCCATGTCCTGGGGGATGGAAAAGTGGTGGTTGTGATGGGCCTACTCCAAGGGTACCACCTTGCTATCTGGTTGGCTTCTATCTAGCTAGATACTCTACAACTGGTTAGTGGATTGATTGACCTGACCTTCATGATTTGAAACTTGTCCCACTCACACCTAGTTGATCAAAGGGAGCCACCTAATGTTCTGTTGGGACTACTCTAAAATAGGTGGTCCTATAATACAAGGCCTCGCTGCTAGCCCTCATAACATCTCGAATCATGTCGAGTTACCAAAAATAGTGGTTGCTTGAATGGCAATGTCTCACTCTCCTACCAATTGGCCTTTATCAACATAGGCTGTTACATGTACGTGACATCTCGATCTCTATCTAGAGTGATAGTTTGCACCTTGGCTTGGGCTTGGTCCCTTTGAATGATAAAACATTATCCCTATGCATGGGTGTGATCCTATGTAATGAATATATACACCTTAGTCTATAACTAGTGTAAAAGACTCAATATTTGAGCCCCCTTCCAACCGAGTGACTAATCTAGTGCTACAACACTACACCATCCCCACCCTGAGTGGCATGTGCTCTGACATGGTTCCTCAAATCTTATACCTCAGGTGCTGGCCTAGTCCCTCTTAGCTATCAAAGCCTTTATCTCGTGCTTTGGCCTCATCTCTCTCCCCCATCACCTATAACTGCATGGCTATTGCATCATGTAACTACTTGCTTTGAAGTGTAATCAATTATCCATCATCACCACCACTAGTTGGAGTGTGAGGTGGTGGACCTTGCTCTAGAAATACCTATTGTAAGGGGGCATATATCTCAGGCCGGAATGCTTATTGAAGGAAAATCTATACCTAGATTCCTAGGTGCCTATCTCTTCTTGAGTCAGGGCCCCTATCTCGAGGTTTTGTAATGGAAGACCTTGTTTGCTATCCCTAATATGAAATTGGTCATAAAATGGATCATCATCATCATCATCATCATCACCGCCAACTCCACCCTCATCACCACTAGGAGGCCCCACTGGGGTTCCCTCACTCCTACATCATAAGACACTTTGGGAATGGTCGTGTGGCATGAAATCACTCCTTTGTACCGGGGGCATACTATGTATAACTAAGATCTCTAATATGTCTCTGGGGTACCCACATGGATGGTACCACCTATAAGAAGCTAGTTAAGGCCCTACACCTAGAAATATGTGGCCCCATATCGAAATACTCTCTCGGCCTTGTGAGTGTACCACATATCTGACATAGGTACATCATATGTAATACCAAACTATCTCTTGCACCTATCCACTCTATAAATATCTCGTATATAGTTGTGGTTGCCCAACATAAAGTGCTCAACAGTCAAAGTGCTAAGATCTAGGCCATCATGTCACCACTGAAAGTGTCTGTAGGTCCTCCATACCACTTTGGCCTACTAAAGGTTTTCTAACTTGTGGTGGTAATGAGAGGCATCACCCATATATGGCCACACATCATCCCCAATTAGAACCCATCCCATAGAAGAAGGATCCTCTAGAGCTCGAGCTCTCAAAACACCTATAGAGGCGACACTAGCAGATGTGGTACCATTCCCAAATCTATAATAATATGGCTATTCCTACAATCTTTTGATAGTAGTAGGTGATCAAATGGAGGTCCTAGTATAAATGTGCTAATATGCACTAACCCCAACAGTATGTCTCCTGTCAATCAATCCTCGTATCACTCTAAGGAGACCAAGTGGAAATGAAGCACCGGTCTTGTCAAGGAGTAAAAATCCACTAAAAAGGCCATCATGTAGACTACCACATGATCAAGCTCTGGATCCTCGATGTAACATGATAATCTAACAGATCTTTTCATAGCGTGGTATCGCTTGGACATTGAATAGCTCAATACTACACCGATCAATTTAAAGGTGGTGATGGATATCTTGGATCGATCTCCTGGATGGGGACCTACATGATACACCATACGTCTTCTACTATAATCATGATCTCCCCGTTAGGAGTTGAAAGCAATGACTCTCACTATGCCACCTCTCGAGCACGACTGTCGGTGGCCGTGATCTAAGGTAATTTGTGGCATATCGGCCACATAAGCCAATCCTGTGACATATAGAAGGATATCTAATATCCTCCTATCATCCTCATCAAACTACACCTCTATTGCTAGTATCCGACCATACCTCTCGTGGGTATGAAGAATGGGTGGTAGCCACTGTAAACAAAAGAGCACATGTTAGGATCTAATTTTCTATCTACTTATATCTAATTTTCTATCAATTCTTAGTTGTTTTTCTAGAAAAATTATTCTTTCATTCATCAAACGTGCTTATTTTTCACCTTCTTATATGAACCATCTAGTCTATTTTTCATCTGTACTTAGCTATTTGGTTACGGGATGAATTCTACCTTTTTACCTAGTGTGTGCACCTCTACTTTGGCACTTGTGCACCTATCTCATTGTATACATGCCCAACATGTATACACCTCTGCTTTGCATATACATGCCCCACCCGACACATATGATTCCACACATTATTAATATTCTTCCTATTTTAGCTAGAACACATACCCCGTGTGTGATGCATACACTCACCATTCGATGCACACGAGTGCACGTCCATGGTTTTTCCTAGGCACGTACGCCCCCTTTGGTGGATATGTGGGTGCATACCTATTTTTTTGACATGTACACATATGCATACCCATTATTATGTATAATCAATGCATGCACACATATGCATCCATCGAACCAACGCATGTGCGTGTATGCATCCATAAACAAAATCCCAAATCTACCCTAAAAGGATGAAAAAACCACATTAAATGCATAATTGACAAAGAAGGGATAGGGCACTCACATAGGGTCCATCGCTGGGTCCCAAAGGAACTCTCGGATGTGATATGATTTTCTTTGCCTACTTGGTTGCCTCACCATCTCACTCTAGGGCTATCACTCTCACTTGTGGTAAAAATTTACAAGATTTATGCTACAAATGAACTGGTCGTAATTGTTTTACCCTCCCGGTGGGTATATTAGGCTACTGCGACGCCTCCGAGGCATGTTTTCTCCATCGTGATCACTCTGGTACTTCTGCTCACAAAAATGATTATTTTTATATCTAAAATGATTATTTCTACTTGTTTTTGCATCTTTGGAGCACTCAGTGCCACCCTGCTCACTTCCTCAACCTGGAATGATTTATGGATATTCCAGGTGCATTTGCCTATCATTTTTCTTATATTTTCCCTCTCTTTTCCCCATCACAATGATTATTTGTATTAATTAAATATTGTTTCTTGTAATTCTTCTTACCAGGGTAGTTTTTTCTATCTCGATGCCCTTACCTTCACCTTCGGTAGTTGTACATACTTTTAGGAGATCTTTGATATCTTATACAAATTATTTTGACCACTTAAAAATGTAAAAATTATAAAACCATCCAAAAAGTTGAAAAAATCGTAAAACTTTGAAAATGGACTAAAATTGGTAAAAATTCTCATTTACAATTGAAATATGTTTCTCTCACATGGCACTCATCTCGTATATTGCTTTGTCATTTTCATAGGTTTTAAAACAATGACTCCCGGATCACCTAACTTTACAATCATTTTACAAAAGATATGTTGCTTACTTTTTTGTACTGGGGCACTATCGGTTTCGACACTTTGTTTTCGTCATACACATTGCTTTTCCATAGGACCCAAGTGTCTTCCATCCTTTCCCTTGCATATAAAAATTGTTTGGGCTATCGTTGAAAACCATTGTTGTTTATGAGAACATTTGGGACTACATCTCCATAAAAGATTATTTGTGCAACTATCTTGAACATTATTGGTTTGAGTGTGTGTCATTGTACTTATTTCCCATTACATGAGTTTTTTTACTTCTTGTATTGCATTGCATGTTTGTATGTTGCATGGAGTTGCTGTTTTAGCAAGGGATGGTTGTTTGTATCTTGGATTTTCATGTCATTTTATGCTTCCTTCGTATGTTTACATTTTAATAAGAACCTATGATGAGGATGCTAAGAAAACTGATGATTAAATTTTTTTTGCACTAGTTTGTGGATATCTCAATATCCCTCTTTTGGTTTACTAAATCTTCTCTTCACATTTTTCTTTCTTCTATTCTCGAATGTGATCATCGATTGTGTTCTTCCATCACCCTATCAATAGTTAAGGGGCATCATTTTAGCTAACAAATTTTTCTTCTACCCTTCAAAATTTTTCTACTCATTTATGCTTATGTACTTTCTTTGAAGTGATGCAGCTTACATCACCTCGAAGAGGGAAAAATGTAGACACTTGTAGTTTAATCAAAGCACTATTATTCCTAATACTGCACTAACTATTATCATTCTTGAAAATTGATGACATACCATTAGTTAGACCTATCTAACTTCCTTCCGATGACACTCTTTTGGTTGTATTCCTCTTATAAATAAACTAAACATGCTAATATAGTCTTTTATTGACTAAACCATCTTCTCAATCCCTTCTAGATTACTTTTATTAGCTTATAGACTATCAATCCATTTCATTAGATTGATTAGACCTCTCAAAACCTTTCAAAAGCCTAAAATGAGATTAACTAGCCTAACCTAGGTTAATTAGTCCTAACTATGGTCAACCTCTTCTAAACCTAGTCAAATCTTACTTTGACTTGCTAAAAGTGATTTTTGGGATTTTTCATTTGTCCCACATGCACCAAAATCTCCCACTTTCCCAAATGGAAAACTATAAATAGCCCACTAACCCCCTCTCATTTCTAAGAACACTTCTTCCCTCTAACATAAACTATAGTATTATTGCTAGGATTAGGAGTTTTATTTCATTTTATTGAGTTATTTTCTTTATCCTTTGCAACACACCACACACCATTGAGTAAATGGGAAGAACCATTGGCCTAGAAGCCATTAATTTTGATCTACCATTCTATTAAAGCACAAACTAATTACTTAGATACTTATTTGAATCACTTATTTAAGCTTTCAAGAATAAAGGGTAATTATATTTGTTAAGTTTGCTTGTTTTCTTCAAGAATAATGCATGAAAACTTCTTTAACTCTCTTTTACAATCTCTCTTACTATTGGGTACATGCTTCTTTTTGGATTCCTAATTGGTTTACAAATTTCCTTGATATAGATATTGTTTGTATAGAGATTAGGATGAATCCCTCCTACATCACCATAATCCCAAGAAAATGTTGTTCTATGATTTTGAAGAAGAGTTATCAACAATTTCTCTTGTTGTATACTCAACATTTTGTTTACATTAAGTGGTCTTCTTGGTGTTATTTCCACTTGTTTAGAGAGATCCATCATTGAACATACATTGTTGCTAACAGAATTCAGTATGCAGTCATGGGGAAGAAGTTGGTGAAGAATACAATTCTTACCTGGAATAATTTTGGTGCTCTGCTGTGGTAGAACTTGGTTTAAGGGACAACTTAAGCATCTCAACTTATCATCAACTTCTTCATTTCTTCCATAGTTATTCTGTAAGATGTTGGAGAGAAAAAATTCTTCCTCAATATCTTCAATTATAAAAGAATTATCCATAATCATGAGTTGTTATAGAAAGGTAGGATCTTCTTCTAGTTCTTCAACCCAAATTGTTTGATCTTCATCATTCAACAGTTGGGCAGGAGGATAGAGAATCAACTTCTTGTACCACTTCCATTGGAAATAATCATGTTTCCATACTTGTAACCTATGAATGCATCAAAATGTCCAACCATGGCCTTCCTAGAATAATAGGATAACCTCCTAAACTTTATTTTAGTTGAAGGAAAATAAAGTCGTAGGGTATTCCCAAGATTCTACCACCGCAACTATGTCATCAAGTACTCCTTTAGGTCTCACTTTGTTGATTTATCTTCCAGGTTGTAAGATTTTAATTATTGGTCTTAGTCCTTCCAACTTCAGGTCATCCATGATTTTCTTGGTCATGACATTTATTGCTTCCCCTAAGTCAATCATATTTTTTTTTAATGTTATTCCATTAATTGTAAATTTTACTAACAAACTACCTAGATCTATATAAGTTGGTAAAACTAAATTTCTAAGCATGATATCAGCCAACTATCCAATAAATTATATATTCGATGGATCCTTCTTCTTCCAATTTTTTATGCATAGATCCTTTACCAGCTTATTGTATATGGGAACATCCTTGATGCTTGTATAAGTGGAATTTTGACACAAATATCCTTCGTGTGATTGAAAAAAATAGAATCGAGAATCGATTTGAGGTTAGTTTTTCTTTCTGTATTTTTTTTGGAAATGGTAGTTCATTAGCTTTAAAAATTTTCTTATTAGAAATCTTCTCATTTTGTTGTGGATCAATTTGTGGTGCTTTCTATCTTATTTACGGATCATTCTGCAACAATGGTGGTTTATCTGAAATCTCTATGATGGTGGGTTTACTTGCTTTGGGAGAAGTGATCTTCCGAGTTGAGATGGATATCATTAACACCAACTAAATAGGTAGTTTATTGGGTTAATCTAGTGGTATAGGATAGCTGAGAAGCTTTATTGTTGGGTTTAGGTGTTGGTTGAGTTGGTAGCTGAGTGAATTTTGGTTGAGAGTCTTCTTGGGGGTTTGGCATCGAGATCTTGTTGTTATGGATAAATATTTTTATGGTAGGATTACTAGTACTCTTTGTGGAGGTGGGTTGTTCCATTACGCCCTCCCCGTATAAGGCTTCTTCCATGAAGAATTGGGTTGTTACCAATGTTGGCTTGAAAATTGAGGTTAGCATTATTGTTGGTATTAGCTAGGCTATGGATCCCAACCTTTCTGAGTATTAGCCCAAGTGGGGTTGCATATATGGATTACTAGCCTAATTATGAAAAGATGACCTCCTTTTATTGGTGGAAAAGGATTTCTTTCAGAAATGTAGAATACTTTCCCATCCTTTATTTATATCATTTTGAATTCATGTGTATCCTCATTCTCTTGTGCAATTCTATCTAATCCTCTACATCTGTAATCATCTTTCTTTCTTCTGCATGCATGGAAGAACTTTGTACGTACTATCTTCACATTTTCTCTTTTCTTATTAGATTGTAAAGAATCTATATGGGTAGCCATGTCATTGACTATCTCTTATTTCATGTTCTTGAACATGTTCACAATCTTTATTTTGGATATATCCCTAATTCCTTTGGTAGTTGATCCACCCTTTGATCTAGCATTTTTGATTCTCTTCATGGTTTCTCTAGAGTAATTTTTGTAGGCTTCAAAATCTCATCAAAGGTATCTTTTGAAATGTCTCCTTCCCCTATCAGGTCCAAAGTGTCCATATCCTCCTCACTGAGTCCCTTTAAGAAGAGTAATTTGAGAGATTCAGGAGGTAATCTTATGTGTCTTGACTTATGAACACTGAATAAGAATATTTCTAGGTAATCTTCTAGTGGCTCATCTTCCTTTTGTTCCATCCTACATAGTTAATACCCTCCTCTACTAATTTCCTTGTAATATTCTTCATACTTGGTGAGAGACTCCTCCATTTGCTTCCGGTAGTTAAAACATCTCTTTTAAACCCATGAACCATCTCAAGGCTACATCCTTGAGTGTAGTAGGAAATAGATTTAACTTATATGTATCGATTTTATAATCATAGTTCCTACATAAAATGTCAAACGTAAACATTAAACTGCCTAGATCTTCGCTTATGGATCCATTAAAGTTAGGAAGGGGTAATGGAGAGATATTTTTCATTATAGTATACTCATTATTATTTGAGATTGGGAACTCAAATATAGTTTCCCTTTATTGAAAATTTTGATTCATTTCTTCTGCCATGATGGGTTATTCTAGAGCAGCCTCAAAATTATCACATGTAGGGGATCTTATACTATCCAACCTTTTACAGAGGAAGATGTGTCTTCTTCAAAATTAAATATATCAAGTTTTGTTATTTTTAAATTGGGTAAGAATCTACCATGGGCATCCCTTGGACGATGCATGCATCAACTAACTCAACTAAATAAACATACATTAGTGGGGGTTTGGAGGTGGAATTTACTAAAACCTAAATTGTTTATAAGTAATGCAAAACCTCTCAAAAAAACCTATAATTTGGCAGTATCCCCGAAAACGGTGCCAAAAATGGTGGTGCAAAATAACTTGTATAAATTAATATGTTTCTCATAAATTCATAGTCATTTAATCATCAAACCAGGGGAGTAAAATTTAAATAATGCTAATGTTGTATGCACATTTATAGAGAATTTAGGAGATATGGAAAGAAATAACTGTCACTATAATACTTGAAAGAATAATGCTTGAAAGGTAAAAAAATTGATAATGGAAATGAATGTTTTCTAAATTATAACACTAAACAAAGCTATAAATTTAGATCGTAGATAAAGAAATCAAATGGTTCCTAAGTAAGCATACATACAATAAAACAAGACAACAATGGAGGGGTTTAGTAGACTACAAGTGGGCCCCACATTGTGTGTTAATCCAACTAAATTACTCAGAACTAAAGGCTAATAAACGAACTCGATCTTTTATTGAATTTGGATGACAATTACATTAAGGAACAAAACAATCTAATCCCTCTAAATCTATGAACCAACATATGAATAATATCTAATGGATCAATCCCATTTCTAGCATTAATCATTTTCTTTTATACATCTCAATTACAACAAGACGTGAGAAGAAGAGTTCAACTAGGAGTTAAAAAAGTTAAGTGAAATATCTTCGATAGAACAAGTGGAAGATCTCAAACAAAACAAGATATTTAACAAATGCAATAGAACTAATAATAGGTGTTTAGTTAATCTCTAGTTAATTGACTAGTTCCTTTAGTCACGTGTAACCTTGATCAATTAGTTCTTTGCAATGCACAATCATTTGCATGGTTAAGTTATTTCCTAATTATTAATGTTCTATTTGTAACTACTCCTTCAAGAAGTACAAAATTTAGTGTCATTCTTCACATTCTAAGAGATATTCATAACACGAATTCTTTGTTGTAGGTGATCCCATTTGGCTACTAGCAAGTTCTGCGCAAATAGGTCCTTTGGCTATGAATGAGTTGTTGTAGATGGTATCTTTGTTGTATATGGGTTGCTGCATATAACAAGTTTCTTACAAGCAAGAGTGACATCACACATCTCATCATTCAAACAACTTATTGTAATAATAAGAATAAATGCACACACCAAATACCACAAAATAAAGATAACTAGCCATAACTATATTAATTAGTATTCATGCCATAATTTCAAGTTGTGATGATAATGTTTAGCAGTATAACTGGGAAATACAAGGACATGGCTACAATGGCTTAACAAAAATATAGAGGATGAGTTGTTTGTAAAGGGATTTACAGGGACTCTTCAATTAACATCTTCTTATTGGATTTTTGAATGCACAGAAAACTAAAATCAAGCTTGGAGGTAAAAAAATATCCACAAAACACATGCCCAGTGTCCGAATTCCTCGGTTTGTCATAACTTTAACATTATGACATTGCTAAGCCAAAGAGGGATACTTAAAATGAAAAAACTAGAAACATTTATAGAAGGGAAGAGAGGAGAGGGGATAAAAGAGATGTTATATAATAAATGACTCGTTAAACCTTACAATTCTTATAATAAACTACCTCTAATAGGTTATCTTATTCCTCATGATTTATCATGCTTCTAGTGTTTCCTTAACATGTAAGAAAACTCAAAAAAATATGATTTTGGTCAAGCACATTCTTCGATCAATAGAATCCCATTAAAAATGGAGACGGATGTAATAAAACAATTCCAAATGTCTAAATTATCTTTCTCATGTTGTTGCTTCTCATCGTTCCAGTCAGTATAGAGGAATATGCCATTTTGGAGGAATCTAAAGATCAACACAACATTAAATTTCCTATATTATTTTTTCCTTTGATAGTGACATGAAACAACCCTCAAATTATTTGTCCTATTTTCCCCTCTTAACCTCATCAATATTTGTTTATGATAATGCCAAAATGAATACATCCTTGAGACCTTTCTAATGAGACTAGTTTTTCCTAATTTGGAGAAAAAGAGTGAAAGATATGGCCATTTGAATTTTTAGGGAGCGAGTGAACAATTATATGACATTTGACATGATATAATTGGGTGTGGGGATACATGCATGTCTATCATTTTCTACCACTTATTTCCCCTTGTGGATTATGTGTTCATAGCCCACATGTTTTCCTTTGGCTACCTAAAACCTTTACAAACCTAAAAGTTTATTAACTATCACTCATTCTATGCACTTCACATCCATGGGAGCCATTTTCCTTGAGGATTCTCAGAATACTTCCATATTTCCGTCTTCTTACTTTCGATATTATTCATGTGGCTGATCTCGGCCTCACCGTATGTTCTTGTCCACTAACCTCGCTAGACTACTCATTCTTTCGCAAACTCAAACATTAATCCACTATGGATTATTACTTGGTAATATGTCCCCAGAGCCCAAATACTTGAGGTTTTCTTGGAATTACACCACGTGTCTCCCCTTCGGCCGTTGATATTTTCCATTTTTCCAATTCTTATCCCAATATGTGTCGATGCCTCATCTTTGAATGTACTTGACCTACACTATGGACTCAAAGACAATATTTAACACATCTTATTCCATGGGATTGAGTCTATCGGGGCTCATTGCTCCCATAAGTTACCAAAATGTTGCCACATGGACCCTCATTTTCCATGAATTTTTAAATGCTAATAAACAACTCTCCTGTGGATTTTAAAATGTTTTACGATGGTAAAATTTGATGGGTGTTTTGAACGTATTTTTCCCTTTTAAATGGCTAAGTCAATTTTTACCATGTTAATGCCAAAATATCCCCGGAGGGTATTTTGGGATAAAAATTGGCAACCTATGGGGGTAATTATCTTGCTAAATATTTCCAACATCCTTTTTGTAATCTATTGGGCATGAATTCAAGCCTAAAAACATGAAGAACTGATTTGAAACTTGTAAACCTTACCCTTGAGCTGTGTAAATCAATATATGGACCAGAACCAACCTTCTCTACCTTGGACTGCTCTGAAAGTTGTTTTGGGTCTTCTTGATTAAAACTTGTGAAATGTCCCAAAATATTTTTGAAATTTTTAACTAAGGAGAATCGATAAATATGATGTATATGATCTCTTGGGCTGAAAATTTCACATTGAAAGCTTCCCCAGAATTTGATTTTACCAAGGAGGATAAACTGAAGCATTTGAACCTTAATGAGAGTGGAAAATTTGTTAAAACTAGATCAAATCACTTATTTCCTCGCAGGTTTGAGGCATTAAATAGTACTTGAGTTACATACTTGATTTGAAAATGGAGTGCATGGATTTATGACTACCCCAAAACATTCTTTCCACCATGAAATTTACTATGAACTAAAATAAACTATGCAAATGATAGAAAATATAAAAAAACTATGTACAAGAATGGAAAATCATACATGTTCCAAGGGGAAACATGTGGAGTGTGCGGACAATTTTGATAAAGGTATAGAGAAGTAGCTTCCCTTTATTACAAAATGAGACCATGTGATTAATTTTGTAATCAAAACACATGGTAGAAGTGCCAACATTACTTGCACTTCATAAAAACACAAAGAATTATCTAGAAACAATACAAAAACCTCTTCAATATAATTTACATTTGGGTTTGACAGGTTTTTAGGATAATCCTTGGTAGATTGAAGCTCTCCCTCATGCTCTTAAGTGAACATGATTGGTTGTAACTTTATTTTTGGCTCTAAACTATCCAAATATATAATTGGGAAAGGATTGATCCTTTCGATTTTCCCATTTTCTTTGCATTTATCTCTCATATTGGATTTGGTTGAGACACATCCCTCATGATTATAGATGCTTGCAAGTTGTTATGAACCTTGTCTTTCTTCTTCTTATGTAAACAACCCTTTTTCCACCATGATGGACTCATATTATCCTTCTCCACTCTTTGTCTCAATATAAATTTCCTCCATTGAAAGTATAGTAATTTCTAAACATGTACATTAATGAGGATCATTGAATTCAATTGTAACATATTTCTCTCTTAGAATACTTTATTTCTCACAAACATAGTTAACACAAGTAATTAAAAAGAATTTCTCTTCCTTTCCACTTCCAATCCAATTTTCCTTCACATCTTCATGCTCTCTTTTGATGTTCAAATCCCTTTTTCATGGTTTTCACATTCTCATCCTCCCAATATGACTCATACCATTCTTCAACTGATACAATACTTTCATTTTTGATGGGATTAGTTAGAGAAGAAGCATAGAAATAGGGTTGCTTATTTATTTCATTCTTGGGTAGAGATGTTTTGTGATCAAGATATTTGATTTTATCAATTAGAGAATCCAATTGATCCTCCAAAATATTCTCCCTTCTATGTTGATCTACCCTCTCCAAAATAGATGCATAATGTTGTATATAAACTTGTTGTTGGGAGTGTTCTATGGGCTTCTCCTCTACACGTAAATAGAAAAAGTCATGTTATTCCCTCCTTATAGGATATATTGGTTAAGTGAGGGGTGGGTAGAGCATGGGGAAGTATTTGAAACACCACAACTTTATACAAAAATATTACAAGGTTTAGGAAATTTGGGTAATTCCTTGGATGGAGATGGGAGGGAAATTTGTAAAGTATAAGGGATGTTTTGGGCATGATAAATCCATGGATCATAAAATAAAAGACAAGGATGTAAAGGATATTCATTCCTTTGGAAAGTAATAATGTATTTTTCATTCCTTGCATAAGGGGAAGGAATAATTTGACATAGTGATGGAAGAATGACAACAATAGAGATGGATTTTCTTTGGCTAGCATGAATGAGAATCTTCTTAACTTTTAATGTAATGGGAAAATATTGAGGAATATTTTTACCTCCTATGGGTTAAAATAACATAGCTAAATAAAAATCAAAGGACCTTAAATAATACAAGAATTCCATACCTTGTGAGGGTACCAATTCTTGAATAATTCTATTCCATATCATTGTGAATATGATATTGAAATATGAGATAAAATCCATTGAATCTCACTAGATTTTGTTGAGATGTTCCATGAGATAAATAACATCTACATTCTCCTTAAATAAGTATTTTAATTGTTCTCCTAGATGATTCCATGTGGAAATGGATTGTGGAGCCAAAATGATGTACCAATTTTTTTCTCTACCTCTAAAGTATGAAATGATAAGTATGAGGTAAATGTTATATTCTCTAATGTTATGAATAGCAAAATGTTTTGATATATCCTGAATGTGATCAATAGGAGATTAATCTCCATTTCCATGGAAGAGAGGCTAGATTTTAGGGATGTTTTGGGGATATAATATCTCTTCTATAAATTAAGGGGAATGAAATTGAAATGTGAGAATGGAAGAGTTCTTTGGAGTTCCATGAAAAATGGGGGCATGGAAATGAATGTAGGGATGGAGAAAAGGTCCAAACCCAAAATAATGAGTTTTATAAATTAGTGGAGTCACCAGATGTGTTGAGAAATACCTCAAAATGTTGGATACCACCAAGAACACATCAATATTGTTGGTATGAAGGTGTAAATAACTTCAATATTTGTCCCACTCAGTGTTCCAAAATTATTGTAGCTTAGAATTTAACCATAGGATTTGATCATGGAAGACCAAGAAATTTTGGACAACATTGTATTGTTTCCAAGTGTGGGACTTGTAAATTAAAACAATCCTCCAAAGAAGGCTATCTCCTTACCTATTCTAATTCTAAAACTACTCTTAAACTAAGCATGCTCTAACAAATCCAAGTAGCTAAGGAGAGAGAGAAGGGGAAGAAGGAAAATATAAAATAAAATCCTAAGATAAAAGTGGTGAAATCCTAAACTAACACCAAAATGGTTTTGATCTCTCTCTTTTTGAATTTTCAGATAAGGAAGGAGATCAATTGCAAGGTAGAAGGGGTAGATTATTTCAACTTTTCAACCTTGCAAATAAATCAGCTCACAACCATGTTTCGGATAGACAAAATCAGCATAATATTTTACAACATGTCCTGCATACACAATCAAAATTGAAATAACAAAAGAAAAAATAATAATAAAAATACAAGGGGATGATTGAGGTAAAAATTTACATCGTATTACATGTTTTTTTAATGTATAAATTGTTATAATCAAGCTTGGAGGTAAAAATTCTCCACACGACACATGCCCTAGTTTACAACTCCTCATTTTTGTCATAATTTTGACATTGCTAAGCTAGAGAGGGATACTTACACTTTGAAAAACTAGAAAAATTTATATAAGGGAGGAGAGGAGATGGGATCAAAGAGATTCTAGAGAATAAATAACATGCTAAACCTTGTAATTCTTCTCTCTCAAACTACCTCTAATAGGTTATCTCATTCCTCATGATATCTCATGCTTCTAGTACTACCTTGATATGCAAGAAAACTAAAAAAATCTGATTCTATTTCGAACATTCTTTAGATCAATGAAAACTACAAATATATTTAATAAAAAAATTCCAAATGTCCTAATTAGTTTGTACAGGTCATTATTTCTCAACATTCCAATTGATCGTAGAGGAATATGCCATTTTGGAGGTATATAGAGATCAACACAGTGACATGAAATGGCCCCCAAATTGTTTTTCCTTATTTTTCCCTCTTAGCCTCATCAATCTCTATTTTTGATAATGCCAAAATAAAGAGCTCATTAAGACCTTTCTAATGAGACAATTGTTTCCCGATTTAGTGCAACAGAGTGAAAGATATGGCCATTTGATGTTTTAGGTCATGGGTGAATAGTTATGACACATGGAACAATCTAATTGGGTGTGGGGATTCTTGTGTGTTTTCATATGTTTCTATTATTTTTCAAATTATTTCCCACTTTGGATTACATGTTCGCAGCCCACATGTTTTCCTTTTTGCTTCTTAGACCCTTTTCGGACCCAAAATTTTATTAAATCGACTCATTCTATGAACTTCACATCGATGGGGTTCATCTACCTTGAGGAGTCTCATAAAACTTCCACATGTTCCATATTTTCCCCTCAAATATTTTCCATGTGGCTCATTGTTGTAATTTTTACACCCACCAAAGAACAAGGGAATCCCATGTGCACTTTGGCCTATCACCTAACAGCATTGGGTGCTCATCGAGGCACATGCAGCACCGAGTCTCTCCTTTATGTGATTTTAGTGGGAAACATCATCTATGATAGGAACTTTAAGGAGAGTGAGTAGAAACGAGACATGCAATCATCATAGAGCTTAGAACAACTTCTAGATGAATGTAGTTGTTCAAGATAGAAAGATACTTAATAGACTATAGAACAGAACCAAAGCGAAAGGGAAAATGCATAAAGATTCATACTCATTCCATAAACATACATGAAATAGAACTATAAAGATATATGTATGGACCAGAATCATTAATGATCATATTCAAATAAGTTGGTAACCTCATTACATCCATTAGATCCATTACATAACATCATAATATGGAAGACCAAAGTCATACATCGTAATTGGATTTACATCCCTTAGCTCTCAAAAAGAAAAATTAAAATCCCAAGACCATTGATGCATCCTTCTCCTATATTTTATCTACCCAACCCAATACAACTCCTCGCAGCATTTCTACAGAGCTCCACTCTCTATTGATCTACTACCCTTTTCTTCTATGGGAACTTGTATTTATAGGCCTCTTGAACTGCCAACCCAAATTTCTAAGGCTTTAGATCCATCACCAAGTGTCCCAATGTGGTCCTCCATGGGAGCATGATCCTACAGGACTAAGCTCTCCACTCCTTTCCATGATGGTCTTCTAGAAGCTTCCAATGTAGGGTATATTCCTTCCTAGGACAACCTAGTAGCAGGATGGCACCTTATCCATTCATCATGTGTATGAGGGTCATACTTTTTCATGTCCTACCCAATACACAAAATATGGATAAGTCCCGAGACCTTGTTATACCAGTGCGTATCATGGGTCCTTTTAAAACCCTCCTAGAACCCTACCTTGCATGCCTTCTCCTTTTGTTTCCACCCCTCAACTTAGGCCTTGTGCACTCATGTGCCTTTTTTTACTTAGTCAATATTTTTAGGGGCCCAACATCACCCCAAACTTTACATGTTCTCCACCCTCTAGAAAACTTCTTCAAAGAAAAGAAAAGAAAGAATTACAATAGACTTATCATCATGAGAAAATAATAAGGGAATGAGGAATATTGGAAAGATGAAAGAATGGGGAAGTATTGGTATTATTGCAACAAGATAGGAAAATCTCTTTGCAAGTTGGCCTCCAAATTTTTATAGGCATCGACCTCATTTTGCACTCTCTAGCAGAGGTCATTGACTTGGGAACTTACCTCAAAACCATGTCCATCTCCTCGAGTGTTTATTGTTTCAACCATTCCTTCTAATTCCTTTCCCACATCCTCAAGCACATCCATCCTTCTTGTAATCTATGGGTATAACTCCTTCAACTAGTTTTTAATTGAACCTCGTAAGGTTTCAATGGATTCTGACTTCTTCTCAACCTTGGATAGGATCCTCTCTTGCTCCACTTTGTTTCCTTTGTTCTTCTTTTGGAATTCCTTGACCTCTACCTCATGAGTGGTGACCAAGATACTCGCCACTCTATCTATATTTGTGTAATTGTCATACACAGACCTCGGTAGTATGGGTAGCAATTTTCACATCAACAAGAACCTTGTTGTACTCGAAATGATTTCTACAACCTTCAATTTGTCCTCCTTTTCTAGGCACGCTGCTACTTCTTCATGAATTCCAAGGCCAAAGGTTTCCACTCCATGGTGAGGATGTGTGTTAAGTCTTCAAGGCACTCAAGGGAAGATCCATACTTTTGCGTGGGTGGTGCTAGGTCTAGATGCTTCAAAACAATGGCATCTATGATGGATTCTACCTTCTTGTATACCTCACATACCCTTTCCTTTTCTTCCCTTAGTTCATGCTTTAGCTGCGTGCTAATTAGTTCCTCCTACTTTAAGTCCTTGGTCCTTTCTTCTAGCTCTTCTTCCCTCTTCTCTAGCTCTGCCTCTAGAAATTTTACCCTATCATTCCTCCCGAATAACCTGGCTTCCAGTTCAACCAAGACCTTATTCAATGTGTTATAGACTTGTTCATCCGAAAGTTGTTGGGCGCTCACCAAGGGGTTGTCTCCTTTTGACTCAGGCATCTTCATTATTTCCCCTTGGCTTACCTCAAATTCTGGCTCATCAATGTGGGACTCAATTTCCCAAGAAATCATTTTCCTCATCCAAGGGTATGCACCTTCTTCATCAAATGACTTCATTGCCAAGAGTTGATCTGTTGGTATTGTGCTTTGGAAGTGCATGCACAACACCTTGTTTAGATCATCAATATAGCCCATTCTTCATCTCTCGGATCTCTATCCACTTTCCTCATGTGCACGTTTCATTAGAATCGGTCACCATTAGGCCGGGGCCTCCCATACTACCATGATATTTTCCTAATCTTTATTCATTATCCTCATTCATTACTATTTCAGCACTGCGCTCCAACTCTTGTTCTACCAAGGCTTCAATGATTTTCATTGCTTCTCTTTCTGCCACCTCATTTATCTACTCCTGTATGAGGCTTTGAGTCCTTTGATCCTTCATGCTAACCTCTTCACTTCCTCCCATGTCCTGGGCACCCTCCTCCTCCTGGCTTCCCTTCCTTTGCACAAAGCGATAGTCATTCTTCTCCTCTTTGCCTTCTTCTCCCAAATCATGCATGTTGAAAACAAGTGGTTCTTGGTATCCTTCAGTTTCATCTTCTTCATCATCATCCCTCTCACCCCTATAGTTCTCTAAGCTCTCAATGTCCTCTAAATCAACCTCCTTTATCACCTTCTATTTCTTCCTAACTGGGGATTCCATTATAAGGGATTTGGCTCTTTTGTCTTCCTCCTCTGGTGATTTCTCCTCTGCGATAGGATTTTCTTGTTTTGTCACCTCCTCTCTAACCAAGGACCTCTTCCTATGCATGTAAGTAATTTTTCTATTTCTTATTCCCGGGTGGCCACCGTTTGTGTACCTTAAACACTTGGTGCCTTTTTCTATCTCTTTTGTCTCCTTTTTCTTGGGCATGGTTTTCTTTATACCTGTTGGGTTTTCGGTATAGATATCTCATTTTTAAGATAAGAGCCCTTCTCAAACTTGGGCCTTATGCGAAGGTATACATGCATCACAAACCTCCTGTAATGTTCGAGTCGAGGACTCACCATCTAGACTTCATGTGATATGTACTTTTCCATGTACGCACTCTTGTTTGGGTAGACTAATGTCCTGCGCATCTCCCTATGGTTTCGATCCATATTTCCAAGGTCAAAATTCATATTTTTGGATTCCTTGAATATATTTACTCCCACCTAGAAGTACTTGAGCGGTGAAGGAAAATGGAATTTTACACCATGGGCTCATGCTTTCATCACTAACTTAAATCTGCCAATGCGAAGTTTTGGTATCTTTTAGTGAATTCAACTTTTCTCTTTATGAGCACTAGTAGTTTTTCTAGGATCCTCCATTCTGGCCTAAATGCATTCCTCAAGTGTGTATACCACTTCTCTAGACACTTATTTTGAATTTCCATCGTGCTATCTCAAGGGTATTTTTCAAATCTCTTTTTGGGCAAGAGGTCTTCCTCTGGGATACTCCCAAATGAACTTATCTTCCTGGATCTGAAACTCGAATCGCTGAAAACAAAATAGTTAAGAGGACATTTCCAAAAAGTATCTTGTCACCTTCCTATGCACTATTGATGATCTCATCCACAATGTACGTGGAAAATTTATAGTTGGCATCTTCTAATATCCTTCTACAATATTGAGCCATGACTTGTTCACTTACATCCACCTCTCTTAGTCATTAAGTTTGGTTACTGTGTGCATGACCATTCTCATCGTGGGTCTTGGATATACGCAATATCAAAGTACCTTGACCCCTTCTTGTATGCATATGAGGCGATGGTTTCTTTGATGGCTTCTTTGTCACATAGGTCATGCCCTATACTTTCTCCTTCACAAATGAGACTGTGAATTTTCAAATCGATGAGGAGTTATGCACATAGTGCACCCCAAAAAGTGAAATTGGTCTTCATGTATGTCCGACACTAGCCAATGATAGAGGTGCCCATGATTCCCAAAGTAGGGAAACTCATAGAGTTGTAACAATCCCACCTTCTCCAGCTTCGCTTTTACTTGTTTGCTATAAATGGGCAACCCTTCGGTGTCCTCTTGTTTTTCAGCACACTAACTCCAGCACCACTTCTATTTCAATCACATTTGTGTGATGGTTATAATCGCTTACTGTCATTTTTATTAAATGGGACTCCCACTCCAATAAAAACCCCATCCTGGTACTTGCATTTCTACATACCACTCTTCATTGGTACTTGCAGTAGTTTCTTGTTGTTTTCCTTGTCCTTGCCTTTTCCCTTATTAGGTGCTATAACGGTTTCTTGGGTGTCATTGTGTAGGTTATCTTTGCACTTCACCTTCTCTTGCTCTACTTCTCTACCCTTTCCAAGCTTAGATCTCAAACTTGTGAAGAAAATCCTTTTCAACCAATGCCCCGGTTGTCAAACCCTCACTAGAATATCCCTTTCACAAGACAAAGCTTCTCCAAAACTCTCTCTATGCTCATGAACTATTTCCCTCTGGGTTTGCAGATCCAAACTAGTCACTTACGATAAAAATTTTCCAATTTTTCTTCACACGATCAATTCTAGAAACCCTAGTTCATAAAATCTCTTCCTTCTTTGTATTCACAATGTTGATAATGAAGTGCTCAACCTTCTATTTATATTTTTTCCCACTTTTTAGCATTAAATGCTACTTCATCTACCACCATAATTTAACACTTATTACAGATTTTTCCACTAAGTTGGACTCTAGCACCCCAACGGATGTGTAACATTCCCATTTCAAGACTTTAGAAACAAGGTAATTTTTATTTTTTTACACAATGTTCTCTATTCTAAACAAAACATAATTTAAAAAACACATTCCATGCTAATCAATCTCATAACAGATAACCATATGCAATTATAAATGACTCAGTAAACTATTGATCTCTCATTTCATGACTCGGTTTCTAACTGATCTCTCATGTAAGTATACTACGTATACTTGGTTTTCTTACCCTATTCTAGGTACTGAGTGATCTGTTTAAAGAACCTATATAAATATTTGTTACCAATATTCATCTGAAATCACGTTCCTTAAACTAGGTGACATAGGACAATGCAACCAACAACTTGTGATACTTTGGCCAAATATTTCCAACATATTGTTCATGTTACTATTCCTAGATGACATACTCGTCTAATTGGAATATGTCCTTCACCCCACTCATCTGTTATCTAGAATGGTCTTTACTGACTTCTGTCAGTCCACTTGTCCAAGGTTTGACCCTAGCCTAGATTAGTGACATAATTTGGTATAGGGAGCCACTCATGATGACTTAGGGTATATGGGCATACTCATTCGACCTAAGTTGAATGAATGTGCCTAGTTACCCTAAGTCATAGTGCATTACTTCCTATGCTAAATCATATTGCTAATCCTGACCTAGAGGGAAACTAAGTTCAAGTCCAAATTTGAGTAGATCTAGATGAACCAATGTTGAAGGGTGTTGCAACATGTCAACTGCAACACTATATCCTTGTGAAGACCCAAGTCTTCACAAAGGTATAGTTATGTAGTTGGTGTGTGCCAACATCCAACAGAACCACTTCATCATGATGTACACACCTCAAGGAGGTCATTTCCCTTAATTAACTTAGAATTAAGATTCAAATTACAACAACCTTGCAAAACCCTAAATCCAACATTCCTTAAGTTCTTTATCCATATTTGGGTTGTTTATATATTAAATAACTTCAATATCTCATGATTTCCTTAATGTTCATTAACTTTAGCTTAACAAGCAGTTATTCAAAAATAAAACAACATACATCATAAGGTTTATTTAATGTAATTCAATCGTTCGAAGGAGGTGTATGAACCAAAACAGGTTCTATTAAAATAGACTTCATAGGAATGAAGTCTAAATGATTATGGACACAAACACCATTCATTTGCCTTACATTCATTTGAGAGGAGAATAATCTTCCTCTTTACAGTTAAGTGTTAGGGTTCATATACCCTTTTTCCTTTCACACTCCTTATAAATTTTAAATGCATGTTCATTTAACATCCCTTAATAAACCATACTAGTTTAGGAAAAGAACATCAATACCTACAACTTATCAAGTTGCATTCTAGTAAGGGAAATTGCACTATTTCCCATTCATTCATTTCATTAAATGACAAAAGAATAAGGATCCAAACAGATATGAAAAATATCAACAAGATAGTATTCCAATTTCCTTCATAAAATGTACAAGAGAAATTACACAACAATTTGTAGTAAATCTCCAAACTTTTCAATTCATCATGATAGAAATACACAATTTACAAGACTATGCATTTTAGACATACTGCATGTCAAATAACATAAAGATCATCAAAGAATACAACTTTTCTTTTTCAATACAACTCAAGAATGAATCGGAGTTCTTCTATAAAAGAGCCAGACTTTAAATCAACCAATACATCATACAAGTTATTGCCTTCCTTTATCACTTATGAAGTCCATCTGTAAAAATTTCTAGCATGGGTCAGTTCATTGAACTGAGCATGATAAGCACTAAGCATTAAAATGAAGTGCCTTCAACCAATTGTTTCATTAAAGCAACTCTACTTTTATGAAACAACAGGTGAAATCATACAAATAAATCATAAGTAATAACAACCATAAAAGAAGCACAATAATAAATCTGAATTCACTTTATAGGAAGAGATCATAATATAATCAGCAAATCTACTGCATTATATCGATAAGTATTGTCCCAAACAATTACTTATTTATATCAAATAACAATTCCTATCAATTAATTATTTCATAATTCTTTCTGAATTTGAAATACAGAATCAACTTCACTATATAAACAAAAGAGTTACTTTCAGAAACAAATACCTTCTTGTTCATCTTTACAAAGTTTCAAGAAAACATGTACGGTCAAGTTCATTCTAGCATAGTAACGTTTATAGGATGATTCATCCAACAACTTAAATAATTAAGAGATTCACAATTCAGATGTGGTAGCCTAATTCTAGGTAAAAATATATAGCCTAGGTTCTTAGATTAGGCCTCTTATTAACATTAGAAAAGTATTTCCTAGCCACAATGTTTTACTTCAATTAACTGAAACAATTATTAATTTCCTTCAATACAATATAAGTGGAGAAGTAAGTAGTAACAATTACTACTCAATTACTTTAATAAAAGTAATGCAATTGATTCTATTAAACCTATAACAAGGTTTATATAAAGAAAGGAAGATCAAACTAGAGAGTAAATAGTTTACAACTTCCTCATCATTTGGTTAAACTGAATTCCCATATGCATCTTTAGAAAAGAAGAATCAACATCCTACCCTACAGTTTCCAAAAATGACAATGGAGAGCTTACCACTGAGAGTGGAAGAGGAAGGAGTTATGCTAGAAGAGGTTTCTATTGTTCATTCAAAAGAAATAAGGTAGTAAAAGAACCAGTAGAGACAGTTCACCATACCCCCAATTATTTTAAGATATAGAAATCAGGTAAAATGATATAGATCGATTACATACATAATTGTATCTTCAAATAAACCTTCAAAGAGATTCACCATTTAAAGAAACAACAACCGTTAATCATTTACTTATTTCATTCCAAGAAGGATGCGAGAAAAAAAATAGTTATCAACTCACTACAACCTTAGTGAATTGTTCTACATCATTGAAGATTCCAGTCAGTGATCCACAACCATTCATTCCTTCAAGAAAAGTAAGTCTATGAAAAGATCATCTCATATTCGTAATCATTCAGAGAAGGAAGGAACCATCCTTTGAGTGAACAAAGATCAAGAAAGCTTACAACAGAAATGATTTGGTTCGTTCAACAACAAAAAAATAAAGAGTTGAATTATCCATTCAACGAATCCCATGAAGTTACAACAGTCATATCTTACATGATACATTAACAAATTACCAGGTAGTTTCCCAGCTCTGGACGAGTAAGTTTACCAACCACATCCAAGTCCTAAAATTGTTAAGGAAAGATCAAACTTAAGAAAGTCAAACAGAGCTAAGAATGATAATAACGGTATCGACTTGGAGAATACCATCTACCAATGTATATTTAAACAACATAACTTCAACTATCTACCGACAACTCAACTTCCAAAATTTTAAAGGAAGACTCAAACAGAAATGAACTACATAGAAGACTTCATCACTACTGTTTCCATAGTTAAATTCCAAGACCATTTAAAACCCGAAGTCCTTTCAAGAGTTTCAAAAGAGAATACTAAAACCAAAAACAAAGTTTTAAGTCAAACTTTCCTTCTATTTCCCTCACGAGCTCGAACTGAAACCATTAATCAAAATACCATAACTTACTCAGCTCCCATTGATTTTAAGGTTCTAGAGTATAGATACAAACAATTCCATAAACCTCCTTCACCCATTAACCCTTTTTTTTTTAACACAAGTTTGAGTTCATACTGCAGATCAAAGTATACAAATACAGCCCGAAAAGGAGTATTTAAACTTCTACAAAACAAGATACGACATAGGAGAGTATTCTTCTACCTTCCAAAAAATCAAAGACATTTAGTTTGAACAATGCAGGTTTACCCAAAACAAATGAAACAAGATATCCATTCCTTACCTTCATACAAGTTCGTGTTCAAGCAATGATTTGAAATATATACCCATACAGACCAAAAAGGAGTAATACAACTTTAATAACTCAAGGATGCATCAGAGAAGAGTATTCATTTACCTTCTAATTTCAAAAGAGACTTCTAGTTTGAAGCTCAAGGAAAAAACAACTTACTTAAACCCTTTTTCGAGAAAACAAACCAGAATACAGATTCAATAAAAAACACTCAAGTCTCAAACAACCCCAAGTGTATTTTTCCATCGACTCATTTAGAGAAAGCACCCAATGATAAAATTATCATGCAAAGGTTCCATAAACCAAGAAAACAGAGGTTCCTTCAGCAAGAAGAAAACAAATAACCAGAATAAAAATAGAAACCCAATTATCTCATGAGAGTAGAGTTGTTTTAATGAAACATTTTGAGAAAAGTAAGAAATATTAATGGATAGAGCCTATCATGCCTGATAGTGCTTCTATCAATTTGAAGAAGACTTCCAGCCAAGCCTCCAAAACTTCTTCTCTAAGAAAGATCAACAACCAAAAACTTATTTCTCAAATGTCTCATATACTTCCCTTGAATTAAAAATAGACCAAGGGAATAAAAATAGCCACAAATTGAAAATAGAATTGCTGGTTTGAAGAACTAGATAGCTCCATGTAGAGAAAAAATCAGAAAGCATGAATGACTAAACAACCTCCAAAAAATCCACCCACATGGTTTCCAAGGTGGTTTGCTCGCCAAAAATGAGGTTCATAAATGCCATTAATTCCCAAACTCCCACCTATCTCTCCATGCCACTGCCATCCAAAATTGGTGAGACTCAATTCAACTTCTGCATGCATCACTAAATCTTTGTGATGACTCCACATAGACTCCCACTAAATTTACATGCCTCTACCTAAACTGGCAGTATGCTATCCATTTATTTCAAAAATCAAATCAAATTAATAACTTAGGAACTGTCGCCAAGCTTCCAATTTTCCATACGACCCTTAGGTCCCCTTCCAACACTTCATTAGTTTAGGATAGATACCATTAGCTTAGGATATGACCATAGGATAGTTTAGAAGTATTTACCATAGGTTTACAACATTACAATAGGTAAATTGCCATCCTAGGATAGGTCATACTTCACAACAATTTAGTATTAGGTATAAGGTTAGAAATAGACCTAGCATCACCTTAGGTTATTCCCCACATCCCAACTTAGAACATGCAACTTAGGATAGGATGTTATCCCAAATAAAGTAGACATAGATAGAAAATAGGTACATTTACCTTAGTTTAGAATCCCGTTAGGATAGATCTCATAGGTCTAGGACTTAGATTTTTCCTCAATAGTCCTGAAGCAGGCCTCGTTCCACTTAACACCGTAAAGCATCTTGAAGAGATCAATCAAAAATATCTGAGCACATAACATACAACAGAATGCAAGAATGATCCTTCAAGAAGATAAAAGAATTTGTAAACATACAAGAGTTTAGTCCATTATGTCTTTAAACCTCTGAATGTTAGTTTACCATTCAGATCAGGTAAGAAGATTTAAAACATACCTTGGATCAATGGAATTGGTCCAAGGATGTGATAATAAATAGAGATAAGTTTGCAACCATCATTACTAGATTACAACTTATCTATCAGAAGAAAAAATGGATTCTTTGCAAGCAACATCATTTCAGCCTAATGAATCCAAGAGCAGAAATGACTCATCCATGGCAAGCATGATTTCCAACAATCAAAGGAACACACCTTATCAAGAAAAATCACATGTCAATGCTTGCAATGAAAAAGGGGAAAGATAACAATTTTTCAAATATGTTACAACACGCACCCCACCTTGCATAGAAAATCCCCCAAGCTTATGGCGTGTAACCAATCCATCTTGACAGAGACTCTTGCACGTGTGTCACTAAGCACCGAAGGTACTTCCATCTTGATTTTTTTCTCTCACATACCTCATGTTTCTTTTTGATTCTTCCTCTCTTGTACATGGATCCACAATGTATCCTTAACCCGACACAAACCATCCTTTTTCACCTTTCCTTCCACACACTTCCTTTCCCAAGTCCATCCAACATAGCTTTTTAACACAATCCTTCCTAGCACTTCACACTTTGTAATTTCTTCCACCTTACTCCACCCCACACTAAAATGATGCGCGGTCCTCTACACATTCAAAACCTTTGAAAAATTAATGAGGTTACCGGTGCCCAAGGCGCAACACAAAACAACAATGAGAAAGGGAAACACAAAAAAGAAAAAGCACTAAACGAAATCCTAAACTAAGTAGCAATACTACCTTATTACAAACACCAAGAAGACTTATTTATAGTAGTGCTTCATCCTACTCCCATTGAAGTTTCTGGCAATCTTGTCCCATCCATTTCTTAACTGGCATGCACCTAAATCAATGATGTATGAGATGATGTAGGGGCCCAACAAATGGACTTTTAACTTCCTAGGATGATGCGGAAACTTGGAATCATAAAGTAAAACCATCTTCCCAACTTCAAATTTTTTTGTTCTTAATGTGACGATCATGCCATGCCTTTTGTTTTTATTTTTTCGTCTTTTGGATCCACTTGGCAAGTAATCATCTTTCATCCAATCACATTAACTTATCAATTCTTTCTTCCAGCACTTGTTCATCATCTAATCCTCCTCTGCATGCTATACGTAGTGAGGGCAACATAAATTCAACTGGTAGGATAGATTCCATGCCAAAAACTAATTGAAATGGTGTGGCCTTATTTAACCTCTTGTAGGTTGTTCTCTATGCCCAAAGAATGGCTGATAATTTTTCATCCCAATCCTGTATACCAACATGACAGATCTTATCTTAGTTAACATGTGAATAAGTATTTTGTTAATCACCTCGGTAGTTCCGATTGCTTGTGGATGGTAAGGGGTAGTCTTATAATGAGCCACCATGAATTCTACTAACGTAATCCTTCTTGTCTCATTCAATAAATGTGCACCCCTGTCACTAGTCAAACTCAAAGGGCATCCATACCTTGTAATAATGTTTTCCCATAGGAACCTTACTGTAGTAGCTATTGTACAATCCTTAGTAGGTACTTCTTCTACCCACCTTATCAAGTAATATGTGCAAGTGATTATATACCATGATCCATCCCGCACGTGGCTGGTCTAATAGGGCCTATGAATTCTATAGCCCATTTTTATAATGGCTCAAAGTCTAGGAATAGTCCGTAAAGGAATTTCATCTCTTTGCCCTAGTTTTCCAATGTGCTAACAATGGTCACACGCCTTACAATATTCCTTGTAGTCTTGATATAGGGTCTCTAACCATAATCTAGCCATTAATATCTTCCATGTTGTGGCATTGCTGCTCATAGTGTCCACTTTCACTACCTTCGTGCACCTCTTCTATTATGGCTACGAGCTCATGTTCTAGCACAAACTGGTGTAGAATCTCATCACGTCCTAATTTGTATAAATCCCCACTAATCAGCATGTAGGGCGTGAAGCGTATAGCTAACCACTTTTTATCCAATGCCTTCATCCCTTCTGGTGCTACACCTGTCCGGATAAATACTACAATATCTTCCAAATCTGAGGGCATGCTCCATAACCTAAATAGTTGTACATCTAGCATAGTCTCTTCAATTCTCTACGTGTCCTCTATTGAATCAATTATAGACAAATGATCAGGTCTGGAATTACTTTTACCTAGTTTGACAACTACCATTGAACTCGAATTCTTGGAACAATAGTACCCACCAACATATGCGCCCTTTTAGAATGGGCTTGTTCACAAAGTATTTCAATGCCATATGGTTAGTGTAAAATATAAATGAAGTTGCCAACATATATTGTCTGAACTTGTGAAGTGCGTAGATTATTGATAATGCCTTGCACTCAGTTGTAGTATAATTATGCTCTATTGGTGTCAACTTCTTGCTTGCAAATCAAATAGGATGATCAACAATCCCTTCACTAGGATGTGTAATTACTGCTCCAATGGCAATTTTTGAGGCATCCACATGAACATTGAAAGTCTTATCCCAAGAAGGGAAATGTAGGATGGGCGCGGTGATAATCCTATACTTCAAAGTGTTGAATGCCTCCTGTTGTGCATATCCCTAATGAAAGTAAACTTTATGTCTAAGAAACTCTTCTAAAGGCACAATGATCTTGGCATATCCCTTGATGAACTTATTGTAGTACCCCGTATGCCCAAGAAATATGCACACTATGCTTTGACTAGTAGGCTCCCTCAATCCCACAATTACTACAAATTTTGTGGGATCTACTAAGAGGCCCTCCTTACATATAATGTGTTGAAATAATGTTCCGATGGGGTAGCAAAGAAAATTTTCTTAATGTTGAGGGATATCCTCAATTACCAACATATTTCAAACATCACCCTTAATTTTTCAAAATGGTCCTTCACTAACCCATATATTGTCCAATAATCTAGGTAGACTTGAAGAAATTAAAGGATGAAGTCCTGGAAAGCTTGGACCACAATGCGTAAGAACACATCAGTAGCATTTTTCAACCCAAAAGGCATGAGTGAATAGGAAAAACCTCCCCACTCAATGGAAAAATCTTCTTCCTATGGTCCTCCTTCATGATCCTTAAATGGTGATAGCCTGAGAATCCATCTGTGAAAGAGTAGACCTCGCATCCGACCACTCCCTCTAATATTTCTTCAATAAATGGGGTTGGGAAAGGATTAATAATATACACTGCATTCAGGTCCCTATAATCAACACGAGATCCTTATCCTTCCATCCTTCTTGATGTTAATTACCTTTGGACTTATCGACTCTAACTCTTCAACAACTTCAATGATGCCCAATGCTAGCATTTTATCTATTTCTTCCTTGAACTTCACGCATAAGTTAGGATTCATTTGGTATGGTCTCTTTCGGGCGGGCATGTACCCTCCTTCAACTTAATTCTCATTTCCTGAAGGAATGGTGAACTTCTTTGAGTTCATGATAACCACACGGGAATACATCCTCAAACTCAAGTAAAAGATAAATGATCTTGGAGACTTACCTCTTTGACCAATAGTCTCTAATGATAGCCTCTTTAGGCTCTTCTTCTGAGCCAATGTTAACCTTATTTTTCTTTAAAGGTTCATGGTAGGTGTGTGCCCATTCATCATCACTATCTATGAATTTTCACATCCCTACAGAGTGGTTAACATCCAAGTTCTCTTCCTCTTCTCCATAAATAACATACATCATCTTCCCCTTTTCATTCTCTATACACATGCTCTCAAACTGTATCTCCTCTATTTCTTCTTCCTCAAAGCACGCCTCCAGGCCAGGTTCACCTAGAAAATCTTGTATTCTATCTTCCACCATAGCACTATCCCCAATGGTAAGGCACTTGATAACCTACAATGCCTTATCCACCAAGGGTTTTGTACTCTGATACTTGAATGTTTGAATGAGATCAGCCACCAATTCTTTCCAATTACCAGTTTGGTGACACATCTCTGAGTGGATATACCATGCGTGTCAATAAAATTACAAGGTGAAGCAAAAATTTTGAACCCATAATGAAGGTGGTAATGCTTCTACACTTCCCATCTAGGTTGTCTCACATGCTTGGATATGGAAGGAAGTGGTCTCTCTTCCATGGTAGTCCTTTATAGCCATGGGCACATTATTCCTGCAAAACCTTATGGAGAAGGAAATTCTCACCTCATGTTATTCCAAGAGGTTCTCTTGATGTGTATCCCACCACCATGCCTCTTTACCAAGTATGACATAACTTAACATCCCTCTTCGTTTATTCTCCTTCTTCCACTGAGCTTCCATTTCCTATAAAAATATCTCAGGGAAGGGTCCTCCTGAATACTTAGGTATATTCATGGAATCCTTTCTCCAAGTGTGTGGGACTTGTGAAGATGAGAAAAGATTCTCCAGAGAGAAGGCTTCTAGGTTCTATTCCTCTTTCTCTAAGTTCGAGATGCATACAAAAAAGATGCACAGAGGGGTTTACTAAAACCTAATCTAACTTGCGAGGAGACGGGGTAAGAAAATGCATAGAATAAAACCTAAACTACAAAGGTGATGCACCAGGAATATTAGACATTTGTTTTGCAAATTTAACACGAGACCACATAAATGCAATACAAACACCATGCACGGGTAACCAAACTACATAAGAGATCAAAATGACGATAGCAATGAATACATGAGAGGGTTGAGAATCAATCACAAACATATATATTATTGCTCAAAAGTCAATACGATTATATTGCGGTGGCCAGAGGCAAAAGGCTGCATTCTGACCTATATGGGAGGTTTGAAAGCTCCACAAACTCTTGCTTAGTGAGGGAAGAAGGGAGGATGCAAAACAAAAAAATGTCTGACCTCTTAA
This sequence comes from Taxus wallichiana var. yunnanensis, assembly GCA_018340775.1. Taxonomy (NCBI): domain Eukaryota; kingdom Viridiplantae; phylum Streptophyta; class Pinopsida; order Cupressales; family Taxaceae; genus Taxus; species Taxus wallichiana. The sequence goes on along the minus strand of CM031239.1, from coordinate 24,594,670 downwards.
AAGGGCTCCTCTTTACAATATATATCAAGAAATGAGAGAGGAGAGAGGGGAAATTCAGAATCTGCTCCAACCACTTCTTGGTAGCATTTAAATCATCTCATTATGATCCAAGTGGTGGATCCTGGCAAAACGGCGGGCTGTCTAACAGGAGCGGCGAGTTGTCTGCTGTATTAAAGTTGGTTGTTGAAGCATTACACGTGTCAGAGACATTTTCTTAATTTTCTCCCTCCAAACTACACCAAAATTCAAGATTGACCCCATAATCATGTAGAGAATTTCAAAATATTTCCGTTGATATAAAGAACGTGCAAATCATGAGCTCTGGATCGAAAGATATGAAGGTCTGAAGATTTAGGGCACAAAACAGGTGAAAACGGATTTTTAAATTTCTTTTCCCACGTTCTGCCATCTGGACGACACGTGGCAGGCTCTGGTCCACTGAGCAATTCCCTCTCTCCACCTTTTCACATGTTTTTCTTGTGGGCCCCTTAAACTTGGACACGTGGCACTATTTCATTGGTTTGGATCAGTGCTCGAAAACTCCCCCTTTGACTTTTGGACCTTTTTCCTTGGCGACACGTGTCATGCTATGATTTGTCCACAGGCCTGCCGGATTTTCACGTCCACCGCATCCTTTTGTCCTAAATTTCCTAGTGTTTTATGGGCCAAAATCCTCCGATCCACCTGAAATGGGCTTCCTTGTCCCTTTTTTTTGCCGGTGACACATGGCGTGATCGATTGGCTTTCGGCTCCTTGGCTATCCGCGTCCCACGCGTCCCTTTGTCCCACTTGTCCTTGTGCTTTGTCGCAATTTCCTTTTTCAGCTTTCAACCGACCGGTTCGCACCCTCCGCGTACATTTGTTCCACTTGTCCCGGTGCTTCACGGGCCACCTGGAGGTGTTTTGGCCGATCCGTGCCTTGGTGTCCCAAACGTCCCAAATATTTCTAGGACAAGGACTTAGCCGATTTTCACAATTTTTTTCTGGTCCAGGCTTATTTTCTACAACTTCTCGCATTCTCTCAGAGCTCATTCTTTTTCAGCCTGGGACTTGAGAATCCTAATGTATGTTATCAATTCAACCCTGGGGGGTGAAGTTGGATAACAATTTGGTGACTCAGCGGGGTCATCTGCCTGCTAGATGAAAAGACCAGTTGCCTTTTTGTGATCCATTGGGCATGGAGTCATAAACAATGACCTGAAATGAGCCTGATACTACAACTCCCTCCATGAGAGCACACTGAACTGTAAAAACTCAAACTAGGAGTGACAAAACCTACGCCAAAGCACTTAGGGAAACTGAAACCTAACTACAACAAGACAATGTGCATACGCACTTAGAGGAATTGAAATCTAGACTAATATTTACAAGGGTGAACCTTTTATTTTCAGTAGCAATGTTTGAGATAGATTCCATTTACTGGAATCTGTAGTTCTTCACCATCCAATGAGGCCAATTGGAAAGCATTGCTGCTCTTGCACTTTGTGACCATGTATGGGCCACTCCAAATAGCATCAAATTTTGAATGCCTTCCTGGTTTTGCTCTGTCCGCATCCCATTTCAACACTAGATCTCCAACTTGAAAAGATCTATCCTTGGCCTTTCTATCGAAGGTTTTCTTGATCAAAGCTTGATCCTTTTCCATTGCTTGGGATGCCTGATTTCTGATCTCTTGCAGCTCCATCAACTCTGCATATCTCACCTCCATGGGCTCAAATTCAAGTAACTCCAGCTGCTTCATGAGTTCCAATGTTGGTAACTCAAGTGACATGGGCAAGATTGCCTCTCTTCCATAGACAAGCCTGAATGGAGAGTTACCTGTGGATCTTTTGGGAGTGATCCTATCAGCCCATAAGGCTGATTTCAGCTTGGTGTGCCAAGACTTCTGATTCTCATCAAGAGTTCTCCTAATGATCCTTAACAAGTTCTTGTTTGTAGACTCGGCCTGGCCATTACCCTGAGGGTAATAGTTCGATGAAGTGCTCAGGTAAATACCATTCTTGATGGCCCACTCAGTCACCTTAGATCTAATGAATGCCAATGCATTATCAGAGATTATTGTGGCAGGTACACCAAATCTGGTTGTTATTCCCTCATAAAAGTCTAGGATCTTTAGACTCATTTGCCTCTTTGAGTGCTACTACTTCTGTCCATTTGGTGAAGTAGTCGGTGGCTGTCAAAATCCATTTATGCCCTTGGCTTGAATTGGGGTTAATGACTCCAATGAAGTCCAAACCCCATTGCATGAATGGCTGGTCAACTGAGATTGGATGCAATGGAAGGGCAGAAAACTTCTCTTTTCCTGTGAAGAATGCACAATTCTTACACCTCTTGATCCATGCATAGCAATCACTGAAGATTTTAGGCCAATAATAACCAGCCTTCATGATTTTTAGAGTTGTCACTCTTGGTGCAAAATGGCCACCAGCTGGTCCACCATGAAACTCTTCCAACACCCTTTGAATCTGATCATGTGCTAATGCATCTCGGCGCACTCCATTCACGTCTTTCTTGAACAAAACCCATCAACAATGGCATACGGAACAGCTGCTGACCTAAAGTGTCTCCTTTGGGTCTTGTTCATCTCTAGGGGGCACTGGCCTGTACCTAGGAAGTGCATAATATCTTGGGTCCAGCAAGGAGTGGGGGAAGCATCATCTTCTTCTTGATTGCCACTTGGCTCATGATTGTCCTGGACTGTCAAAACAGCCTCTTCTTCGTTGCATACTTCCTTTTGCTTCCCCAAAACCAGCTGCTCACACAGTCCTTTCCCTCTTACCAGCTTGGTGATCTTGATATCAATGTCATACTCCATGACACGGGTGATCCAACCTGCCCTTTTCTCATTCAAATCCTTGTTGAGGAGGAAGTCTTTAACTCCAGCATGTGAGACCAGCAACTGGACCTTGTTGTTTGAGACTAAATGCTTGAATTTCTTCAAGCTTCTGATTACTGCAAGTACATGCTTTTCAATAAAAGAGTACCTCACCTCACGATCATCTAGACTCTAGGCTGAAAAAAAAGGCAATCGGCTGCTCATCATTATCTTTGTTCTGCTTTGTACGAATGGCGAGAGATAGTGTCATCACCTCCAAATGCATAGAGGATGAAATCCTTGGAGAAGTCTGGGTTAATGAGAGTTGGTGCTTGAGAGATAGCTTCTTTGATTGCCTCAAAACTCTCCTTGCCTTCTGCTGTCCACTTAAAAGCCATGCTCTTCTTTAACATTTTGGTGATGGGCTTGACAAGGGCTGCAAAATCTGGATAAACCTGCGGACAAAATTGATCCTTCCCAAGAAGCTTTGAAGAGCCTTCTTGTGACTTGGCAATGGCAGTGCTCTTATGGCTTCAACTCTCTCTGGGTCAATTGCCAGTCCCTCTTTCGAGACAATATGGCCAAGGAGCTTTCCTTCATGTGCAAGAAAGATGCACTTCTTGGGGTTCAAAGACACTCCGAACTTTCTACACCTCTGAAACACTTGCCTGAGGTGAAAGAGATGGTCTGCTGCATTCTTGGAGAATACAGTGATGTCATCAAGGTATATCAACACTATCTTGTTGATCAAGCCCTTGAACGCCATGTCCATTTCCCTTTGAAAGGTAGCACCAGCGTTGGACAGCCCAAATGGCATCTTCTTGTAAGCATACGTGCCCCATTTAGTTGTGAAGGTTGTCTTGAATTGGTCCTCTTCTTTTACCATCACCTGATTATACCCTGAGTAGCCATCTAGGAGAGAGAATCTCTCTGAACCGGATACTACTTGCAATATTTGCTCCATGGAAGGGAGTGGATAATGATCCTTGAGAGATGCCCTATTGAGGTCTCGGAAGTCCACACACAACCTGATTTCTCCGCTCTTCTTCCTGACCAGGAACCAAGTTAGCAACCCAGCTTGAGTGCTTGATCGGGAATATAATGCTTGCCTCTATTAGCTTATTTAGCTCTTTCTTCATCAGAGGCTCAATGTGAGGGTTGGTGGTCTCTGCTTACTGCACGATGGGCTTAGCATCTGGATCCATTCTATGGTATGTTGTGCCAAATTTGGATTGAATCCTCTCGAAGTCTTCATAGCTCCAAGGAAGACATCTAGAAATTCTTGGCAAAGCTGAACAAAATCAGATTTCTCTTGTGAGGTACTTACTTTGCCAATCTGATGTTTTGCCTTCTTCCACTAAAATAGGCTCGAATCCTCACCCTTTACTTGAATGTTTTCCTTCTCCTTCCGGGCCCGATCATTCGGGTTGAAGATTGACTCGAGGTTATGAGGCCTTTTGGTAATTTGTTAGTTCTCAACTACACCACTTGGTCACCATACTGCTGATGCAACTTGTCTTGATTCCTGGCAGAGAACTCAGCTTCTTCTTGTAGGAAATTGACGATTTGCTGGTCATTCTCAAACACTTGCCAACTGACATTGTTATCCGGCACTGAAGGCCTCACAATCACGTGGATGTTTGGCTGTACCTTGTCTTGTTGAATGCTTTTCGTAATGTCAAAGGCTGCCCCTACTGCTGCAAGCCTGTCAGCAGCTTGATTCTCTTTCCTGGGAATGGATTCGATGCCAAAACCTTCAAAATCTTCCATGAGGTCCCACACCCTGTTCTTGTAGCACCTGAGTAGATCATTCTTGGTAGCATGTTGTCCCTTGACCTGATTTACAATCAATTCACTGTCCCCAAAGACTTGCAGATTCTTTATTTTTCTCTTGATTGCCCAATGCATCCCTTGCACCAAGGCTTCATATTCAGCAGTGTTATTGGAGCATGCAAATTGAAATCTAAAAGCTGAATAGTACTTTATTCCTTGGGGTGAAACAAGCATGGCTCCACCTCCTGCACCTTGCCTACTCCTTGATCCATCAAAAAATAGCTGCCATACCTCGTTGTCATCATTATGGCTTGGCTTGGTGATGCTAGGAACAGGTTGATTTTCTTCGTGTATACAATAGACTCCCATCTCAGATTCTTCTACTTCTTGATAGGGATCAAAAGCATGTATCTTGTTTGCCCATTCATCAAGAGTTAGGTCAGGATACTTGACGACCTTGGTGTCAGCCTCATCAGTACTAGGGTGATCTTCTTGATCAAATGCTGAGCAATTGGCATTAATCTGACTTGGGGTGTAAGGCTCAATATGGAAGTTTGCAATGGGTTTGGATCTGATTGTGGCCTTAGTTCCATACCTTGTTCTAAACAGCATGTGAGACCAATCAGCAGACAAATACCCTCCAATCTTGGCTGTGAAGTCCCTTGACAAGCAAAGGGCAAAGAGTGGTGGAAGGTCTATGATTGATACATCTTGTAAGACAACAACATTTGGACATGCATGCAAGGTAAGACTCAAGTTTTTAATCACTCCAACTATTGCTATTGCTGTCCCATCCAATTGCACTACTCCTTTAGATATTACTTCATATTCGAGACCCAGCTGATCAGCTATTTGCTTGGGCATCACGGAGCTACTTGCCCCGGAATCAATCATGCAATTGTGTACTAGTTTATCCCCAATGATTAATGAAACATAGAAAGGAGGGGGCTTCAACATTTTACCTTGTTGTCCTCCATGACTTCCTTCAGGCTGGGCAGCATTTGTAAGCACTTTGTCTTGCATCTGAACCCGCTGATTCGAAGTTGTCCAATCCTTCATGGCAGCTTGCAGCAGATCTCTTTGGCCTGGGATAGATAGGGATTCCCACATTGATATGTTAACATTTGTCTTCTTCATCTGATCAATGATACTGAATGGTGATGAAGAATCTCTCTGTTGTCCTTTGGTTTGCACGTTTACTCCCTGCACGTGGGCAGCAACAGCTGGCATTTGAGTTGGCCTAGGGGCTGTTCTTGGCTGCCCTTGTGTATTTGAAACTGGACTCTGCTTGCCAATCATTTGTGGAGCCATGGAAGGTTGTGGATTGGCTGGGGCTAATGGCTGTTCTTCACCCAGATTCCTCCTTTTTGACCTTGTGTTGGCTGCAACACCTTGAGAAACTGCCTGATTCATGCCACAGAAATCTTCTGCTTGCCAGTTCACCAATGTAGTGTCATTTGGGGCTGATTGTTGTTGGAATGTTTCTGGTTGTTGGCTATTTCCTTGACTACCCTCGCCCTCCACACCGGTAGTTGTCACCATTAGTGCTTGATTGAGAGCACCATTGAAGCACATGGATTGGTTGTGAGGCTCGTTGCATGGAAAGCACCAATCATATTCCTGAGCAATGTTGTTCTGTGTTGGCACTAATGCCTTAGAGGCAGATATGGCATTTGGATTATAGGGCTGGAATGGTCTATTGGCAGGAGGCCTTACTTGGCTTTGATTTTGATTCATATTTGCAGTTGGATTAGGTGGTCTTTGTGGTTGGTATGGCTGCCTATTAGGCTGAGCTTGAGGTTGATAAGAAGGTCTGAAACCTTGGGCTTGCTGCCTCTTAATAGTAACCAGCTCATTTCCCAAATTTTGCAACTGTTTCATGACCTCTTGGAGTTCATTTGAAGCACTTGGAGATGAAGTGGAAGCTTCATTCAACTCGATTTCTAGGAGTGGGAACAGGGGCCAAAGTGGGTGCTTGACTAGTGCTTGGATTTTCTAAGTTTGGATACAAGGGCATAGGAGGCCTAGGAGCCAGTTTACCAGCTTGAATAAGATAGTTTTCAGCTCTAATGGCAATCTTTATAAGCCATAGGGATTGTTGTGCCTCCCATGGACTGAATTAACATAGAAATATCAGAATTCAAAGCTTTAAGGTAATATAGAAAAGCACCTCCTTCTGTTGGCCTGACTGCCATTGGAATCCTATCCCAAGACCTTTGAAATCTGAAGTTGAAGTCAATCAGCTGCTCATTGGGGGCTCTCTTGATAGTTGTCAAGCTTGCTCTCAAAGAGACAAGTTGTCTCCCTTCTCTCCAAATTGCTCGTGAAGTGCAATGCACAGCTGATTCCAGTTTGTAATAGAACCAGCCCCAAGGCTCCTAAACCATTGCAATGCTTTACCCTTGAATGAAGATGCTAGTAATTTGACAGCCACTTGCATTTCATCGATTTCATGGATTGCACAAAGGTTAGCAATATCTTTAACATGATCACACAGGTAGTCTGATTTTCTCCGGTGAAGTAGGGAATGTTCTTGAAGGCTGCATAGGAAGGCTGGATGTTGTGCATTGAGAGCAAGTGGGCTGCTTCGCTGTGAAGTTGACGTAGGGGTTGTTCTGAGCCATTCTGATTGGTCTTAAAACCCTTGTATATTGAAAGAAAGGCCTATCAGGTGGAGGAGTTGAGAGAGTTCTGTTTGGTGGAGATGGAGACCTTTGAATCCTTCTTCCTCTTTGCCTTCTTCTCGGAGATAACTGCAGGTATTCAAATAGCACTTCTTCTTCTCTGACTCTTGACCTTGTGGTGATTCTTCTCATGAGTTTTCAGGCCTGCACTGCTGAAACTAGTTGATTCTTCCCCTTGGAGTCACCAGATATGCAAATAATAGCTCTTATAAGCAAGAAAACTGCAGCAGATGCATATCAACTTTGCTTTAATAAAAATGAGACCTCTAGTGTCCCACCGGTGTGCCAAAACTGTTGTTGCGAGACTCACGGCACCCACTGGATGCGAGATCGGGCTTCTAGGTTGATGTTCGGGCATCCGGTGTGATTGCACAACATGGAATCCTTTCTCCAAGTGTGGGACTTGTGAAGATGAGAAAATATTCTCTAGAGAAGGTTGGTTCCTATTCCTCTGTTCAGATGCATACAAAAAATGCAGAGGGTTTACTAAAACCTAATCTAACTTGCCAAGGAGACAGGGTAAGAAAATGCATAGAATAAAACCTAAACTACAAAGGTGATGCACCGAGGAATATTAGACATTTGTTTTGAAAATTTAACACAGACCACATAAATGCAATACAAACACCATGCACAGGTAACCAAACTACAATAAGAGATCAAAACGACAACAATGAATACATGAGAGGGTTGAGAATCAATCACAAACATATATATTATTGCTCAAAAGTCAATACAGTATATTGCAGTGGCCAAGAGGCAAAAGACTGGCATTACAACCTATATGGGAGGTTTGAAAGCTCCACAAACTCTCTTGCAAGCGAGGGAAGAAGGGAGGATGCAAAACAAAAAATGTCCGACCTCTTAAAAGGGCTCCTCTTTACAATATATATCAAGAAATGAGAGAGGAGAGAGGGGAAATTCAGAATCTGCTCCAACCACTTCTTGGTAGCATTTAAATCATCTCATTATGATCAAGTGGCGGATCTGGCAAAAGGTGGGGTCATCCAACGGGAGCGGCGAGTTTACTCTGCTTGTATTAAAGTTGGTTGTTGAAGCATTACACGCATCGAGATGTTTTCTTAATTTTCTCCCTCAAACTGCACCAAAATGCAAGATTGACCCCAGAATCATGTAGAGAATTTCAACGCTTTCCGTTGATATAAAGAATGCAAATCTAAGCTCTGGATCGAAAGATATGAAGGTCTGAAGATTTAGGGCACAAAACAGTGAAAATGGATTTTTAAATTTCTTTTCCCGCGTTCTGCCATCTGGACGACACGTGGCAGGCTCTGGTCCGCTGAGCAATTCCCTCTCTCCACCTTTTCATGGGTTTTTCTTGTGGGCCCCTTAAACTTGGACACGTGGCACTATTTCATTGGTTTGGATCAGTGCTCGAAAACTCGCCCCTTTGACTTTTGGACCTTTTTCCTTGGCGACACGTGTCATGCTGTGATTTGTCCACGGGCCTGCCGGATTTTCACGTCCACCGTGTCCTTTTGTCCCAAATGTCCTAGTGCTTCGTGGGCTGAAATCCTCCGATCCACCCGAAATGGGCTTCCTCGTCCCTTTTCTGCCGGTGACACGTGGCGTGATCTGATTGGCTTTCGGCTCCTTCGGCTATCCGCGTCCCATGCATCCCTTTGTCCCACTTGTCCTTGTGCTGCAATTTCCTTTTCGGCCAAACCGGCCGGTTCGCGCCCTCCGCGTACATTTTTTCCACTTGTCCCAGTGCTTCGCGGGCCGCCTGGAGGCGTTTCGGCCGAACCGCGCCTTGGTGTCCCGAACGTCCCAAATATTTCTAGGACAAGGACTTAGCCGATTTTCACAATTTTTTTTTCTGGTCCAGGCTTATTTTCTGCAACTTCTCGCATTCTCTCAGAGCTCGTTCTTTTTCAGCCTGGGACTTGAGAATCCTGATGTATGTTATCAATTCAACCCTGGGGGTGAAGTTGGATTTCAAAGTCCCCAGAAATGTTTCCCCTAAATGGTGATAGTTACATCCTTTAAGACACCAATGGCCATTACCATCATTTTGTTCACCATATATAACACATTTGAAGATGGTTGTAATGCAGTTCTTCCCATCTAGTGTCATACATCCAAGGTGAGAACATTGACCTCCATGCCTATGTCAATGAGGATATTACTAAGGAGCCATCCATCCATGACTGTATTTAACGTGATCTCCTTATCATAGTCAAGGTTGTGAGGGGGAAGGTTTGCATGTAAGACCTACCTCTCGCTCTCTTCTCTAGCGCGTGGTACCTTTTCTCTCAATCAGGCTCCTAGCAAGGGAATAATATTCTCTTACCTTAGCATTTTACATACTTCCTTGACCTCATCCAGGTCATCCTTTGCACCTTGACCTTCCTTCTTTGCTCCTCCCTCCTGACTACTCCTTTAGACACTAGATTTATCCTTGTAAACTTCAAATGATGTCCATGGTTTCTTGATATACCTCCTTTTGATGCATAGGTCAGTACTTCCCACGTACCAATTATTCCCTTGAAACCAAATTATTATTCCTTGGCATTTCCTTTGCGCATGCATGACCTTAACTCTTGTTGTTACCATAATAGGTTCCAAGCCCGCATCACGTGTCACTCATGGCATACATTTTATGTCAGCCTTCTTAATGCTTACCATTACTACACCCTTGTCTTTCAGTGCTGCTTGACTCATGTGCTCAAACAACTTAGGAACTCCTCATAATTGTGCTTCTTCTCACACCATGAGCACTATAATAACTTTGGACACTAGCACTTGTAGTGGTGTGTAGATCCACAATTAAAAAGGTTCCTCATGGGAAGTCATTTACTCCTCCATGGTTACTATTATCCAAAATAATCCCCTTGCTTACTTTTGGATAACTTTATTTCATTCCTTCCTTGTGCCTTAGTTGAATTTTTTAACTTTTCGCACACTAAAAATTATCTGAAATGGCTTCATCAAATAGAGAATTTTCTCACCTTTCCATAAAGGTCAAGTTTTCCTTCTAAATTCTTATATTTTACAAGTTATGGCTCGGCTGATTTTTTTGAGGAAATTTTCCTTGGGAAGGCCCACACCCAATAGGAATGTGCCATGTGGCGGTGGAATGTTGGGTTGGTGGAGGTAAGTCGGATAAAATCGCTAAGGAATGGGCGGGTTGCAAAGATTTTTTTTTTTCCCATGGGCCCGTAAAGGAAAAAAATGATTCGAGGCCCCCACAAATGGGGACATGCCACATCGTGATGGAGATTAGAGTGGAGGGTGTAAATTTACCAAAGTGTTCAAATGGCGTAAAGGGAAATTTTTCCCGAACCCACACACCAAATCAAAAGGCACCATATATCCATGAGCCCGGTGGAAGTCCGAGCGGTGGAGAAGATTTTGGATTTTTTCCAAAATAGCAAGAGCAAAAGGAAAAACTTGGCCCGTATGCCCGCCAAAGAGAAATAGAAATTTTGTTTAAACCCCACGACTAATGGGAGTATTCCACATGTCCTATGTGCAGCGGAGGTTGAGGGTGCGGGAGCATTTTTGTAATTTTTCCAAAGTGGTCGGCGTAAGAAATGTAAAAATTTGGAGTGCAGGCCTATACCAAATCGAGAGAGTGCCACATGGCAATGGATCAGCAAGGTGTGGAGATATTTGTGGAATTTTTCCCAAAGTCAAAAAAGGGGAAAAATTTTAGGTTTTGGTCTATCATCCCGATTATTGCCCCTATTTTTCCCTAAATCTTCAAAGGGGCATATCTTTCGATCCAGAGCTCAATTTTTCTTGATTTTGGTGTCATTGGAAATCTATTGAAGTCCTCTACATGATGGAATATTCAATTTTGTTTTTTGGTGGAGTTTAGTGAGAGAAAAATGAGAAAATGCCTTTGGCATGGGGAAAAGAGCAGAACCGACATTCAACCACCATTTTTAATGTAGTATGGCTTCCATTCTTCTCCAGCATGGTCAAAAATCTTAGGGAATGAACTTTTAAGGGTACCCATGCTATTTTTATGGATTTGGTTAGTGGTTGAATCATTCATTTCATTTTTCCCACATTTCTCCTTCCTGAACTCAGATTTTCATTGTTAAAAGCCAAATTTGGCTCATTTGTAAAGGGTTGGACATTTTTATGATCTGCAAGCTCCCTCCTTCACCCTGGAAAGTGAATTTGTTGAATACCATCCTTTTAGGACTGTAACATGTTTTCTACCTCCTTTTTGTTGTAATGCACTATATTTAAAAATGGAAATGACAATGCAAGCTCTGTGAATGAATTTTCAATCTTTTCTTGTGTTGTTTTCTCTATCCTAATCCTTCATTACAATTTTAGCAATTTTTGCATGATTTGTGTTGCATTTTTATAATTTGTGTCAATTTGTAGAAGTAGATGTTCACCACTCCTTTGGTGTATCACCTTGTTAGTTTAGTTTTATCTTCTTTACTCTCTTATACCCTTGTCTCCTTGGCTAAATTATAGTAGGATTTTGAGTTAAACCTATTCAAATTTCATGTATACATCTGATCAGAGGAGTAGAGGAACCAACCTTTAATTTGGAGAGTTTTTTCCCATTTTTGCAAGTCCCACACTTGGGAAAAGATTCCATGTTGTGCAATCACACTAGATTCCCATTATCAAACTAGAAATCTGAGAAAACATCCAGGGGTGCTGTTGATTTGCACTAATAGTTTTGGCATGCCCGGTGGGACCTTAGAGGTCTTCATCTTCATTATAACAAATTTGATGTGCATTTGTTGTAAGTTTCTTGCTTAAAAGAGCCCTGATTTGCACATCTGGCGACTCTAAAGAGATAAAATCAACTGGTTTCAGCAGTCCAAGTCTAAAGATTCATGAGAAGGATCTAAACAAGGTCAAGGGCTAGAGAAGAGGGATTGTCTGAGTATCTGTAGTTATCCCTAGGAAGAAGAGAGAGGGGAAGAAGAATTCAAAGGTCTCCATCTCCACCAAACATAACTCTATCAACTCCACCTGGTAGACCTTTCACCCAATCAACAAGGATCCTCAAGCCAATCAGAATGGCACAAAACAATCCTTATGTCAACTTCACTGGTAGCAGCTCACTTTCTCTCAATGCACAAATCCCAGTTCCAGTTGTAGTATTGAAGAACATCTCATACTTTATTGGGGAAAATCAGACCACTCCTGGTGATCATGTCAAAGACATTGCTAATGTTTGTGCAATCCATGAGATTGTTGAGATGTAAATTGCTTTGTCAAATTGTTGGCATCTTCATTCAAAGGGAAATCCTTGTAATGGTTCAAGAGTCTTGGGGCAAGCTCTATCCAAAATTGGAACCAATTGTGCATAGCTCTCCATGAGCAGTTTGGAGAAAAGGGAGATAATTTGTCTCTATTGGAACAACTGACAACTATCAAGAGAGCTCCCAATGAGTAGCTAACAGACTTCAATTTCAGATTTCAAAGGACATGGGATAGAATCCTAGTGACAGTAAGGCCAATAGTTGAAGGTGATTTCTTATACTATCTCAAAGCTTTAAATTCTGATATTTCTATGTTAATCCAATCCATGGGAGGTGCAAATATACCGTAGCTTATAGCATTGCCATTAGGGCTGAGAATTGTTTGATCCAGGCTAGTAAACTAGTGCTTAGGCCTCCTATACCTTTATATCCAAACTTGGAAATCCCAAGCACTATTCAAGCATATAATTTAGCTCCTACTCCCACTCCTAGAAATCAAAGTTCAAATGAAACTTTTACTTCATCCTCTAGTGCGTCAAATGAACTTCAAAAAGTCATGAAAAATTACAAAATTTAGGAAATGAGCTGGTTACACTCAAGAGGCAGCAAGCCCAAAGTTTAAGACATTCTTATCAACCTCAAACTTAGCCTAATAGGTAACCATATCAGCCTAATAGGCCACCCAATCTAGCTATAAATAAAAATCAAGTAAGGCCTCCTACCAATAGACCATTTCAGCCCTATAACCCCAATGTTGCATCTACCTCTAAAGCCTTAGTGCTAGTGTAAAATAATATAGCTCAAGAGTATGATTGGTGTTTCCCATGCAATGAACCTCACAACTAGTCTATGTGCTTCAATGGTGCTTTGAACCAAGCTTTGATGGTGAAAACAATTAGTGTAGAGAGTGAGGTGATTCAAGAAACAAACCAACAACAAGGAACATCTCAAAAAAATACAACTCCAAATGAGACTACACTTGTGAATTGGCAGGATGAAGATTTTTGTGGTATGAATCAAACAATTTCTCAGAATGTAGCAGCTAACACATGGTCAAAGAAGAGGAATATTGGTGAAGGGAATTCATTAGCTCTAGGTGATCCACAACCTTCCATCACTCCACAAAGTGTTGGCAAGAAAATGCTGTTCCAAATGTGCCAGACAGCCCAATCCAACTTCTAGACCAGATCAAATGCCAAATTGTTGCAGCCCATGTACAAGAAAAGAATATGCAGGCTAAGGGGCAGTAAAGAGATGTTTCATCCCCATTTAACATCATTAAACAAATGAATAAGAAAAACATGAATATATCTATGTGGGAATCACTATCCATCCCAGGCCAAAGAGATCTACTACAAGCTGCCAAGAAGAACTGGTCAACTTCAAATCAACAATCTCATATGTAAGAGAAGGTACTCATAAATGTTTCTTAGCCTTAGGGGAAGCTTGGAGGAAAGTGAGGTAAAGTTTTGAAGCCCCCTCCATTCTATGTTTCATTGATCATTAGGGATAAACTAGTACACAATTACATGATTGATTTTGGGGCAAGTAGTTCTACGATGCCCAAACAAATAGTTGATCAGCTGGGCCTCTAATATGAAGTCATATCCAAAGGGGTGGTGCAATTGGATGGGACAACAATAACAATAGTTGGGCTAATTAAATATTTGAGCCTCACTTTGCATGCATGCCCAAATGTCACTATTTTGCAAGATGAGTTAGTGATATATTTACCACCACTTTTTGCCCTATGTTTGTCAAGAGATTTCATAGCTAGAATTAGAGGCTATTTATCTACTGATTGGTCACACATGTTGTTCCGGACCAGATATGGAACTAAGGCCACAATCAGGTCTGAACCTATTGCAAACTTTCACATTGAGCCTCATACTCTAAGCCCAATCAATGCCAACTGTTCAGCATTTGATCAAGAAGAATATCCAGGAAAAGATGAAGCTAACACCAAAGTTGGAGGAATCCCAAATCTGACTCTTGATGAATGGGAAAGAAAGGTACATGCTTTTGATATCTATAAGGAAATAGAGGAATCTGAACTAGGATTTTATTACATGCATGAAGAAAATCAGCATAGTCCTAGCATCACCTAGCCGGACCATAAAGATGATAACGAGGTATGGTAGCTATTATTTGATGGGTCAAGAAGTAGACAAGGTGCAAGGGGGAGCTATGCTTGTTTCACATCAAGGAATTAAGTATTATTCAGCTTTTAGATTTCAGTTTGCATGTTCTAACAACAACATCGCTCAATATGAAGCTTTGATACAATGATTGCATTGGTCAAGAAAGAGAGGTATCAAAAACTTACAAGTCTTTGGTGACAGTGAGCTGATTGTTAATCAAGTGAAAGGACAACATGATACCAAAAATGACCTGCTCAAGTGTTATAAGAATAGAGTGTGGGACCTCATTGAGGATTTTGAAGGCTTTGGCATCAACTCCATCCCTAGGAAAGAAAACCAAGTTGCTTGATAGGCTTGCAGCAGTTGGAGCAGCCTTTGATGTTGTGGAGAGTATCAAGGAAGATAAAATGCAGCCAAAAATTCATGTGATTGTAAGTCCATCAGTGCCAGACAATAATGTAAGCTGGAAAGTGTTTGAAAGTGACCAACAAGTCATTAATTTCTTGCAAGAAGAAGTTTATTTCTCGGAAAAAATTAGGAAAAGTTAGAACAACAATATGGTGATCAAGTGGTATAGCTGAGAACCAACAAACTACCAAAAGGACTTGTCACTTTGGATTCCATCTTTAATCCTAATGATCAATTTAGGAAAGAGAAAGAAAACATCCAAGTCAAGGGAGAAGATTTAGTGCCCATCTTAGTGGGAGAAGGCAAATCACTTCAAATTGGTAAAGTGACAACCAAGAAAGAAAGGTATGAGTTCATGCAACTTTTCCAAGAGTTCCTGGATATATTTTCTTGGAGCTATGAAGACTTGAGAGGTTTCAATCCCAAGCTATCTCAACACACAATTGAATTAGATCCAAGTGCTAAACCCATCAGAAAAAACAAAGACCGGTCAATCCACACATGGAGCCTCTCATGAAGAAGGAATTGAATAAGTTAATAGAGGAAAGTATCATATTTCCTATCAAGCATTCAAGCTAGGTTACAAACTTGGTTCCAGTTAGAAAGAAGAGTGGAGAAATTATATTATGTGTAGACTTTAGTGATTTGAATAGAGCATCCCTCAAGGATCATTTCCCACTTCCTTCTATGGAGCATATTTTGTAAGTTGTTGCTGGCTCTGAGAGGTTTTCATTGCTAGATGGTTATTTAGGGTATAATTAGATCATGGTAAAGGAATATGATCAGTTCAAAATAGCTTTCACCACCAAATGGGGAACCCATGTATATAGGAAAATTCCATTTGGTTTGTTTAATGCCGAGCTACCTTCTAAAGTGAAATGGATATGGCGTTCAAGGGATTGATCAACAAAATAGTTCTGATATACCTAGATGATATTACTTGTATTTTCTAAAAAGTAGTAAATCATCTCTTTCATTTGAGACAAGTGTTCCAAAGATGTAGAAGATTTGGGGTATATTTGAATCCCAAAAAATGTATTTTCCTAGCTCATGAAGGAAATCTCCTAGGCCACATTGTTTCCAAAGAGGGATTACCAATTGATCTAGAGAGAGTTGAAGCAATAAAAGCATTTCCATTGCCAAGTCACAAGAGGGCCCTTCAAAGTTTCTTGGGAAGAATCAATTTTGTTCAAGGTTTTTCTAGAATTTGCATCCCTTGTTAAGCTAATAACTATGATGTTGAAGAAAAGTATGGCTTTCAAATGGACAACTAAAGGTAAGGCAAGTTTTGAGGTAATCAAAGAGGCTATCTCACAAGCTCCAACTCTCATTAACCCAAATTTCTCTAAGGATTTTATCCTTTATGCATTTGGAGGTGATGATACAATTTCTGCAATTTTAGTACAGCAGAACAAAGAAAATGTAGAGAAGCCAATTGCCTTCTTTAGCCAAATCTTAGAGGACTATGAGGTGAGGTATTCCTTCATTGAGAAGCATGTTCTTGCAGTGATTAGGAGCTTGAAGAAATTTAAGCATCTAGTTTCAAACAACAAGGTTAGACTATCGGTTTCTCATGTGGGAGTTAAAGACTTCCTCCTCAACAAAGACCTAAATGAAAAATGCGCAGGGTGGATTACTCGTGTTATGGAGTATGACATTGAGATCAAAGTCACCAAGCTAGTCCATGGAAATGGATTGTGTGAGCAGCTAGTATTGAGCAAATCAATGGAAGCAAGCAATGGGAAGGATGTTGTTTTGGCATTGCAAGACAACCAAGAACAAATAGGTTTTTAAGAAGAGAATGGTGGTATGCTCACTCCTTGTTGTACCTCAGACATAATGCACTTCTTACAAATAGGCCTATACCCTTTAGAGATGAAAAAAAAAAATAGGAGACACTTCAGATTACAGGCTATCCCATATGCTCTTGTTGATGGTGTCTTGTTCAAAAAGCATATAAATGGAGTGTTGCAGAGATGCATTGGGACAAATCAAATTAAGAGAATGTTAGAAGAGTTCCATGGTGGATCAGCTGGGGGTCATTTTTCTCAAATATTGATATGGCCCAAGGTGTTTAATGATTGCTATGCATGGATCAAGAGATGCAAAAATTGTGCATTCTTCAGAGGCAAGGAAATATTAGCAGCCCTTCCATTCACGCAATTTCAGGTTGACCAACCATTCATGTAATGGGGTTTGGACTTCATTAGAGTCATTAACCCAAACTCAAGCCAAGGACACAAGTGGATTATAACAACAATGTAGACTACTTCACCAAATGGACTGAGGCGGTGGCACTCAAAGAGGAAAATGAATCTAGCATTGTAGACTTCTATGAGGGGATAGTAACCAGATTTGGTATACCTACCACTATAATATCAGATAATGCATTGGAATTCATAGGATCAAAGGTAACTAAATGGGTTGTTAAGAATGGGATATATCTAAGCACTTCATCAAATTATTACCCTCAAGGTAATGGCCAAGATGAGTCTACCAATAAGAACCTATTAAAGATCATCAAGAGGACTCTTGATAAAAATCGAGGACTTGACACACTCGAACTTAAATCAGCCTTATGCGCTAATAGGATACTCCCAAGAGTTCCACCAAGTAACTCTCCATTCAAACTTGTTTATGGAAGAGAGGTAATCCTACCTATGTCACTTGAGTTGTCAACGTTGGAACTCATGAAGCGATTGGAATTGTTAGAGTTTGAACCCATGGACGTTAGATATGTAGAATTGATGGAACTCAAAGAAATCAAAGAGCTAGTAACCTAAACAATGGAGAAGGACCAAGCCTTGATCAAGAGAACCTTTGATAGGAAAGCTAAGGCTAGAACCTTCCAAGTTTGAGATTTAGTATTGAAATGGGATGCAAACTGAGCAAATCTAGGAAGACATTAAAAGTTTGATGCCATTTGGAGTGGCCCCTACATGGTGACAAAATGTAAGAACAATAATGTCTTCTAATTGTCTATATTGGATGGTGAAGAACTACAGATTCCAATCAATGGAATCCATCTAAAGCATTGCTACTAGAAGGAAACTCCTCACCTTGTACATATTAGCTTAGATTTTCATTCCTCCAAGTGCTTATGCACATTGTTTTGTTGTATCTTAGTTTTACATTTCGCTAAGTGCTTTGGCACAAGCTTTGTTGTCCCAAGGATGCATCTTTGTAGGCCATGTTCCAGATCAAGTGATGTTCTACTCTCACAATCTTATTTCTAGAAATTTTCTAATGAGTTAATAGTATTGTTATCCTGTAAAATTGATGAGGGAAATTTTTCAGGTAACCATACCAAAATTTTTGTTTTGGTTGCCCGTTAAGGTCCCTTAACATTCGGAATGGCATAAAATCTCTTTTCGAAAAATTTGGTGTTTTGAACTTAGTCATTTGGTCCTTTTTGGCTTGGTGTAGTTTTTATTCATGAAACATCAAATAAATTTGTGCCCCCTTCTATTCCTTTGGCACATAATTTGGAGTGTCGACATTCCAAATGTTGTTCCTTCTCATGATGTGCCTTCCAAACCTGTGCCAAGGTGAATGCGCCACCTTGTAAACACTAAAATTGTTGTGCCAAAGCGCTAAAAAGGTAATGTCGACAATCCTAAATCTGCACCAATGCAAAAAATATTTTCATGTTGTCATCTGTTTTGGTGTGCCTTACAAAAAAGTTGGTGACACATTTATTACACCTTTTTCTATAAATAGATGCATTTGACTTGTTGTTTTAACGATTGAAAAAACATGAAAAGTTAATTCCTTTGCACTTGTCAGTGCTCATGTCACCCCCGTGTGTCACTTTCCATTGCGTTTGTGGACCCCACTTCATTTCTTCCATCTTATATATTCCTGGTAAGTGGTCCTTGCTCTTCTTGTATTGTTTTGGGGTTTTTGTGTTGTTTGTAAGAGGTTGTTATTAAAAACAAAAAAAATGAACATAAGAAATAATACAACCCCTACCCGTTCTTGCAAATCAACTCTCCCCCCAAACTAGTTTTCTACTCTCCTTCAAGATCTACTAACCGGAAGGCCTTACCTCAGAATGAATCCCTTACCCTCTTTCTTTGTTCCCCTCACTATCAAAATCTGTGTTGAAAGAGGCCAAAAAGCCACAAACCAATCAAAAGAGGGAAAATCCTTGAAAATTATCAAACCCACAACTTTCTTTTGGCATAAACACCATCAACTGTTACATACAACAACACAGTCACACCAAAGGGGTGCACTATCCTCACTTGCAACATGCATCTTTCCTATGCCTTATAAAATTTCTAAAAACCTAATACAGCACAAGCGCAACTCCACCTACACCAACATCTGAATGTCATGCATATCCTACTCACGCCATGCAAAAGCTCCAACCTTGGCACACCTTACCTCAATGATGCACCCTTTAAATCTGTGCCCTTTGGTGCATCATTATGTTCTGCAACATGTATCACATCTGTGCCAAGGGCACATCCTGAATCCTTGTAAAACCAAAATGATCTATATCTAGTCAAAACCCTTCATATGGCGCAGAGACACAAATCCTATGACATCAACATCTAAGTGTTGTGTGTAACCTTTCTGTGCCATGCACCTTTTTGCATTGTTCTCTTCATGTAACACTCTCCAAAAGTGTGTGCCTTGCTTTTATGACCCTACATCCTGCAATAGAATTACACCTTGCACCCCGAGGCTTGTAAATTGATAAGTTTTCATTCTATAAAGCTTTGATGGATGATTTAACAGCTAACATGGCTCTTCTGTGATGGACTTCCCTCCTTCTTCTTGTAGATCAGCAATTGAACTCAGATTCACACATGTATTTGTCAAGTAAGAAGCCAACCAAGTCTAAGGGTAAGGCCAAGCTCACGAGGAAGAAATGAAGTAAAAATACCAAAGGGTCAGGATGCCCGAGTCCCTTGTTGAGTGTGACTTGGACATCAGGGATTTGAAACTTGGTCATATTGATATGGAGGACTTCTGGGCCAGAACCAAGAAGGTCACATGAAATCCATGGATGGAAAAATTAGTCGGCAATGGTTTACATTTTGTTGGGGGAATTCCCATGAGCATCGTAAATAATGAATATATGATGGTGGTGGCCCACTGCTACAATAAGGACATAAGATGTGTCGAGAATGAGAAGGTCAGGTAATAATCAACCTCACTGCTTGACACTTTGAGATCATGTTGGGTATCCCCCACCACCAACACTTTGTGGAAATAAGCCAAGAAGACTGCATAAAATCATGGGATGAGAATGAGGACAAATGCATACCACTTATGAACAAAGTGTATTTGAAGAACAAGAAGGTAATAACAAGGTGGACACAAGTTATTCATAACAGCTTTTCTACGAAGAGCCGAGTGACACCATCACCTTCCCGAGTAGGGTCTTTGGACTTCCTAATGCCCATAACTTCCACAAATGGATGCTCAGATATCTAGAAATAATGAGTAAAAATGTTCCTGATCAACGTTTTGAATGGGTAGAGATCATCAAGACACCACTATCTTCGAGCAGCTTCAACACCTTTGAACAACAGGGATGTTTTACATGAACTCCTACGTAGTATATGATTTTGCCTCCTAAAAAGAGACTATCCAAAGACTAAGTCGATGCGGGGTATGGCCCCAAGTAAGAATATATGAATATTATCCAGAGTTGAGACTGGAAAACAACATCGCACAATTCAGCAAGATCAACGATGCCTTCTTCTACGGCATCATCTACCTATTGAGGCCCAATATGACTCACGGTTAGATGACCAAGAGCGTAGTAACTACCACAGAGAAGTGGGGAGCATTATTTACATAATTCCCCACTTTCACTTATCTCAAAGCCGCTAACTTCTTGGGAACCCACCAAGTTACCGAGGTATGCGGGACCCAAGTTGATCCTATTAGAGTTTTCTAGAAAACTTATCACATACCACAAGAAGTGCCTAAAAAGAAAGAAGGGTGGAACTCCATTCCCACTCACAGTGGGTAGGTACACCTGCACTTCTCACACCAAAGCCCGGGAAATGTTTGAGGAGCTAGAATTGCTCAACATGAAACACAATATCCTAACAAGGCCAACATTTGATCCTCGTAATTTCCTTCCAAGGGAAAATCTTGATCCAATCCACGTCCCACGTATCAAGAGATATCTACATCAATCTATATCATGAATTCAAGCTCAGAATAAAGGATCGCTCCCACCTGGCCCTAACAGAAATCATCCAATATGGTGTGGCCATTGTTCCGAAAGGTTTCCAAATGACTGATCAAGAAGTTTATCAGGTCTATCTAGATACGGATTATGAAAATTGGCCATTTACCAATATTGATAGAACAAAGGTAGCTCAAACTATTGAGGAAAGGGTTAAAGGCACTCTGTAAGACACAAAGGATTAGTGCGGGAAGAATGGCCTCATCTACCTTAGGGTATAATTCACCATGTGTCCTTTGGGTGATGCACCTACTAAGCCAAATAATTTACAAAAGGGAAAAGGGAAAGATGAAGAGGGAGAATCAAGCACTTTGCTCGGGAAAAATCCAAAGAGTCCTCCTTCTGCTGCCCAGGAACAGGTAGTAAGCCTGGTATCCCATGAAAAGAAGAAGAGGCGGTAAGTGTTCCAACATGCACATCCACTCAGGATGTTACCACTACTGTAACCAATGAAGTTCCCACCATCCCATCTTCCGCTCCTCCTTCCCCTCCTCACGTCACTCAAGCAACCACTCCTTTAGTTGTGTCTTCTCCCCCATCTTCTACTGTTCCCCCTTCCTCTTCCTCCATCTTCTCTTCCCTCACGGATCTATCCCCCAACATTTCTTCTCTCATCTCTCATATCCCTTCCACCCCCACGGTTTCCTCTCCTACAGTGACTCCTACCCCCATAAGCATTGGAGGATCAACTTCTTTAATAATTCCGCCACCAAGCATCTCGAAACATTTCCTCGAGTTCACTTTAGTTTCTCCTTCTTCTGCCTCCATTCCATGTTCTCCCTCTGGTCACACTCTCTTAAGTCCAAAATGGATCTCCAAGCATCTAAGCCAGCATAAGAGGAAAGTTCCCATTGCACCAATGGAATTCTCGATCATCCCAACAAAAGGAGCTAAGAAGAAAAATCCAATAACCCGCTTCTCTTAGAGTGCTTCAGGTGAAAGTGTTATGGAGATCGCATACCCCGATCCCACAAAGGATAAAAAGGATATATCTCCTACAAATTATACAGTGACATAGGTCACAATGGGGACATCCTCAAAAAGCCTACAAGGAGAGGGTCATATCTGCAGTGG
The DNA here is from genome assembly GCA_018340775.1 of Taxus wallichiana var. yunnanensis. Classification (NCBI taxonomy): domain Eukaryota; kingdom Viridiplantae; phylum Streptophyta; class Pinopsida; order Cupressales; family Taxaceae; genus Taxus; species Taxus wallichiana. The sequence goes on along the minus strand of CM031239.1, from coordinate 24,572,357 downwards.
ATGCCCTTTGCAAAAAGCTTTAGGAGGCAAAGGAAGAGAAGAGGATACTAAAGAATAGAACAAACATCTTCTCCAAGTCCTACAAAAAATGGGCAATGCACCTCCTGTAGCTATCACCGAAACTCCTAAGGCCCTTAGCTAGGAAAAGATAAATGAGTACACCAAGATTGATAAACAAGGTATGGTATTATCCACCTGGAGAGACCAGATCCTCAAAGATAGTGAGGAAGTAATTATGAAGTTCAAGGAGCTGTATCAAAATATTGATTAGGCGCTAACAAGGAACTCCGTGCGATTGCAGGACCTATCTCCGAAGATTTGGACCATTCTAGGTTACAACATGAGACATTCCAAAAGATGCTCGACTACCTAGTCAATGATTTAGTAAAATTCGACATCTTTGATCACCTAAGAGCACCCAACAAAGTCCTTGCTGCTTTGGATTATCAGGTTGACCAGATGGAATTTGTCTTATAGAAGATTGATAAAATCAAGGAGGAAGACTTAGATGTAATGCATAAAATGGAGCATATCATCCTAAGGATGTCCCAGGGCTTGCTCACCCCATCATACACCCTAAGAAAGGTAGATGACACTATTTGTCTCTTTAACGAGATTGTGTTGCAAGGTTTAGGGTCAGAAGCCACTTTTGACACAAAGTCTATCAACAAACTTCTCGCATGCTATGATTTTGTTGGATACCTGATGGAGACAAGTAATGAATACTTCAAGCTCCCAGAGAGACTCAGAGATGAACAAGAGAGTTGCGAGGTCATCGGTGATCACACCAAGGGTCCCGCTTAGGATAAACTTCAATCAATGATTAGCAAATTCATGGAGTATCGGCTCAATTTCACATTTCCTCTCTGAGCGAGTATGGATACTCCTTTCCAACCATGAAACAATGAAAAATAGGCTCCTTCCTCTTGGGATTGTTCCCATTTTTGGAAATTATTTAAAAGTATCTTGGCACAAATGATGATATCATCCATGTTGCACCATGAGATGTTGTCATCCACCAAATTACCCCAAAGTCAGCAGTTGCCTTTTAGATATTTTTGTAGATATTTTGTAAATAGTCGTTTCTTCCTTTTTGTCTTCTTTCTCCTTCTCCTTCTATATATACTTGGATACTTGTTATATTCAGGAGAGGTGGACATTTTCTAGATGAAAAATAGAAGTGCGAAGGAAAATGCTTTGTACTTTTTAACAAAAAATATTAATACAAAAATTAAGACTTTGTGCTCAATGGATGTGTTATGTGTATTAGATCTTTCTTAAGTTAGATCTATGTTGCTTTTCTGTTAGATCTATCTCTACTTTTTTGTCATTTTCTCATTAGTATTGCTTTGTTCATTTATGCAAGTAGGTTTGGCTCTGTTTACTACCAGCCCAAAACATAAACCCTCTGACCTTTCTGCTTTGGAATTCATTTCTTTTCTCCCTTTAGATCTATCCTATCTCCGTCCTCCTCTCTTCATTCCTTTCTATTCATGTTTGGAAATACCCCTACTGGGATGAAATCCCAAACCCCTGAAGGTAGAATACTATAAGACTTACGCAGATTCCTACTGGTAGAATAACAATAAACTAGTTTCACTTTGTTGTCTCAAAGAGGGGCTATGCCCTACACACTATTGGCTCGTCTATCCATAGATCTACCCACCCAAAAAATTTTTAGACCAACAGTTTTTGGTTACTCCACTAGGGATCGAACCAGATCTATGTGAGTATTGTGACACTAACAACTTTTAAGGTTGCTAAGGAAACTAAGAAAATTGATAAAACTACAAAAATCACTACCTGTTTGCAAATCTTAACTCTTTGCTTAAAATCCAATTTTTTTACAAAAGTGATCCAAACTAAAAATTTTCTTCAGAGATCCATAGATCTGGGCTAGTTAGAGATCTTTAGTTCACTGAGTTTTTACAAAAACCCATATATTTCCGTAGATCTGAGATTCTGACAGTTTTACAAATAATTTCAAACCCTTGCAAAAAGTCAACTCTAAGATCCAAAATCAGCTTACTAAGTTAACCATCATTTTATCCTCATTGATATTTCATCATTAAACCACAATTAGTTTTCAAAAGAAGGATAAAATTAAATATTTAGAAAAGTACATGCTGCTGATTTTTGTCAAAAAAATCAGAAAATCAGCAAGTACAACCAAAAAGAGTTTTTAAAATCTACTCTAAAAGCATTGCAGATCTGAAAGATACATTGGTAGGTGAGCCATTTACTCGTAGCAGGAGAGATCATGGAGAAGTTGATCCTATTTTTGATCTACTTCAAAGGCACAACTTCAGTATTACACCAAAGACGCTTCCCATCGCTTGAAGTTAAGGTGATCGATCAACCAAGTGCCTCACCCCATGAAAGAATCATTTTTCACAAGGATCCTCCACATCCCTTTACAACACTTTGTTGCTCAGCAGAAACCACACTCCCGGCTCACGTCCTCTTTCCATATTTTCAAATGGCAGTACCATGGGGAAATGCTATGGGCCCTCTTGCCTTGCCACATCCTGTTCACGCACTCCCTCATGGAAACCGCAAGAATTTCCCAAGATTTTATGGGAGTGGAAACCAAAGCATGGATTCACATATATCTGCATTCATTATGTCATGCAACATCCTGGATGTGACCCATGAATATGTATCAGTACATCTCTTTCTAGAGACCTTGTAAGGACCCGTAGCAGAGTGGTTCCAACATTTGCTAACCGGATCTATCACCAGTTGGGCCACATTACAAACTACATTTGAAGACAAGTACAAGCCTTCAAAAGACGCGTTTGTGTTACTGTCAAAGATCACTCACATGAAGAAGGAATTAAATGAAACCATGCTTGATTTTATCACTCATTTCAATTCACTAATTAACCGTGTGCCGCCTGCCATACTGCCAACATAAGAAAATCAAAAGTGTTTCTTTGTGAACACCATGAGCTCAAGAGTAAGTTTCTTACTCTTACAAGAATAAATCACCACCTTGGTTCTTGCTTAGGTTGCTGCCATTTGAATATAGGACAACTTACTTATATCTGGTGAGTTAAAATTAGATCCTTCCAACCCTAAAGCTTCAAATCCTTCTCAGGCCACTTCGTCAAATTCGGCATTCTAGAAGATGGTGAAAAACTTGCTCGTATTGAAGAAGAAATTAGCTCAAGCTTCCCTAACACTTCATACTTTAAGGGATATCCCACAGAGAAATTTCACTTCAAAAAATGCCCCACAAAGGCACCCTGTAACCACTCTCACATTGGCACTTGAGGCCCCTCTGGTCAATTCCCTAGTCGAGGTCGAAGAAGAGGAGAAAATTATGAAGAACCTTCATCCCCAGGTGGAGGTGATCAAGACGTTGGTGAACCGATTGTTGACTCTACAATCGGGTATATGGAATTTTAAGATGAGGAATTTGACAAAGAAGAGGGTACCTTTGGGTATGTAAGTGGATAGTCATACATTGTTTTCACCCACTCCCAAGGAAAAGAAGCAGAAGTTGCTGCCAGGATATAAAAAGAGAAGGTTGTGTCAAACACGCCTCCAACCATTACTAAAATAGGTAATCCTCTTCCTTCTCAACCTCCTATTAAGTCTTTTACAAAAAATATTTTCCTCCCATCTCTCCTCCAAATCAGCTTTCTTCTTTTCCCATAAAGACAAGTAACCCTACCTTACCATCGCGAAGTGAAGTACTCATTCCTTCATCAACGCAACCCTTGGCCTCATTCGATATAATCGATCATGCTAAAAAGACCAAGATTCAAATGTCTGAGGCTGAATATCTTCAGTCTAATCCTGAGTAGCTTGTAAGATTGACCAAATATATCCAAAGCCAAGCTGCCATACCCATTCATGCCTCCCCTAAAGGAATCCTTTCCACTCCTCCTATCTCACATAAATGTTGCCTCAACTTCCATGTCAAGAAAAATTGAACCTTTTTATCTCTCCCTCCTAATCAATGGTCACAAGCTAAGCAACTACATAATTGATTATGGGGCTTCTGATAATGTCATGCTGGAAAAGGTCACTCATGCTTTGGGCCTCACTCTTACCAAGCCTTTCAGCAGATGTTACTCCATGGAAACCAAACAGGTTCCATTGATTGGTCAGATCAAAGATGCATTGTTCACCTTTGGTGGCGTTCCCAGAGAAAAGAGTAAAGATGACCATCCTCGTTGTTGATATCCCAGTGGCATATGGAATTCTACTAGGAAGAATATTTTATAGAGAGGTTGGTGGAGAGATCCATATGGACTGGTCCAAAGCCAGAATCCTTGTTAATGGTGTAATGCAGACTTTGGAGCCTGAATCACAAAAGAAGTACTTGGTCACCAATTCTAATGACCCCAAAGCCCAAATTCTTTTGAATCATCGGGATGGGGAACTACTTCTTATCTACTAAGTCTGATAAAATGGACATTCTCATCTAAGAGGAGGACCTTAACAAGATATGGACACTGCAGTTTGATGGCAGTTGTGCAACTAGTGGATGTGGTGTTGGGGCTGTGCTAATATCTCCTGAAGAGGAGATTTTTCCTCTCTCTTTCAAGTTGTAGTTTTTCAATACAAATAATACTACTGAATATGAATCTTTTCTACTTGGCATGTAAGTTGCAAAAGAAAGGGGAATTAAGAACCTAAAAGTATAGGGTGATGCCGAGCTGATCGTAAATCAAGTGAAAAGAATATACCAAGTAAATAATGAAAGGCTCAGGCATTACTGCAACACGGTATGGGACAACATTGAGGAATTTGATGCCTTCTCAATAAAAGTTGTTCCAAGAGCTCAGAATGACATGGCTGATTCACTGGCCATCTCAGTGTCTCTCATGCTCCCTCACCCAGGGTTAAAGACGGACACATATACCATTAAGGTAGTCTTTCACCCGAGAGTGCTAGACAATTCTAAGCACTGGCAGGTATTCAACAATGACAATCAACTTATTTCCTTTCTAGAGAAAGTAGAAATTTTAAAAGAGCTTCATTTTGAAGGATCTACTTTTGTGTGTCATGAATCTATTACTGATCAAGTGAAATGAATCAAAAGAAGGTGATGGCATATGTCATCTCAAAGGAAATAAAATTCTGAAAGGTTTAGTCTCTCTGGAACGTTTGTTTGACAAACATGATCATTTTGTCAAAAAGAAATGACAAGATGACCCTAACTCCTCTCCAGAAACCGAACCAGTCAACCTGGGTTCTGTGGAACATCCATAGTTTGTGAACATTGGGAAGTGTTGCACACTTGAAGAAAAGTGGAAGTTTGTCAAATTGCTGAAGAAATATATGGACGTATTGGCATGGTCTTATGCTGATCTAAAGTCTTTCAAGCCAAAGGACATTCAACATGACATCCCATTGAAAGAAGATGTCAAACCCTTTCGCTAGAAACAGAGGCACTACAATCCCAAGATCTCGGGTACCATCCAGTCGAAATACAAAAGATGCTGGATGCAAGGATCATTTTTCCTATCCATCATAGTACCTGGGTCACAAACATCATGCCAGTATGAAAGAAGAATGGTGAGATACACATATGCGTAGATTTCCACAACCTAAATCAAGCGTCCTTGAAGGAAAACTACCCACTGCCCATAATGGATCAAGTTCTGCAGGTAGTAACTAGTTCAGAAATGTTGTCCATGCTTGATGGTTTTTGGGCTATAATCAGATTGAAGTCTCACCTGAAGACCGATTCAAAACAACATTCACTACTCCCTGGGGCACATTCACCTATAGCAGGATGCCTTTTGGCTTGACCAACGCCGGTGCCACCTTTCAACAAGAAATGGACTTCACATTCAAAGGTATGATGGAAAGGTCATCATGGTTTATTTAGATGACTTAACTGTGTTCTCTAAATAGTGAAATGATCATTGTGATCATTTAGAGCAAGTATTGATTAGATGCCGAGAACACGGGATCTCCTTAAATCTTAAAATGTCTATTTTTGGGTCACTGAAGGAAATTTGTTAGGAAAAGTTGTCAGTAAGGAAGGAATAAAGATAGACATCGAAAGGGTTAAGGCTATTCAGAACCTTACCTTACCCACAAGCAAGACCGGTGTTCACTCTTTCTTCGGAAAAGTGAATTTTCTCATACTCTTTATTCCCGACTTTGCTGATAAGAATCATCACATATCAAATATGATGAAAGGGTTATAAAATTTCCCATGGAGTGAGGAAGGAAAGGCGTCATTCGAAGATATAAAATCCTCTGTTTCTCATGTACTAGTCCTGTATGTCCCAACTTCTCCAAGGATTTTATCATGTACAGTTATGCATCTAAGCATACTGTATCAGCCATCTTAATGCAAAAGAACTCTGAGGATGTTGAATCTCCAATCACATTCATGAGCTCTCCTCTCAAGCCTCATGAATTAAAGATGTCTTAGTTAGAAAAGCATGCATTCACCATTGTTAAAGTAGTCAAGAACTTCCAGTATTACATCCTAAACTCTCATATAGTAGTGTTGGTCCCTGACACGGTAGTCAAGTCAATCTTAACTCAACAAGAGTTAGGAAGCTTATGAGGGAATTGGATCGTAAAGGTCCAAGAATATGATCTAGACATAAAACCAACCAAGCTGGTAAGAGGCAAGGGCCTATGTCATCTTATGGCTGAAAAAAAAGATTCAGAGGTCCCTAAAGAGAAAATGATTTCATCAATGGAGCGCAAGGCCAGCTGGAGAAAGTTGATTCTCTGCCTATGGTTCTATTTTTGTGACTAGCGATGAATGGTATTTCAATATAGCTTTCTTTCTCACCTATAGTGAGTGCCCATCTCATCTAACTTCAAAGGAGAAGCATACTATAAAGCTCGGGGCAAACTAGATATGTCATATGGGATGACGGTTTTATACAAGCATGGGATTGATGGCATCTTCTTGCGATGCATTGACAAGCCGCAATAGGTAAAGTTACTAGAAATCTTTCATGATTCAGCCTGCGGTGGTCACTTTTCCTCTTCCATCATAGTACACAAGATCATTTGGGCTAGGTACTATTGGCCAACGCTATTTTGGGATACAGGCACATGGGTAGTAAAATGTGAGATATGCCAACAATTTTTTGGAAAACCAAAACTGACTGCTTTTCCCCTCAGGCCACTCATTATTGACAAACCATTCAGGTAATGGGGAATTGAATTTATCGGAGCACTACATCTCCAATCAAGTCCCAGAACATAGTTATTTCCTAACAAAAAAGATTACTTCACCAAATGGGTGGAGGCCATACCTGTTAAGAATGCCACCTCTGAAGTCATTTGTAACTTCATCAAAGAGAATATCATCGTGAGGTTTGGCATCCCACACAAGGTTGTTGCTGATAATGCTTCCAACTTTTCCTCATGGGAAGTTATTGGTTTTTTCTATGAATATGAAATAACCTTGGCCCATGCCTCAGATTATTACCCCCAGGGAAATGGTCAGGCAAAATCCAATAATAAGAACTTAGTGACCATCATACGGAAACTAGTTAATGAGAATCAATGGTCATGGCACAAGTCATTGTATGAAACTTTGTGGGCAGACCGTATTACTCTAAAGAGGTCTCTCGATATGTCACATTTTCAAGTATTATATGGAATCGACGCTGAGCTTCCCATTTCTGCAGAACTTCCTGCTCTGTACTTGCCACGAGTGATCGAAGATGAGACTTTCCAAAATTCTCTTGAAAAGAGGGTCATGTATCTAATAGAACTTAAAGAAAAGAGAATAAGAGTGGTCGACAAGATCACCAAACATCATAATCAAGTCAAGAGACTATTCGATAAAAAGGCTAAGCAGAGGGATTTCTACGTGGTAGATCTCATCCTTTTATGGGACAAGCGAAGAGAGCCAAAGGGCATGCATGGAAAATTTGACTCCCTTGGAGAAGGGCCTTTCAAGATCAAAAATATCAACAGAGAGAATAGCTTCTATCTCTCGTATCTAGATGGAACTGAGCTCCCGCTTCCCTATAGCGGGCAACATCTCAAAATATTCAGGAAGTAGAGCTTGCTCTCTTCTTTGTACAATTTACTTTAAGTTGTGTGTTTTTTTTTGTCATGTGTTTTCTTTTGTTGGTTGTGTGTTTTCCTTTTTTTCATCACCCTTGTTTTTGACTCTATAACCCAATGGATAGGCACATGTTGATCTGGGATTCTCTACCCTTAAGCTTCACTCAAAGATAGTCCCCAGAAAGAGCCAGTTGTTATCCTGTAAAATTAATGAGGGAAATTTTACAGGTAACCATACCAAATTTTTGTTTTGGTTCCCTGTTAAGGTCCCCTAACATTTGGAATGGCATAAAATCCTTTCCGGAAAATCTAGTTTTTGAAATTAGTCATTTGGTCCTTTTTGGTTGGGCACGCTTTTTTATTCATGCAACATCAAATAAATTTGTGCCCCTTCTATTCCTTTGGTGCATCCTTTGGAGTGTCGACATTCCAAATGTTGTGCCTTCCCATGATGTGCCTTTCAAACTGCCGAGGTGCATGTGCCACCTTGTCGACATTAAAATTGTTGCGCCTTGAATGGTGTGCCAAAGCACTAAAAAGGTAATGTTGACAGTCCTGAATCTGTGCCAATGGCACGAATATTTTCATGTTGTCATTTGTTTTGGTGTGCCTTACAAAAAAATTTAGTGGCACATTTATTACACCTTTTGCTATAAATAGGTGCATCCGACCTGTCATTTTCACGATTGAAAAAACGTGAAAAAGTTAAATTCCTCTGCACCTGTCAGTGCTCCTGTCACCCCTATGTGTCACTTTTCGATGCGTTCGTGGACCCACTTCATTTCTTCCATATATATATTCCTGGTAAGTGGTCCTTGCTCTTCTTGTGTTTTTGTGGGGATTTTTGTTGTTTTTGAGAGGTTGTTATTAAAAACAAATAAAATGAACATAAGAAATAATACAACCCCTACCCGTTTTGCAAATCAACTCTCCCCTAAACCAGTTTTCTACTCTCCTTCTAGATCTGCTAACCGGCACTGAAGGCCTTACCTCATAATCAATCCCTTACCCTCTTTGATCTGTTCCCCTCATTGCTAAAAAATCTTTGTTGAAAGAGGCCAAAAATCCATAAACAAATCAAAAGAGGGAAAATCCTTGAAAATTATCAAACCCATGGCTTTCCTTTGGTGCAAACGCCATCACTGTTACACAAAACATAGTCACGCCAAAGATGTGCACTATCCTCACCTGTAACATGCATCTTTCCCATGCCTTATAAAATTTCTAAAACCTAATACATGCACAAGAACAACTCTGCCTACACCAACATCTAAATGTCATGTATATCTTCTTGCCATGCCAAAAGCTCCAAACACACCTTAACTTCAATGATGCACCCTTTTGAACTCCTACGCCTTTAGCAGCACATCATATGTTTCTGCAACATGTATATACATCTCGTGCCAATGGCGCATCCTGAATCCTTGCAATACCAAAATAATCTATGCCCAATTTCAAAACCCTTCATATGGTGCAGTGCACATCCTATGATATCAACATCTGAGTGTTGTGTGTAATTTTCTGCCCTATGCCCTTTTTCATTGTTTTCTTTCATGCAACACTCTCTAGAAGTGCACCTTGCTTTTCTGACCCTGCAGCCTATAATAGAATTGTGCCTTGTGCCCAGAGGCTTGTAAATTGATAAGTTTTCATTCTGTAAAGCTTTGATGGATGATTTAACAGCTAACATGGCTCTTCTATGATGGACTTCCCTGCTTCTTCTTGCAGATCAGTAGCTAAACTCAGATTCACACATGTCTTCATCAAGTAAGAAGCCAACCAAGTCTAAGGGTAAGGCCAAACTCACAGAGAAGAAATGAAGTACAAATACCAAAGGGTCAGGATGCCCGAGTCCCTTGCTGAGTGTGACTTGGACATCAGGGATTCAGAACTTGGTCATATTGATATGGAGGACTTCTAGGCCAGAACCAGGAAGGTCACAGGTAGTCCATGGATGGACAAATTGGTCGGCAGTGGTTTACATTTTGTTGGGGAATTCCCATGAGCGCAATAAATAATGAATTTATGATGGTGGTGGCCCGTTGCTTACAATAAGGACATAAGATGTGTCGAGAATGAGAAGGGTGAGGTAATAATCAACCTCACTACCCGACACTTTGAAATTATGTTAGGTATCCCCCACCATTGGCACTTTGTGGCAAATAAGCCAAGAAGACTGCATAAAAGCATGGGATGAGAATGAGGACAAATGCATGCAGCTTATGAATGAAGTATATCTGAAGAACAAGAAGGTGATAACCAGGTGGCCGCAAGTTATTCATCACAGTGACTTCTCTAAAGAGCTGAGTGACACCATCACCTTCCTGAGTAGGGTCTTTGGGCTTCCTGATGCCCATTACTTCCACAAATGGATGCTCGATATCTGGAAAAAATGAGTAAAAAATGTTTCTTGATCAACGTTTTGAATGGGTAGAGATCATCAAGCACCACTATCTCCGAGCAGCTTCAACAACTTTCAACAACAGGGAGGTTCTACATGAACTCCTACGTGGTATATGCTGCTGCCTCCGAAAGAGACTATCTAGCACTAAGTCGATGTGCCGTATGGCCCCAAGTAAGAATATATGAATATTATCTAGAGTTGAGACTGGAAAATAACATCACTCAATTCAGCAAGATCAATGATGCCTTCTTCTACGGCATCATCTGCCTATTGAGGCCCAATATGACTCACGGTCAGATGACCAAGAGTGTGGTAACTACCACAGAGAAGTGGGGAGTGTTATTTATGTAATTCCCCACTTTCACTTATCTCAGAGCTGCCAACTTCTTGGGGAGCCCACCAAGTTACCGAGGTATGCGGGACCAAGTTGATCCTATTAGAGCTATCCAGATAGCTTATCACATACCATGAGAAGTGCCTAAAAGAAAGAAGGGTGAAACTCCATTCCCCCTCATAGTGGGTAGGTACACCTGCACTTCTCACACCAAAGCCCGGGAAATGTTTGCGAGCTAGAATTTCAACTTGAAACATAATTTCTGGCAAGGCCAACCTTTGATCCTCGTAATTTCCTTCCAAGGGAAAATCTTGATCCAATCCACATCCCACAGATCGAGGATATCTATATCGATCTATATCACAAGGTCAAGCTCAGAAGAAAGGATCACTCCCACCTGGCCCTAGCAGAAATCATCCAATATGGTGTGGCCATTGTCCCGAAAGGTTTCAAACGACTGATCAAGAAGTTGATCAGGTCTATCTAGATACGGATGGGGACAATTGGCCATTTGTCGAGATTGATAGAACAAAGGCACCTCAAACTATTGAGGAAAGGGTTAAAGGCACTCTACAACGTGCACAGCATTGGTGCAAGAAGAATGACCTCATCTACCTTAGGGTAGACTTCACCACGTCTCCTTTGGGTGATGTACCTGCTAAGCCAAAGCATTTACCAAAGGGAAAAGGGAAAGAAAAGAGGGAGAATCAAGCACTGCTCAGGAGAAAACTCCCGAGAGTCCTCCTTCCACCCTAAGAATAGGTAGTAAGCCTGGTATCCCCTGAAAAGGAAGACACGGTAAGTGTTCCAATAGGCACATCCACTTAGGATGTTTCCACTATTATAACCAATGAAGTTCCCACCATCCCATCTTTCGCTCCTCCTTCCCCTCCTCATGTCACTAAAGCAACCACCCCTTTAGTTGTGTCTTCTCCACCATCTTCTACTGCTTCCCCCTTCCTCTTCCTCCATCTTCTCTTCCCTTATGGATCTATCCCCTAGATTTCTTCTCTCATCTCTCATATCCCTTCCACCCCCCACGGTTTCCTCTCCCTATAAATGACTCCTACCCTCGTGAGCATTGGAGGATCAGCTTCTTTAGCAATTCTGCCACCAAGTGTCTCGACACATTTCCTCAAGTTCATTGTGGTTGCTCTTTCTTCTTCCTCCATTCCCTCTTCTCCTCTCGGTCACACTCCCTTAAGTCCAAAATGGATCTCCAAGCACCTAAGCCAAAGCATAAGAGGAAAGTTCCCATTGCACCAATGGATTTCTCGATCATCCTAACAAAAGGAGCTAAGAAACAAAAGCCAATAACCCACTTCTCTCATAGCACTTCAGTGAAAGTGTTATGGAGATCGCATACCCCGATCCCACAAAGGATAAAAAGGATCTATCTCCTACAAATTATACAAAGACACAGTTATAGTGGGGACATCCTCAGAAATCCTACAAGGAGAGGCCCTATCTAAAGTGGATTCCCTTTGCAAAAATATTTAGGATGCAAAGGAAGAGAAGAGGATACCGAAAGAAGAAACACACATCTTCTCCAAGCCCTACAAAAATGGGTAGTGCACCTCCTATAGCTACCACCAAAAATCCTAAGGCCCTTAGCCAGGAAAAGATAGATGAGTACACCAAGATTAACAAGCAAGGTATGGTAGTATCTTCACTGGAGAGAATATATCCTCAAAGATAGTGAGGAAGTAATTATGAAGTTCACGGAGCTATATCAAAATATTGATCAGGAAAACAATGAACTCCAGGTGATTGCAGGACCTATCTCCAAAGAGTTAGACCATGCTAGGTTACAACATGAGACATTCCAAAAGATGCTCGACTACCTAGTCGATGATTTAGTAAAATTCGGCATCTTTGATCACCCAAGAGCACCCAACAAAGTCCTTGCTGCTTTGGATTATCGGGTTGACCAGATGGAATTTATCTTGGAGAAAATTGATAAAATCAAGGAGGAAGCCTTAGATGTAATGCATCAAATGGAGCAGATCATCCTAAGGATGTCCCTGGGCTTGCTCACCCCATCATACACCTTGAGGAAGGCAGATGACACTATTTGGCTCTTTAAGGAGATCGTGTCACAAGGTTTAGGGTCAGAAGCCACTTTTGACACAAAGTCTATCAACAACCTTCTCGACATGCTATGATCTTGTTGGATACTTGATGGAGGAAGGTAATGAATACTTCAAGCTCCTAGAGAGACTCAAAGATGAATGGGAGACTTGCGAGGTCATCGGCGATCACACCAAGGGTCCTACTCAGGATCAACTTCAATCGATGATTAGCAAATTCATGGAGTATCGGCTCAATTTCACATTTCCTCTCTTGAGTAGAAGTAGGATACTCCTTTCCAGCCATGGGACGATGATGAATAGGCTCCTTCCTCTTGGGATTGTTCCCATTTTTGTAAAGTATTTAAAATTATGTTGGCACAAATGATGACATCATCCATGTTGCACCATGAGATGTTGTCATCCACCAAATTGCCCCAAAGTCAATAGTTGACTTTTAGATATTTTGTAAATAGTTGTTGGTTCCTTTTTGCCTTCTTTCTCCTTCTCCTTCTATATATACTTGGATACTTGTTGTATTCAGAGAGGTGGACATTTTTTAGATGAAAAATAGAAGTGAGAAGGAAAAGGCTTTGTACTTTTTGTAAAAAAAATATTAATATAGAAATTAAGACTTTGTGCTCAATGGATGTGTTATGTGTATTAGATCTTTCTTAAGTTAGATCTATTTTGCTTTTCTGTTAGATCTATCTCTACTTTTTTTTCATTTTCTCATCAATATTGCTTTGTTCTTTTATGCAAGTAGGTTTGGCTATGTTTACTACCATCCCAAAACATAAACCCTCTGACCTTTCTACTTTGGAATTAATTTCTTTTCTCTCTTCAGATCTATCCTATCTCCATTCCTATCCTCATTCCTTTCTATTCATGTTTGGAAATACCCATACTTGGGACACCATTTGAAGAACAAGAAGGTAATAACTAGGTGGCCACAAGTTATTCATCGTAGTGACTTCTCAGAAGAGCTGAGCGACACCATCACCTTCCTGAGGAGGGTCCTTGGGATTCCTGATGCGCATTACTTCCATAAATGGATGCTTAGATATCTAGAAACAATGAGCAAAAATGTTCCTAATCAATGTTTTGAATGGGCAGAGATCATCAGTAGCACTATCTCCAAGCAGCTTCAACAACTCTCGACAACGGGGAGGTTCTACATGAACTCCTATGTGGTATATGTTGTTGCCTCTGAAAGAGACTACCCAGCACTAAGTCGATGTGGGGTATGGCCCCAAGTAAGAATATATGAATATTATCTAGAATTGAGACTGGAAAACAACATTGCACAATTCAGCAAGATCAACGATGCCTTCTTCTATGACATCATCTTCCATTTGAGGCCCAATATGACTCACGGTTGGATGACCAAGAGTGTAGTAACTACCAAATAGAAGTGGGGAGCGTTATTTATGCAATTCCCCACTTTCACTTATCTCAAAGCCACCAACTTCTTGGGGGAGCCCACTAAGTTACCGAGGTATGTGGGACCCAAGTTGATCCTATTGGAGCTATCTAGACAACTTATCACATACCACGAGAAGTGTTTGGAAAGAAATAAGGGTGGAACCCGTTCCCGCTCACAGTGGGTAGGTACACCTGCACTTCTCACATCAAATCCTAGGAAATGTTTACGGAGATGGAATTGCTCAACTTGAAACACAATTTCCTGTCAAGGCCGACCTTTGATCCTCACAATTACCTTCCAAGGGAAAATCTTGATCTAATCCATGTCCCACAGATCGAGGATATCTACATCAATCTGTATCACGAGGTCGAGCTCAGAAGAAAGGATCACTCCCACCTGGCCTTGGTAGAAATCATCCAATATGGTGTGGCCATTATCCCGAAAGGTTTCCAAATGACTGATCAAGAAGTTGATCAGGTCTATCTAGATACGAATTATGACAATTGGCCATTTTTTGAGATTGATAGAACAAAGGCACCTCAAACTATTGAGCAAAGGGTTAAAGGAAATCTGCAGCACACAGAGCATTAGTGCAGGAAGAACGACCTCATCTACCTTGGGGTAGACTTCACCACGTCTCCTTTGGGTGATGCACCTACTAAGCCAAAGAACTTACCAAAGGGAAAAGGGAAGGACAAAGAGGAAGAATCAAGTGCTGCTCAGGAGCAAACTCCCGAGAGTCCTCCTTCAGCTTCCTAGGAATAGGTAGTAAGCCTGGTATCCCCTGAAAAAGAAGAGGTGGTAAGTGTTCCAATGGGCACATCCAATCGGATGTTACCATTGCTTTGTAACCAGAAGAAGTTCCCACTTTGTCCCATATTCTACTCCTCCTTCCCCTCCTCACATCACTCAAGCAACCACCCCTTTGGTTATTTCTTATCCCCGTCTTCCACTTTTCCCCTTCCTCTTCCTCCATCTTCTCTTCCCTCGTGGATCTGTCCCCCAACATTTCTTCTCTCACCTCTCGGATCCCTTCCACCCCCACCGCTTTCCTCTCCTACAGCCTACTCCTACCCCCGTGAGTGTTGGAGGATTGGATTCTTAAACAATGCCATCACAAAAATCTTGACACATTTCCCCAAGTTCACTATAGTTTCTCCTTCTTCTACCTCCATTCCCTCTTCTCCCTCTGGTCACACTCCCTTAAGTCCAGAATGGATCTCCAAGCACCTAAGCTAGCATAAGAGGAAATTCCCCATTGCACCTATGGACTTCTCCGTCATCCCAACAAAAGGAGCTAAGAAGAAAAATCCAATAACCCACTTCTCTCAGAGCGCTTCAGGTGAAAGGGTTATGGAGATCGCATACCTTGATCCCATAAAGGATAAAAAGGATCTGTCTCCTATAGATTATACAGTGACACAGGTCACAATGGGGACATCCTCAAAAATCCTACAAGGAGAGGCCCTATTTGCAGTGGATGCCCTTTGCAAAAGCTTTAGGAAGCAAAGGAAGAGAAGAGGATACTAAAAGAACAGAACAAACATCTTCTCCAAGCCCTATAGAAAATGGGTAGTGCACCTCTGTAGCTACCACCAAAACTCCTAAGGCCCTTAGTTAGGAAAATATAAATGATTATGCCAAGATTGGTGAGAAAGGTATGGCAGTATCCACCTAGAGAGACTAGATCCTCAAAGATAGTGAGGAAGTAATTATGAAGTTCACAGAGCTGTATCAAAATATTGATCAGGCCAACAAGGAACTCTAGGTGATTGTAGGACCTATCTCCGAAGAGTTAGACCATGCCAGGTTACAACATGAGACATTCCAAAAGATGCTCGACTACCCAGTTAATGATTTAGTAAAATTTGGCATCTTTGATCACCCAAGAGCACCCAACAAAGTCCTTACTACTTTGGATTATCGGGTTGACCAGATGGAATTTGTCTTGGAGAAGATTGATAAAATCAAGGAGGAAGCCTTGGATGTAATACATCAAATGGAGCACATCATCCTAAGGATGTCCTCGGCCTTTCTCACCCCATCATACACCTTGAGAAAGGTATATTACAATATTCAACTTTTTAAGGAGATCATGTCACAAGGTTTAGGGTCAAAAGCCACTTTTGACGCAGAGTCTATCAACAACCTTCTAGCCTGCCACGATTTTGTTGGATACCTAATGGAGGTAGGTAATGAATACTTCAAGCTCCCAGAGAGACTCAAAGATGAATGGGATACTTGCGAGGTCATTGGTGATCACACCAAGGGTCCTGCTCAGGATCAACTTCAACTGATGATTAACAAGTTCATGGAGTACCAGGCTCAATTTCACATTTCCTCTCCTGAGCAGAAGCAAGATACTCCTTTCCAGCCATGGGATGATGAAAAATAGGCTCCTTCCTCTTGGTATTTTTCCCATTTTTGGTAAGTATTTAAAAGTATGTTGGCACAAATGTTGACATCATCCATGTTGCACCATGAGATGTTGTCATCCACCAAATTGCCCCAAAGTCTGCAGCAGTTGACTTTTACATATTTTTGTAGATATTTTGTAAATAGTCATTGGTTCCTTTTTTCCTTCTTTCTCCTTCTCCTTCTATATATACTTGGATACTTGTTGTATTAAGGAGAGGTGGAAGTTTTTAGATGAAAAATAGAAGTGTGAAGGAAAAGGTTTTGTACTTTTTATAACAAAAAAATATTAATACGAAATTAAGACTTTGTCTTTGAATGGATGTGTTATGTGTATTAGATCTTTCTTAAGTTAGATCTATGTTGCTCTTCCTGTTAGATCTATCTCTACTTTTTCTTCATTTTCTCATTAGTATTTCTTTTTTCATTTATGCAAGTAGGTTTGGCTATGTTTACTACCACCAAAAACATAAACCCTCGACCTTTCTACTTTGGAATTCTTTTCTTTTCTCTCTTTAGATCTATCATATGTTCATTCCTCTCCTCATTCCTTTCTATTCATTTTTGGAAATACCCATACTAGGATGAAATCCCAACCCTTGAAGGTACAATACCATAAGACTTGTGCAGATTCTGTTGGTTGAATAGCAATAAACCAATTTCACTTTCTTTGTCTCAAAGAGGTGCTATGCCCGCACTTTGTTGGCTCGCCTATCCATAGATCCGCCCACCCGATGCATTTTTTGACCAAAAAGTACCAAGAAGTTAAGTTGATGACTCCATGCCCAATGGATTGCTTCAAGCAGTTGGTCACTTCATCCACCAGGTAGATGACCCCTCTGAGTTGCCAAAATTGTTATCCAAAAAAATCCCCTTGCTTATTTTTGGCTAACTTTCTTTCATTCCTTCCTTCCTTGTGCCTCAGTTGAATTTTTTTCACCTTTTAGATAATAAAAATTATCTAGAAATGGCTTCATCAGATAGAGAATTTTATCACCTTTCCATAAAGGTAATGTTTCCTTCTAACTCCTTATATTTTGCAAGTTATGGCTCAACAAAGTTTTTGAGGGAAATTTTCCTTGGGAAGGCCCGTAGCCAATAGGAATGTGCCACGTGGCGGTGGAATGGCGGGTCGGCAGAGGTAAGTTGGAGAAAATCACTAAGGAATTAGTGGGGTGAAAAGAAAAAAATTTCCCATGGGCCTGCAAAGGAAAAAAATGATTTGAGGCCCACGCGAATGGGGACGTGCCACGTAGCGGCGGAGATCGGACCGGCGGGGGTAAATTTGCCAAAGTGTTCAAATGGCACAAAGGGAAATTTTTCCTAGAACCCCATGCCAAATTAGAATGCTCCATATGTGCATGAACCCAAAGTGAGAGTAGGAGTGGTGGAGAAGATTTTGGCTTTTTGCCAAAATAGTAAGCGCACAAAGGAAAAAAATTGGCCCACAAGCCCGCCAAAGAGAAATGGAAATTTTGTTTAAACCTCGCGGACTAATGGGAGTATGTCACATGTCCATGCTTACGATGGAGGTTAGGGGAAAGGGGAGAATTTTGCAATTTTTCCAAAGTGGTTGGTAGCACAAAGGAAAAATTTGGAGCGTAGGCCCGTGCCAAATCAGAGTGTGCCACGTGGTAGCGGAAACGCAACGGGGTAGAGGAATTTTGGAATTTTTTCCAAAATTCAAAAAAGCGTAAAATGGCCGTTTGAACCCATGAACCAATGGGGAAGCACCACATGGTATTGGAATGGCGGGGCATGGATATTTTTGGGGAATTTTTCCCAAATTCAAAAAAAAGAGGAAAATTTTTAGGTTTCGGCCCGCCGACCCGATTTTTGCCCTGTTTTTCCCTAAATCTTCAAAGGGGCATATCTTTTGATCCAGAGCTCAATTTTTCTTGATTTTGGTGTCATTGGAAAGATATTGAAGTCCTCTACATGATGGAATCTTCAATTTTGTTTTTTGGTGGAGTTTAGTGAGAGAAAAATGAGAAAACACCTTTGGCATGGGGAAAAGAGTAGAACCGACATTTAACCACCATTTTTAATGTAGTATGGCTTCCATTCTTCTCCAACATGGTAAAAATCTTGGGGAATGAAATTTTAAGGGTACCCATGCTATTTTTATGTATTTGGTTGGTGGTTGAATCATTCATTTCATTTTTCCCACATTTATCCTTCTTGAACTCGTATTTTCATTGTTAAAAGCCAAATTTGGATCATTTGTAAAGGGTTGGACACTTTTTATGATTTGCGAGATCCGTCCTTCACCCCGCAAGTGAATTTTTGGAATATCATACCTTTTTATGACTATAACATACCTCCTTGCTATTGTAATGCACTGTATTTAAAATTGAAATGACAATGCAAGCTCTATGAATGAATTTTCAATCCTTTCTTGTGTTGTTTGCTCTATCCTGATCCTTCATTACAATTTTAGCAATTTGTGCATGATTTGTGTTACATTTTTATAATCTGTGTCAATTTTTAGAAGTATATGTTCACCACTCCTTTGGTGTATCACCTTGTTAGTTTAGTTTTATCTTCTTTTCTCTCTTCTATCCTTGTCTCCTTGGTAGAATTAGAGTAGGATTTTGAGTTAAACCTCTAAAAATTTCATGTATACATATGATAAGAGGAGTAGAGGAACCAAACTTTAATCTAGAGAGTTTTTTCCCATTTTTACAAGTCCCACACTTGGGAAAAATATTCCATGTTGTGTAATCACACTGGATGCCCATTATCAAACTAGAAATCTGAGAAAACATCCAGGGAGCACCGCTGATTACCATGGCCACGAAATCCTCCATGAAATCAAATTTTACATGCACCTCCATCTATGTGCCCCTCATAATATCAATAATCACCCATATAACCACTTACAAGGCTACTTTGGTGCACATCAAGATCAATAGTGTCATGAATTTGGTCAATTAGCCTACTATCTTTGGTGTCATACGATGTGGATGTACAGATCTTTCAATAACAAGATAAATTTTTATGGCTTGTGCACTGTAGTAGAGGGAACCTACTTGCATCATGGTCTCCATGAAAAATTTCACAATCCACTACTATAGTGCGTACTGAATTCCTAGGGAAGCTATCCTTAACATGCCCCTCTACTTCACAATCTATACACCATATACCATTGCAAGTCTCATGGGATGAGTTCGTAGGAAAATTATCTACCTGATTATCCATAGAAGTGATTTGATCTTCTAGAAATGAGCTAACATGAGTGTCAATGCTCCCAACATATTCAACACGCAGGGAAGCTTCCAATGCCTCACGTGGGTATGTGAAAGTCTTATGAGATAATTTCCTTCTAATGGTGTTATCAACCCTCCAAAAAACCATTGAGCATGATGTGAAGGGTGAATGTCATAGGATAACTTTGACAGGAGGGTTTTGAACCATGCATCATACTCCCACACACTCTTTGCCATTCCTTGTTGGATCTCCTTAAGGGTGTTGATGCTCTTCTGTTCAAACTCAGGGATGTGGAATTATACTAGGAAGGAATTTTTCAACATGGTGTAATCTACCACCATCTGATGGGGGTCATACTTCCTATACTAGCTATGTGCATGCCCTTGCAATGTCATTACAAACTAACTGGCCTTCCGCTCCGGGTTGTGATCCCCTTTGTGCACCATAGCAACTCACACTTGTGAACATGCTCTGCAACATCTTCAATACCTCTATAATTTGGAAAATAGAAATACATATCAAAGAATACTTGAGGAGGTGGTTGGGGCCCTTGTCCTCCTGATCCACTTCCTTGAATTCCTCTAGTGTTTCCTCCTCTTCTAAATCTGCTAGATCCACTAGGTCTTGTGCCCCCAATCCCACCCGCCCCACCTCCAAATTCTCCTACAACCATTAAAGGGCTTGAAGAGGTCAAACCTATGGTACCCAATGTCCCTTTGAACTACGTGCCAATTTTCAAAGTGAGATCATACCACTACCAGATGTGTGTCCCGTGCTACTCCTCGATATGTTTCCCAAGCCTTGTGTATTTTCTCCTTGTCTAAAAATTCCTCTGAATACTGGAATAGTATGTGCAACCATAGACGTAGGAAATGGAAAATTATATCTCTTGGGCATGGATTTGTCACTTCCATCAATACCAACTAGGTTAATGATACTCCTTCCTTGATCTGGAAAACCAAGCACCCAGGTTTGGTCAATAGGTGGGTTTAGATGCACGTTGACGATTCTCCTTTCTCCAAGTGATGAAATCTCATCACAAGATGAAGGGGTCTTTCTTACACACTTTTCGAGATGGGGTAGCACAAACTACTCATGTTTCGCGTCCTCTACATGAACCTCAAATCCTTCTCATAACTTATTCCTCCATAAATCCATAACACTTGTATCCTCACATTGTCTAGCAATATCCCTTTCATGCACTTCACTATACTTGAGTCGTCTCTCCTCCCTTTCTTTCTCAGTCACAATTTATGTCATCTTCTTCCACCCTAGCTTCCTCACCCAATGCTCATAACGGTTTATCCGTCCATCAAAATTCCTCTAAACTCATGGTAATGATCAAGATCTTCATTTCCATGGGAATAACATGTAGAAATGATCCTCTAGGCTCCCTTAGAAACTCAAACTCAACAACTTCTAGACAAGAATATGTAGAAATAACACATTCCAAGGTATAGATAGCCGTACTCATTTCCACCAACAATCCACAACACAAGTCCATGTATTATCTACATATTATAGCCTCTGGTACTCTTCTTGGGTCCACATGCATGATCTATAATACCAACTTGATCTAGATGTATATTCTAAGATCCATTCATACAACTCTACTGGGAAGCAACAGAAAAAAGTTTCATATAACTCATGGTAGAGGTTCTCTTCTAACTATCTACGTGCATCAAACTCAGGTCCAGTGTTGAATCTATGAGAAAATTCATCCTCTGTACTCTTAAACCATGTTCAACACCTTCTAAGTTTAAATGCTCCATCATCACTCATTGCACGTGAGATCATGATGTATGCCATTTCCCTACAACTTCAAAAAGAGGGTCCCGATAACAAAACCAAGATGTAGTCATTTTTACACCCACCAAAGAACAAGGAAATCCCATGTGCACTTTGGCCTATCACCCAACATGCACTAGGTGCTCACCGAAGCACACACACGGTCTCCGAGTTTCTCCTTTATGTGAGTTTAGTAGGAAACATCACCTATTATAGTAAATTTAAGGATACTGAGTGGAAAGGAGACATGTAATCATCATAGAGCTTAGAATAGCTTCTAGACCAATGCCGTCATTCCGATAGAAATATACTTAATAGACTATAGGACTAAACCAAAACAAAAATGAAAATGCATAAGGATTCATACTCATTCCATAAACATACAAGAAACAGAACTATAAAGATATATGTATGGACCAAAATTATTAATGATCATATTTAAATAAGTTGGTAACCTCATTACATCCATTAGATCCATTACGAACATCAAAATATGGTAGAATGAAGTCATACATCATAACCGGATTTACATCACTTATCTCCGAAAAGGAAAATTTACAATCCTAAGCCCCTTTGATGCATCCTTATCCTATATTTAATCTACTTAACCCAATAGAACTCCTCATAACATTTCTATAGAGCTCCACTCTTTATTGATCTAATACCCTCTTCTTACGTGGGAACTTATATTTATAGGCCTCTTAAACTGCCAACCCACCTTTCTAAGGCTTCGATCCATAACCAAGTGTCTCGAATGTGGTCCTCCATGAGAGCATGCTCCTCTAAGTCTAAGCTCTCCACTCCTTGCCGTGGTGGTATTCTAGAAACTTGCAACACATGATATATTCCTTCCTAGGCCAACTTTGTCACCAGTGGCACCTTATCCATATGTCATGTGTAGGTGGGTCATGCTTTTCTCATGTCCTACCCGATACGCCAAATATGGCTAATTCCCAAGACCTTGTTCTATCGACACATATCGCAGTCCTTTTAAAACCCTCCTAGAACCCTACTTTACATGTCTTATCCTTACGCAACTACCCCTCAACTTAGGCCTTGCACGCTCAAGAACCTTCTTTTACTTAGTCAATATTTTTAGGTGCCCAACATTCCTATCTACTTTGCTACGTGTCCTTGACCACCAACTTTCTTGACTTCTCACTCCTACCGCAAACCCAAACATTAATTTACCGCCACTTATTTCACAATCTTACATCTGTGGGAGCCCAAATGGAATCACACCACATGTTTCCCACCTTAACCATCAATATTTTCCATCTCTCCACTTTTTATCCTATTGTGTGTCACATGCCTCATCTTTTACTACACTTGACCTATGCCTCGACTTGAAGACATTATTCAACATGACATATTCCACAATCTTGAGTCTATTAGGGATCATATCCCATTAGGTTTTGTAATTCCACCACGTGTCCCCTACAATTTCATGAATTTTTAAATTACAACAGACAACTCTCTCCTGTGGGTTTTTAAAATTTTTACAACGGTTAAATTTGATGGGCATTTTGAATGTATTTTTCCCTTTTAAATGGATAAGTCCATTTTTAACCATATTAACAAAAAAAAAACCTTGGGGTATTTTGGGATAACACACTTATTTTATTTCATTTATAGTAAAGTAATAGGACTACAAATTTTTGATAAACCTTCCACATACTTCCTATATTAACTTAGAAGTCCCATAAAACTACAAACCTCATGCACATTTTAGGAGTAGGCCACTACATAATAGCCTTATTATTTATAGGATCATATAAAATTTCTTCATCTGAAATGTGATGGCATAAATATTTTACTCTTTTCTAAAAGAAAGAGAAATTTGATAACTTAGCATAGAGATTATAGTTTCACAATCTTTCCAAAACTAGTTACAAGTGAAGTCTATATTCTTCCTCCACTTTTGAAAATATCAATATGTCATCTAGGAAGACTAAAAATCCATCGAGATAGTCTCTAAACACACTATTAATTAGATTAATAAAAATATTGGTTTGTTTGTGAGTCCAAAGGGAAGAACTGTGAACTGATAATGACCATAATTTGTTCAAAAGCTATTTTCGGTATGTGATCTTCCTTAATTTCCTTATTTGATGATACCCAAATATTAAATCAATCTTGGAAAGGAAAAATTTTCCTCATATTTTATAAAGAAGATCATCAGTATGGGGTAGAGGATACCTATTCTTAATGGTTTCTTTATTACGTAGACTATAGTCAATACATAGTCTCAATGTCCCATGTCATTATTTTTCATAAAAAATACTGGTGCTCCCTAGGGTGAAATAATAGGATGGATCAATCCTTTAGTTATAAAATGTTAAAATTAATATTTTAAATCCATGAATTAAGTGGTGATCATTTTGTATGGTACGTTTGAGTTAGGTGTTTCACTAATAAGAAGCGTACGTATGAGAAAAAAATTTAAGATAGAAGGTTGGGTACGTGAAGAATGCCTAGAGGTTTTGAAGAGGTTGCACACCATTGAAGAACATGTTGACCGAGAGAAATAATTTTTGTCTTAGAAGGACTACCTGAGAAGAAAGAAAAACCACAAGATATAATTAAAAGCATAGGTTGGTGGATTTCCTAGCGAAAGCTAGATTCGGGAAGTGGGGTGCTTCCTAGAAGGCTATCAATCCATTATTTAAAACAAATTAAATGCTGATAAGAACATGAAATAGAGAGTCCTATTGTAGTTATATAATTTAGGTATCTCACATAAACACAATAAATTAAATCTAATCTAAATAGTTAATATAAGATTAAATCTAAAGTGGGTGGTGAGTTATTAAGGTTTGTAGGTTTAGCAGAGGGTATTAAGGAGGTATGGGTGAAGTTGTGGGAGGTTTTGAGAGGTTCTGGGTGAGTGAATGAGATTGCTGGTTTGAGGAAAATATTAGACACAAAGAATGATTCTAGTTGGGGAACCGATGTCACTCACTGGTTTTAGCTAGGATCGATTAGTTAGCTGATCACAGTATGGGAAATTAGGTGACAAAAGTGAAAAGGGGTTGGTTTGAGCTCTCTATGATTACAAAGAGTGTTAGGAAAACTTAGGTAGGGTGTTGGGATTTAGGTGAAGGCTCAACAAGGGTGAGAGAGGTGATTGGAAAGGAAGAGAGGTTTAGGTTAGTAGGGTATCGGGTAGATGGGTGATAGATGGTATTCAAGTGAGAAAGAAGCATTACAATAGCAAACAATAAGAGATCTAAGACCAAAGCTAAGAAACTAACAACCTAGTTAAGATACTTATCTGAAGATCTAGAGATTGGTAGATGGTGGTGGTTGGTGGGTGCTCATAGAAGAAATGGGTCTGGATCTAGTTCCACGACAACAAAGCCTATGTTCTTCCCTATGTGAATGATCCGAGGATGTGGAGTAAGAGGTTTGTTTTTGGTGAAGAACTTGAATGCTATAGTGTTGTGTTTGATCATTGGGATTCTCAATCAAATGCAAGGATGTGAATGAATAATAAAAATCCAACCAAAGGAAGAACTTGGGGAAAGATTTGGAAATCCTTATTTAAAGGAACTAATGGTGGTTCCTTGACTAGCATTGGCCGAGGAATAATCGGTGTCGGTTAGGGAGAAATAGTCAAATTTTCTCAAAATAGCATGTTTCTTCCCTTTTGGCATGGGTCAAGATTGGAAATGGGTTAGGAGTCTTGGTTCATGTTTAAACATGAAGGAAATTGATGGAAGAGGGAGTTGGCAATAAATTTTAGGTTTAGAAGAAGTCTTAGTTAGTTAAGTGAAGTGATGACCTAGTCTCGAGTTAGTTAAATTCCCTTGGAATGGGTCCAAGGTGAGGTGGAAGGATGAGGTGGTAATTAACCTAATTTTGATAATTAGATTAATAAAAATGTGTGAAAGGGGTCATGGTAAGGGGTAGGTTAATTAAAATGGTCTTAAAGGGTTGTGACCCAAATTTGGGTGTCTACATTTTCCCATTTTTTCATGTAGCTTGTATTAATAAGAGATGATGAGAAAAAAAAAGAAGTAGGTTTCCCCAGATAAGGGTGGAGGTGATCCCCCTCAAACCAGGAATTGATTAAGTGGAAGGTTGAATTGGTGATGGGTTTGATAAGGTGGTAGGTGATGAAAAATGGGGTAAGGTGGAGGAGTCAAATGCACACATGCGCTCGTAATGCAACAAGGTACAAGGTTGAAGAGCACACAAACTCTACATTGTCAAAGGTTGATAGTTTATCCAAACAAGGGTGATGTGGTCTAGGTATCCTTGGTATAGAAGTGATCCTGGAAACATAATGTGTGCAGGTACAAAAACAGATATAGGTGTGTTCTAGAACACCAAAAGGTTTGGTTTGGTCCAGATAAACATTAAGAAATAAGGAAATGCAAAGTCAATAGGAAAAAACAACACGGGTATCATTATTGCATAGTGGAGCGAGTATGCGAGCTCAATTATCAAATAGGAATGGTTAGTTTTATGAGGGTATATAGGTGAGGCCATGGGTAAGGAAAACGTAAAGTCAAACATTCCCTGAAGTACTCTTAGGGAGTTAGTGAGGTGATGAGGCTATTAGGTGAGCCTCAGGGAGGTTGTAAGGTTTTTTTAGTGAGAAAAAGGCAAGTGAAAGAAAAAATTAGGGTTATTATTTGTTATGGTATTTATATCTATTATGTGTAGTTTCATTTCCATTGCATTGTTATTATCAAAACTAGTTGTAGGAATTTTTGATGTTATGGTTTGGTTTAATTTCAAATGTATTGATATTATGGAAAATAGTTCTATAAGCGTGGTTGATGTTATGGTTTGGCTTAGTTTCCAATGTATTGATATTATGGCAACTAGTTGTAGGCATGGTTGATGTTATGGTTTGGTTTAATTTCCAATGTATTGATAGCATGGAAACTATTTGTGTAGGCATGGTTGATGTCATGGTTTGGTTTAATTTCTTGTATTGATATTATGGAAACTAGTTGTGTAGGCAAGGTTGATGTTATGGTTTGGTTTAATTTCCAATGTACTGATATCATGGAAACTAGTTGTAGGCATGGTTGATGTTATGGTCTGGTTAAATTTCCAATATATTCATACTATGGAAAATAGTTATAAAGGCATGGTTGATGTTATGGCCTTGTTTGGTTTAATTTCCATGTTATTGATATTATGGAAATGTGAGAAATATTAGGTAGTAGGGACAAATAGTGGCAAAACAGTGAAATATGGTAGAAAAATGGTGGCCAAGCTAACCTCCGAAGACCCCATGTCTTTGAAGTGCTGCCTACATAGCCCTTGCAAAAGGGGCCTCAGGACAATGTAGTTCTCCCATAGGATAGGGAAGAATAAGATTTCTGATAGGTAGGTTGGGTAAGGAAAATGGTCCTAGTAAGGAAAGGTAGAAAGTAGGCAAGGTCAAATGTTGAGCGAAAGTAAAAGGGGCAACCGGTTAACTATGTGATTAGTATAGGTATGGTTTTGGTTTTGATTTTATTTTGATGAGTATGTATAATGTTTTGGAAATGATGATTAGTATGGGTGTGGGTGAAATGAGAATCGACCAAGATATTCAATTGTGTTGGTCTCGTCCTGCTAAAGAAGCAACAAGTAGGAAAAGGTGAACCAAAAAGAAGTGAAATGATCCACAGGCAAGGGGACCATAATGACCATAAAAAATGCTTATGAACATAAACCCTAGATATGTTGCATGATTGATAGGTCTACAGTTGAAAGAAGTTGTATGATCACAATGTGTCACAAAGCCGCTACATCCCTTAAGTAGATAGGAGAAATTTAAAGAGGGTAGATTGGATTGTTTTTCTTAGTGCAACCTTTTGGTGGGACAACATGCCCTTCGCAAGATACCCCAAACCAACATAGGAAATTCCATAACCAAAGTTTTGTATTTTTCTTGAATTTTTTTTTGCATTTTTATGTTTACATTCATAGACTAATCAATACGGGAAGTCTATATTAGGTTGAGTAGTAGAGTCTCCTTAAGGTATTCTTGAAGTTAATCGATGCAAGAAAATATGAGATAATTTTGGTTTTAACAAATATATATATTAGTCTTATTTTTTAGATAGAGTAAGTACAACATGTGGTTGGCATTTTATAGATTTCATTCAAGGAAGAAGTGTACTTATAGCATAAGTCGAGAGACATAGATGTTCATTTGAAGGAATCAATTATGTGCGAGAAGTTTGAATCAAGGAGTAGAGTTTTTTTCATCCCACATTTTTTGCATTATTTTGGACTTGTAATCATGGAAAAGACTATAAAGAATTATAGGTCTCTTTTATGAAGGAAAAATTACAGCACAACAAAGGTTAGATATTAAAGTAGGGGTTCAAGTGATGAATGACCATGGGATTCCATCCTAAAAAGGATGAAAATCATCCATGAGAATCATGCCATGAGTAGATCCAGGGTACTCATATTCAAGATAAGGTTGAATGGTGACGGATAATCACACAATTCTGGTTTAGTCATTTGTCCTTAAAAAGAGGTAGGTGGAAGGAGAGGTTCGCTCAAGGGATGAGCATATAAGAGACATAAAGTGATGTAGTACTTCATTCAACAATATAATGGTTAAAGATGCAAGGCATTAAGGGGATCAGGTTTAGGTTTACCCTCAAGAGAAGATAAATGATAAGTTCCTGATCCATAGGTATGGGTTACAATATAAGGTCTAATCCAATTAGGAGCAAACTTTCCTTGTTTACTTTTCTCCATTTTGGTTACATGTTTATTTTCCTTCAAGAAAAGATCACTAATATTGAATGTATTTCTCAAACATGTTTTTCATAGGCACGCTTAATGCACTTTTGGTAGATTTGGAGGTGGTATGGATTTTTTAGATGACGTTCATCTAGTAGCTCAAGTTGTGCTAAAAATTCTTGGCACAAAATATCATCAAAGAGGATATCTTTCAAAGATATATGAAGGGATGGAATTTTTATTTCAAGTAGGACAACCTCTATGACATAGACGAAAGAGAAAGGTGTGGTACTGGTAGAGGTGCAAATGATGGTATGATAAGCCCATAATTTGAAAGGAATGTGCATGTACCAATCCTTCCCAGCTTCATTAACCACTTTCATAAGAATTTTGTTGAGATTTTTTTATAAGATTCAACTTGACCATTTTCTTATGGGTAATATGGTGAAGATAAACTGAGTTTAATGCCAAATTTTTCACATAGTTTGCATAGGATTTTTTTTTGAATTGTTTTCCATTATCAGTGATGAGGTGATTAGGAACACCAATGCGAAAAAAATATGGTGGTTGATAAAATAAAATATTTTCTCAGCTTTGGTAGAAATGAGAGGGATGTATTCCACCCATTTAGTGTAATATTCAGTCATTATGATGATCCAATGATGACATTGTGAGGAATGAGGGTTAATATCTCCAATGAGATCCAAACCCCATTGAGAAAAGGGCCAAAATTATCTAGCAACTTGTAAGGCATGACTAGGAGTATGATGAAGGTTATTATGTTGTTGAAACTTCACACAACATTTGACATAGTCACAATAGTATTGGTTAAGGGTTGGCCAGTAGTAGCCAAGTTGAAGGATATGCTTTAAAATAATGAGGCCACTAAAATTTCCCCCACAAATCCCATCATGAATTTCTTTGATGGTGTATGGGATTTCAAAACTAGTGAGGAACTGCAAGAGGATATCATAAAAGTCACATTTGTAGAGAAGACCTCCCATGATGATGTAATAAGAGACACTTTTTAGGAAGGCTCATCATCCATTATGAGTGAGATCTAGAGGCAGGATTGAAAGTGAGAGGTAGTCAATGAACTGTTTATACCAAATGTCGTGTGGGTCAGTATCGATGCTACCCACAAAATTAACACCAGGAATAATATAAGAAGCTGATTGTAACCATTAGATGGTGATGAATATTTTCAAGTTATAAGGTGAGGAAGGTACTTGAAAAGAAATAAAAGCCATAGTATATCGTGAATTTGTTAGTTAATCGAGAAGCGGGTTGAATGAGGTAGTGATCAAACGTAGTCAAAAGTAGGTGGACATGATGTCTATAATTTCTAAGATCATCATTATGAAACTGGTACAAACCATTGACTTGGTTCACAACCAGTTGAGAGTCACCAAATATGTTAATGGATTTAACATCTAGGGAAATGAAAGTTTAAAAACCTAACACAAGTGCTTCATATTCAAATATATTTTTAGTATAATTCAAATATAGTTTAAAGGATAGTGGTATGGGATCACCATCAAGTGGAATGAGGATGAACGCTGCACCTCCCCCCATAGTGACATTTGGATCCATCAAAGAATAATTTCATTTGATAAATAATGTCATCAAGGGAGAGGGTGGTGATAGATTCATCAGGAAAATCAAAATTGAGGATTTATTTCTAGGAATGGGAGCATCTGCAAGTTGATCCATGATGGTTTTTCATTAGAAAAAAATTGAGGAATGAACTCAAATTCCAAGTCTATAATAAGCATGAGCCAATGAGTAGTGTGTTGGTGTTGGTAAGGTTTGGCATACATGTAATGAAGAGGGTCGGTGTTGGTAATGACAAACATTTTTTGATTAAGAAGGTAGTGGTGATTTTTTTTTGCCATGAAGACTAGGGCTAAGAAAATCTTTTCAACATGAGTGTACTAAGTTTTGTAGTCTAGAAGAGTATGAATTATGTAATAAACTACTTGTTCCCTGTGTTTCTCATCACGATGAGTGAGAATGACACCTAAGGAATGGTCAATAGTAGAAATGTAAAGGTAAAAAGGTTGATCATCTTTAGGAGGAATGAGCACAGGTGGTTGAAGAAGGTAGTTCTTCAATGCTTCAAAGGATTTATGAAACTCATCATTCCAATGGAAAGAAACATCCTTTTTAAGGAGATGATGAAACATGTGGCATCGGTCTAAAAGTTGAGAAATGAAGCATTAGATGGATTGCAATTTCCTTAAGGATTGTAATTTTCCTTACCAGATATGAATCTTTTGAAGGTTAGTAGGTGGAGGCATGTCAAGAATTTCCTTGATCTTAGTGAGATCAACTTTGATACCCCACAAAGAGATAATGAAACCAAGGAGCTTACCCAAGAGAACTATAAAAATGCACTTCTTTGGTTGAAGGAGAATAAAATATTGGATAAGGTGATTAAAGATAATTTTAAGAATGACTAGGTGTTTGGTGTGATGCTTGGACTTACCAAGAAGGTCATCAACATAGTCTTCCAAAATGTCATGCATGATGTCATGGAAGATGTAAGTCATAGCATGCGCTAATAGGTAGCACTAATTTTTTTCAAGTTGAAGGGAATTTCAGGATAGTAGAAGGTCCCCCAAGGGGTTATGAAGGTAGTTTTGTGTTGATCTTCCGGAGTGACTAATATCTAATTATAACCCGAAAACCCGTCCATAAGAGATAACATCTCATGGCCGGCTGTAAGATCAACTAGTTGGTCAATGCTTGGTAGAGGAAAGTCATTTTTAGACATGTAAGGTTAAGGTCATGAAATTCAATGTAGATACAAAGTCCCATAGTCTCTTTCATGACAGAACAATGTTAGAGATCCATTTTGGATATTCAATAGGTAGGATGAAGGAAACAGAGACAAGGTAGTGAAGTTATTCTTTCATAAGAATAACAATGTGAGGGTACATTTTACATAGCTTATGTTACACTAGTTTGGCATCAGGGATAGTTATGATATTATGAAGTACAATATTAGGGTTGATACAAGACATATCACTATAGGACCAAGAAAATTCTTTGCTATGATCATGAAGAAAAGAGGTGAAATATTTTTGTTCTCGTGACGTCTAGAGATTGGCCTATCTTTAGAATTCGGGGGTCATCCTAAGTGTGAATGTTGATTTCTATGGTAGATTTATTCAACATAGTTTACATGTTAGAGGGTAACAACCTTTTAATATAAGAATCCTCTGCACCTAAATAGGTCAAAATGGAGTCATCATCTTGACATTGAATGACATTTATAGAAGGTGTATCATCATCCAACATGTCAGGATAAAGAAGAGGAAGGGAAGAGGGAACCTCGCCATCATGTTGATAGGTTAGAAATCCCAAGGAGATGGTATTCACAAAAAAAAAAGTTAGGTGGAATGGATTCATTATCTAGGGACTCGATGTGATTAGGTGGCATGATAGGTAAAGATGGTGAGGAAGGATTTTCATCTTCTACGAAAGTGATTTGGGCCTTCTTAAGAAGAGGCTAGTTAGGATATCCAAGATCACAATGGTTTTTTTTTTTTCTGAGAGGTACATGGTATGATGGTGTGATGACCTTGTTCATGATGCAAAAATCTAAATCCTTTCTAGGCGCAATGGTGAATAAAAGTGAGCACGAACTGCGTTTGGTGAGGTAAGATAATTTAAATGAAAAAGGCCTAGTTTCGAAGGGAGGTTCAATAGAATAATACGATGTGTCAATCTCCCAATAGGTTAGGTTGGTACGAAGGTGGGGAGGACTATATGGTATGACCTCTCCTATATGATGGTTATAATGTGGGTGTTGGTGTAGTTTTCCATACTCCTGAGGAGTAAGAAATGTGTTAATGCTAAGGAGGCAATATTATCTAAGTGAAAGGTGTTGAAAAATGCCTACCAAGGGGTCTGTGGTTGGTACTTGGGTAGCAGGTATAGATGAGCTATCTGAATCTTGAGAAGATGGGGCATCAGTAGATGGAGGAATAAAAGGGTTAGTAGGTGGGCTATATGAGGAACACGAAGTTGCATAAGTGCTATATGTGGTAATTTCCTTAATTAGGATTAGGACATCATTTTGTCAATAAAGCATATTGTAATTTTTGAAGGGGAGGGATCTACCTGAATAGTGTAAGTTTCTCCTTGATATTCAAATTTGAGGAAAGGGTTAAAGGTGGAAGGTACACAAGCCATGACATGAATCTAGGGATGACCTAGTAACATGTTATATTAGAACTCTCCTTCGAGAACATAGAAGAGTTTGGGAATGGTTCGGGGACCCATGTGGATATGGAGGAAAATGGTGTCAAGGGTAGTGGTCATGACATCGTTAAAATATTGAAGCATGATGGGGTTGCTAGACATACAATTAGGTGGTATGCCCATTTGTTCGTAGGCATGAGAAGAGATGATGTTGATGTTAGCACCCCCATCAATCATAATGTGTTTAACATGAATATCATTAATGTAAGAGGAGATGAAAAGAGTGGGATTAGGATCATTAGGTTGTGAAGGGGAAATCTCTAATTTAGAGAAATTAATGGAAGTAATATAATGAGGGGAAATGAGGATGGTGATAGGTAAGTATCATTTAAGGGAACCTTGATGGATTTTAGGACCTAAATGAAGGCCCGATGATTATAATCAGAGGTTTGAATCAAGTCAAATAAATACATATTCAATGGGGATTGTTGAAGTTCATTTATCATTGAATAATGGGTAACCCCAGAAGAAGTAAGTGGTACTATCCTAAGGATTTTTTTCTTAGAGGGAGGTGAACTAGAAGGTTTACCAAAGTTTTCCTTTCCATTGTCTTTCATGTGTTATGACTGAGTGGCTATGAGAACCATATTAATTTCAAAGATAGGAGGAGAAAAATAGGTTTGTGGGGCAACATGCAAAGAAATAATGGAATCCTCCTCCAATAGATCATCTTATTTAAAGAGACCATTGGAATTAAAATTTGAAGGAGAATGTTTTTAATATCCTTACAACTCTGGACATCATGCCCTGGTGAGAGATGATAAGCACACATTTTTTTGTTGTCAAACCATAAGGTTTTAGGTTTGAGAGGATCATAAGGTTTAATAGGTGGAAGTAATATAGTAGATGTCTGTAATAGCTGAGTAAGGATATTAGGGTAGGATCTTGCCAAAGGATCACAATGAGAGGTCAAGGTTGTCTTTGGTGAAGGGGTAGGTGACCTTTATGAGGAGGGTGAGGCGAGAGATTGTGTTGGTATAACTAACTTTTTGGTAGGTAGTGAAGGTTGGGGTTTAGGTTACATCTTCTTGGGTAAATGCATAAGAAAATCATGCTAGGAAGAAGGCTATGTAGAAGGTGTAGGCATATGAGTAATACAAGGTGAAAGTGGGGGTCGACAAGAGTGAGGGTAAGGGTAGTGAAGAAGGTGTGGGAAGAACGAGAGATGAAGGTGAGGGTATAGGTTGTCACACTTTAGGTTTTCCTTGGTAAAGGGGTAGGTTAACCAAGGTTTAAGGATGTGAGACTAATATCGATGCAAGTGGTGAAGGTGAGTGAGAAGATGTGGGAGATACTAGGGTACAATCCCTAAAAGGTTGGGTCTTCCTTTTAGGTGTTGGAATAGATTTTGTGATGGGTGGGGATGAAGTTGACAAGTCTAGCTTCACAATGAGATGTGCTAGACTTGGTACTGGATAAGACCCCTAAAGTGGTGTTAGGTTTTGGTGTAGACAAAGGCCTGAGTGGAAGGGGTGCTGATGATGGATGGGCTATAACTATGAGCTCGGGAAATATTCTTAGTCGCCTTGAATACCTTGTGGTAAATTACCAAGGTATCTAGGGTAAGATCTACATTTGGGTAGAAATTGGAAGTCTAAGGCACCCCCAAAGGGTAGAATAATCGACATACTCCATGTGATCAACCAAATGAGAGAATGGTTTTAGTTTAGAAGAAGAGAATACCGTACTAGTGCTAATCCTTATGATGAGCTTTGGGGTTTGTGAGATAGGGAAGGTCTTGGCCTCAGATTTGGTATGTACAAGTGAGGTAAGAAGAGTCCTGGGATTTGTGAGGTCCTTCGGTGAGGTATCAAAAATATAACAAGTAGATAAGATTGACTCCTCTATGGGTAGAGGAGGAGAAAAATTGGGTGATGTAGGCTCCTCTATGGGTAGAGAGGATGATAAGGTGGGTTTCTCTATAGGGAGAAGAACATGTAAGGTGGGTTCCTTCATGGGTAAAGGAACAGGTAAGGTGGGATCCTCTATGGGTGAAGGAATAGGTGAGGCAGCCTCCTCTGTGGGTAAAGGGGGAGGTAAGGTGGGTTCCTCTATGGGTAGGGGAATTAGTGTGAATATTTACTCGATAGTTCATATAAAATGAGACTAGATTGAAGGGTCACACACTATATTGGATATTGTATGAACCACATGTACAATGGTTTCTCCTTTATATGTCTCACCAACATGAGTTGATGAAGGGGAATGGTTAGGAAAATGATTTATGAAAACATCTAATTTTACATTAACAGTGCATTAGAGTTATCGAGGATGATATCACCACTATCTAACATTCCTTGGACAATGTTTTTGAAGGTTTTACAATTTCTGTCACTATGTCCTCTTACACGGTGGTAATTACAAAAATCATTTTCTTTATACTAAGCCAGTGTGGGGTGAGAAGGATCAAAACCAAGTATGTGGTTTGATGGGAGGAAGATTGATGGCTCTTGCCTTTAACAACTTGTCCAATACAAAATAATATGGCTCTCTCGATGGGAGTGTAACTCCTCTGTTCATATTTGTATTGAAATTTTTGAATAGGTGAGAGATTGGCAAGAGGTTTGGGTTGATTGGATGGATGAGAAGGGAAATCCTTCATAACCACCACATTGGCAAATTCTTTTGGACTGGAATTGTTGTTAGGTGGTTTAGAATAAGACTTGTTTGATTTGAAAGAACTATTTTTGTTATGTAGTTTTATCTTGTCTTCTTCGAGGGCGGATCTCAAGCTTCTAAGCCATAGTGAAAGCCTCATCAAATGTATGAAAAGTTTGAATCTGAAGAGCTGGAAAAATGTGTTTAGCACACCCTACTAAACACATTTATGAGCTTAGGTTGTGGGAGAGTGAAAGATAGCTGATTGATTAGGCCTCAACAAAGTGCATGAAGAAATCAACAATACACTCATCATCATATTAGAGAATAGAATATAAATCTATCATAGATACCTTCTTAGAGATATTGATCGAAAAGTGATCAAGGAAGGTCTAGGGTCAATTGGTTGAAGGAAAATACCAAGTGCCGTGGAAAAGCACTATACCAAAGTGTAAGGTGGGTCTCAAAAGGAAATGGGAAATTTGAAGGAGTAAGGAATCATCATGTCCTATCAAATAACAAACATGTCTAAATGAACACAAGTGTTGTTTTGGTTCCTTCTTACTATTAAAATAGTTGAATTTGGGAAGATCCCATTACATAGAGAGGGATGAATAGGTATGGAGGGATGGATGGGTTCATTACAAATCTCATCATATGTTAAAACATTATGAGATCTAGAATAGAGTCCTTAAGCATCTGCATTTTTCCATCATCATTTTAATGAGATCCGTGGTGGGGTTTGATTGAGGGATGCCCCTTGAGGTATAAGGGGCCTGATAAGATGAATAGGTCATAAAAGGAATACCGGTATGTGGTGGTGTCAAGTACGTGAATTGAGATGTAGGTATGTAGGAAGTGGTAGAAGAGGAGGGAAAATACCTTGAATATGAAGTGGAGGTGATAGGTTGTGTTTGAGGTAAGGTGTAGGTGGGAGGAGCTTATGGAAAGATCCTTGTAGCGATGGGTGGAAGGGTTTGGGGAATAGAAACCACCAAACTATGAAATGGAGTGGAAGATGTTGATGTAACTAGTGGCTATGTAGACATAGGTACATAAGGTACTAATGATGAAGGGACCCCTATAAGAGGGGCCATGGTTAAGGGTATGACAGATGTCGGGGGATGATAGATGTTGAAGGTGCTGAGGTCACTTGTGAAGTAGGAAATTGTGAGACAGGGTTGGTCAATGCTAGAGTAGTTTGGGTAGCTACATTAACATTCCCGATATGGTAGAGGTGGTAGAAATGGGGGCATGGAAGTAGGAATTCCATAAAGAGGCTGACTGATGAGTCATGGGTGGAAGAATTAGTAAGGTAATGTTGTAAGGCCTTGGTGTTATGATCAAGGAATCTAGTGAATTCCTCATCACCCTCGGGTATGATCACAGTGCATTAGGATCCATTAGAGATGAAATGGAAGGCGGTGAGGGGGTAGTAGGTAATGGTATATAACTCACATGAAAAGTAAGAGCTCACACCTATTGGCAAGTCCAAACCATATGAAAGGTAGAAAATAGGTACTCTGGGTTCTGTAGAAGTGAAGAAAACTTTAAAAAAAATTTGAAAGAGTTTGGTAGGTGAAAATAGGTTGTTGTTTTCGACACACAAAAAGACCGATTGGTCATTGAACTAGTGCCATTTGGATGAAAGGACTCATACCGGTTGTTGAATTGATGCTAGTTACTATGAAAATGAATAAATTTGAAATTTATGAGTTAGATTTGGTCAAAAGAAGCCAAGAAAGAGGTTGTGTACAACAATTTTAATCTAACACACTCAGAGAACCAAAATTAATCAATTGTGATGACTGAGTGTGAAAAAGAAAGAAAAATTGATGAATTAAAAACTCACACCTCAAATAGTAGAAGACAAGAAAGAAAGTCACAAATCCAACAAGAAAAATCTAACAAACACATTATCCTATGAATCAAATTTTAGTGTTTTGATGGCTTAAGCCTTAGGACTGATTATGAATATATAGAAAGGAGTGGATAAAAGGTACCTAGAAGCTAACTATGGATGGTTTTAGGAATGTTTTGGTGGGGGAATCCTCAATATACCTTTTAGTATGTGAGGTATGAGATCTGATATGACAATCCGACCATAACACCAGTTGGGGCCCACTATCAAAGGGTGTTTAATTCCTTGATAGCTTCTCCATGGGATTTGGGTAATTTCAAGAAATTTGTTATTTATTTGATTGATTTGGAAAATTGTGTGCAAGAGTGGATCTGTGCTTAATTACCCAACATCAATCGGTCATGAACTCATTATATTTGATTTCTAATTAAACTATGTGAGCTAAATGCAAGAATACACAAGATGCAATGCAACAATTTTAAGCCCAAATTAAAAAATGGAGATTGGATGAGAGAAATAGTGAATAGGAAAAGAGTATGATTTTCACTAATGCAAGCAAGAAAGAAAGAATGATTTGTTTTAATTTGCACCAAATGAAGTGTTTCCTTTAGAGAAAATAGAAGAAAGAGAATGTTACCAAGGAGAGATTTAGTGAATATTTCAAAAAGGAACAATAAAAATGCAATCCTAAATGAATATAAAGAACCCAAAAATGATGAGGGTCCCACTGGCATGCCAAAATGTTTCACCAATAAGAAGCATACGTATGAGAAAAATGTTTAAGGTAGAAGGTTGGGTACATGAGGAATACTTGGAGGTCATGAAGAGGTTTCACACCATTAAAGACCAAGCTGATTGAGAGCACTCCTTTTTATATAGAAAGGATTACTTGAGAAGAAAAACAAGACCATAAGATAAAATTAAAAGCATAGGTTAGTGGATTTCCTAACGAAAGTTAGATCCAAGAAGTGGGATGCTTCCTGAAGGACGGTCAATCCACATTTTAAAACAAATTAAATGTTGATAAGAACATGAAATAGAGAGTCCTATTGTAGTTGTATAATTTAGGTATCTCACACAAGAACAATAAATTAAATCTAATCTAAATAGTGAATATAAGATTAAATCTAAAGTGGGTGGTGGGTTATTAAGGTCTGTAGGTGTAGTAGAGGGTATTAGGGAGGTCTAGGTGAAGTTATGGGAGGTTTTGAGAGGTTTTGGTGAGTGAATGAGCTTGTTGGTCTAAGGAAAATATCGACACCGAGATCAATGTTGGTTGGGAAAACAATGCCAATCACTAGTTTTAGTCGGATCGGTTGGCTAACCGATCACGGTAGGGGAAATTAGGTGCCAAAAGTGAAAAGGGGTTGGTTTAGGTGAAGGCTTGGGGTGAGAGAGGTGATTGGAAAGGCAGAGAGGTTTAGGTTGGTAGGGTATTAGGTAGATGGGTGATAGATGGTATTCGGGTGAGAAAGAAGCAGTACAATAGAAAACAATAAGAGATCTAAGACCAAAGCTAAGAAACTAACAACTTGGTTAAGATACTTATCTAAAGATCTAGAGATTGATATATGGCAGTGGTTTGTGGGAGCTTGTAGAAGAAATTTGTCCGGATCCAGTGCCATGATAATGAATCCTATGTGGTTCTCTTTGTGAATGATCTGAGGCTATGGAGAAAGAGGTCATTTTCTAGTGAAGAACTTGAATGCTCTGGTGTTGTGTTTGATCATTGATATTTTCAATTAAATGCAAGGTTGTGAATGAATAATCAAATTCCAACTAAAGGAAGAACCCATGGAAAGAGTTTTAAATCCTTATTTAAAGGAATCGATGATAGTTCCTTTACTGATGTTGATTGAGGAATAAGTAGTGTCAATTAGGATAAATAGCCATTTTTTTCTCAAAATAGCCATTTCTTCCCTTTTGGCATGGGTCAAGATTATAAATGGGTTAGGATATGTTTAAAAATGCGTACAATTAATAGAAGAGGAAGTTGGAAATAAATGTTAGGTTTATAAGTAGTCTTAGTTAGTTAAGTGAAGTGATGACTCAATGTTAGGAGTGATGACCTAGTCTCGAGTTAGTTAAATGCCCTTGGAATGGGTCTAAGGTGAGGTGGAAGGATGAGGTGGTAATTAACCTAATTTTGATAATTATATATATATATATATCAAATTCTGTATGGGGTGGAAGACCTAACAACTCCTTAGGAAAACATCACTAAAATATATAAGGAAAGGATAAACATCCAATGTAGGTTCCTTTTGTTTATCTACATCATCAATGTTCACTGAATATATAATCAATCCCTTAAATTGCACCTTCTTTGATTGTATAGAAGATATATACCTTAACTTTGTGGTTTTCATGACTCCTTGAAAGATTACTTTCCTTCAACTATCATTTAGGCATGTTACAATTTTAGCAAAATAGTCTACTTTAGCATGATGTTTCCATAACCAATTTATTCCTAGGATTATATCATATGATCCTAAATATGCAAAATAAAGGTTAACCTCGGTCATAAAACCCGGTAGCTCAAGCTCATCTATAAACAGACATTTCTCTACCTTCCTTTCTATGTTCTTGCCATATTGAAAAAACCATGGTTTATTCATAAGACCAGCTTTCCTAGAAAATTTACTCAACATTTTACATCCTAATAAATTACTCTAATCCATTTTACATAATGAAGTTCCATAGTTCTTATTAATGTACACAAAAGTTGCATTTATCATTACTTAATAAATACAATTCTTAACTTTTATTGTTTAAGAGTTATATTTTGAAGAAATCAATTTACAATAATTTCAAGTATACAAGGTGTACAACAAATTGTATTCTATAGAAAAAATATCAATAATATAATAACACATCTATGATCATGATATTGTGCCATCATTTACTATAAATAGTATCATAGTCCACTGTATTGTATATGAGAAGTATCATCAAAGAACTTTTCCTCCATCCATAAGCCTTTTGGTTCTTACATACCTCTCACAAGGTGAGAGTGGCCCTACCCTTAAAAGTAAGGAAGATGCAATAAATTCATAGAGAAAGAGATAATACTATTTGAAATATAGTCACCCAAAATGGTAAACTTATTAATAGGGTAGGAATAAATATATCCTAAAATCATAATAAGTAATGATTATGCTTTTGGAAAAAATACTTAGGATAATCATAATACTGAACTTCCTACAAAAATTGACAACAAATGAAGGAATGTTTATTACTACTCTACCCTACATGAGGGAAGAAATCATTCCAACCCTATCCTTAGCTCTTTTCATTTTTGAGCCACTATATTTTGTTACCTAACCCTATCATAGATGTCACTCCCTAGTTTATATAAACATCTCTCAAGTTACACCCCTTTTCCCATAAGTAGTTTATAATAGGACATTTAGATCTCCACAACTGATCAACTTTGAAAAAATAGTATAGAACACAAATAACATTAACCTATCTATATGTCCCCTATTATCCATTTAGATTAATACTATAAATATCGCTATCCTATTTCATGTTAGAACAATTCAAGGGTAATAGAACTGATGTAATCAATGAATTATACATGTTGAATTATTAACCATGAATAGATAATTAAAGATACAAAAATAAAACAATAATTTAAATAAGAAAAAATAACACAATTAAAACATATTTATCTAGGGAAAATACTTTTGGGTTAAAAACACCACCATAAGCAATATCCAGATATATTAATTTTTTAAAGAGGAATGTACAACTAGTCTAGATTATATACTATGATAACCCAACATATCTTCTTCTAAGTTATCCTTTGCACATATGTATATCATTGATGTATGCACAATGTAATTATTATGTATCCAATGTAAATACTTACAAAGGGTAAGTATGTTTATATAGTGGGTAAATTGGTTGCACCCATTGTGGCCATAATATTCCACCTTTTAATAAACATATGTAAGTGTAATGTATTCATAATTTTTTTTTATTTTAATTCTTATCAAGGAAAAAATAAATGAACCTGAATATTAAAATTATAAGTGGGGCCAAAAATGACTCCCAGGATATAAAAATTGGTCAACATTAATCAATATAATAAATGTAAGTTTGTTATAATGGGGTCAACATAAATGAATCCCCATAAAAATTACACATTTTAATAGTTTGAATCTCTAAAAAAACATAATCAAGCCTTAAATGAAACTCAATAAATCCTAACATTATTGTACATCGCATACCATCCAAGTAAATCATTATTATAAAAATCCTAATCTAGGTTTTCAATCACATACACAAGACTATAATCTATAGTAGTTTTCATGCACATGTATTTTAGTTTTGCATGTTTTATGATTTAACTTTACTTTATGTAGTGTTTGTAATGATAACAAACAATATATAATTATGTAAAAACCACAAAGCATAAGGGCATAAATATTTCATAATTTTAGATACCTAGATATGATATTAAGTTTGGATGGAAAGACAAGTCTAATTCATACATTTAATTCATAACCTAGAGAGTTTCTTAGCATAAAATTATCACACTATATTTATAAATAAAATTTATAGTCTTATGAACTTTCTTCTGTTTAGGTTTATAAGTTTGGCCTAGTTTATATTTTCATTCTTTAACAAGATAATAATCTACGTTTTATAACTGTACAAGTTTATATAAGGTTTATGGCCACTTTATAAAAATTATTTTCCTTCAACTCAAATAGAGATAGATACTACATTTTATAAAAATATAATTACTTGTTTCCTATATTTAATAATTAATATCGGTCATAATAATAATTTTCCCTATATGATCATCTATAGTTTATCTTTTATCTTTATAAGATCCATTACAAGACTTAAAATAGAACATATACCAATCATTGTTCTCTCTAGTTACTATATCTCTCCTAAGGTTCAAAGTGTGGATTAATAATTAGGTTCCAATCGTGTAACCAGAGATAGTATTTTTACTATGAAATGTTATTTATTTTTCATCTACAGTGGAAATGTGACCAAAACCCAACATATAATTGTTGTTTTATTTGATAGAGTTTACCATTGATATCCTTAAGGTTCACCAATTGAATTTTAATCATCATGAATCTATTTTTAACCCATTGATTATTTTGACAAGTTAATTATCATCTCTAATTTTCCATTATATAATTTTGCATAGTATATCAATTTATTGTTGACCGGGTCTATCCTCCAGTTCCTAAGGCCAATCATATGACTTAACAAGTAACTATTTCCACCAATTACTATGGACTAAGATCCACTTATCTTCAATGGTTTATTGAGAAACAAGTGATATTTATTTTATGGTTCACCAATGATTAATTGAAAATTAACATATTTAAACTATTGACATAAATTTAAAATCATGATTCTCTTCCCAGAAAGATCCTAGTTAATAATCCATTTATCGTAATCTAATTAATATGTAAATTTTTTGGCTTCAAAAATAAAAATCTTCTTTTGGTTTCCTTATAAAACATGAGACTAAAATTCTTATGTCTACACACATATTAGAAACGATACAAAGAAATTATTGATCCAAAGTGACTTCTTTGTTTTAGCTTATATTGTCATCCATTTATCCTTGTCGTAGAGTTTGCTTTACCTTGTCAAAAATTTATCTTATACTATAATTTGTTTAACTTGGTTTAATTTTAAAACATAACTAAATAATATAACAATCGATCTCGAACTAGTTATCTCTAATATCTCCTTAAATGATTTAGTCATTGTGCTTTAGGGTATTAATTTTATTAACATTGTAAAAAGATTATCTTTACTATATATTTACTCTCTAAAAAATCCATTGATAAAAGAAATGGAACCTAACCTTTTCACCCTTTATTTTGAGATAACTTTCTACTTAATCGATTATCTAGTTGCACACAATACTTAGATCACAATAATCCTATACTTTGAGAGGAAAAGTGGAACTTAGAAAATAATTTGAATCCTATCTTGATTCAAATTTTATTTGTTATGAATTGAAAATATTGGAATACAATTTCCTTTCACACATTCTTCACTTCTATCCTCTCCTCAACTCATTACTTCAAATCCTATTGTACTTCCTCTCTCCTTAGAAATCATTATTTTTCTCTCAATTAAATCACCTTCCTAATCAGTTGATTCCTCTATTTTTCTTCTCCGATTTAGTGTTCTTAAATTTCCTTTATACATTTCTCCTAAGACATTCTTATCTCTATTGATATATAAACTTATGTTAAGTGGTTTATAACTCTAAATATATTCTAATGTTAAGATTTTTGTCACAATTTATTTACTGTGATTTAAAAGTTGGTATAAAAATAAAGTTCATGGATTCTTCTTGGTTTAACTAGAATTTTGATGGGTTAGTTAATTGATATTTTTATTTATGTAATTGAATTACT
The DNA here is from genome assembly GCA_018340775.1 of Taxus wallichiana var. yunnanensis. NCBI lineage: Eukaryota > Viridiplantae > Streptophyta > Pinopsida > Cupressales > Taxaceae > Taxus > Taxus wallichiana. Next base: position 24,528,858 of record CM031239.1, on the reverse strand, counting down.
TTGGCCAAGTTCCAAAAGACAACCTCAAGTAGTTAAAATGGTGTCTTGATTTGTGTGATCTCACTAATTTCATCAAGCCCTTTTCTCAAACACATTCTTGATTAAATCCCACTTATATGATGAAATAAATGGGTAATATGTTTATATTAGTTTGAGTTGACAAGATGATTAAATTGTTAGATATTTGACACATGTTTTAATGGGTTGGTTGATGGTTCACAAAATGTTTCATCATTAAATGTTATGCAGACATTATTTCAAATCTCAAATTGAAGACGCATGGCCCAATGGTGGGTTTTATTCCTCAACAAATTATGTTTTATATTTTCCTACTAATCATAAGGATTCAAGTCACAAATTCAAATGTTATTTAAGGCATTAAAATAAACCTTAATTATTTATGGAGACATGTTGCCACATCCCTTGTCTCCATGGTTCACTGAGGTCGCAATATTATCCATTAAGGAGATCTCAATTTTTTCAAGGACATGATGGCCTATTCTTGGTCCACATAGACCAATGTTGAGGACCAAGAAAAAGGGATACATCTGGTGATTATATTATTGATATGAAAAAAAAATTACATGAGAAAATTACTATGTAATGAGGCTGCAATGTTTATAGACATTGGAAATTGATAAAAAAACAAGTAGGAGGTTACACATGTGCAAAAATAATCCATACATGAAGACAAATAAAACATATAAATGGTTATAAAAATATAACCATACAACCAAATAATATAAGTTACCTAGTTACCACAATAACTAATAAACTACTTGAGTAACAAATAATTACCCAAGGTAATAAACTAATAATAATGTAAAATTACCTACACATAAGGTTTTACCTAACATACCCCCTTAATTTTTCATTTCCTCAAGGGATGAGGAGAGGAAATCTATGAACAACTCAAATTTTTCAAGTGTAAGTGAATTTATGAAAATATATGCTCGATGTTTAGCTATTAGGAAAAACTAAAGTTATATGATGTGTTTTAAGACATGTTCGCATATGAAATGAAAATGTACCTCAATATGTTTGGTTCATGAAAAATTGGATTGCGAATTAGTTTGTGAATACCCTCATTTTTAACATATAAGGTAGTGGATTTATCTAGTGGTACTCCAAAATCCTCAAGTATGTGATGTAGCCATATCGTTTTGCGAGATAGATTCACATGCAACATGATATGTGAGAAACAAATTTTTATATCTTGTTTCCCCATGATATCGGTCTAGATCCCAAAAAGAATACGAATCTAGAAGTGGATTTCTTGTCATCAATATTACATGCAAGATATGAATCCATATATAATCAAGAAGAATTGGTTATTCTTCTTATACTGACCAATGTCCATAATGAGATATCTCAAGATTCACCGTGTTTCTTTCCAATAACAAATTTCAGGTTCGTGCATGAACCTATAAAGATAACTAAACACAAAGATAATACATAGTCTAGTATATGTTAGTTAAATGATACTCCTAATAAACCATCTATCGAGAGTCACATTTAATAGAGGAGATGGATCTATATGAGATAAATGAAATTTTATCTCCATGGGTGTAGCAATAAGTGTGTAATCCATCATCCTAAATTTCTCCAAGCTATCTTGGTATACTTCAATTGAGAAATAAATACATGATTATCCTTCTAATATACTTCCAATCTAAGATAGTAGTGCATGAGCCTAAGATCCATCATGTTGAACAATTGATTAAGATATTTCTTTGTAGTATTAACATATTCACTATGCTACCAAAGTGTATATCATTAACATATACAACAACAATCACAATCTCACCTCAATTCCTATTGAGATATAGATTTGGATCATATGGATTTTTCAAAATCCATGTTGAATGAGATACTCATCAATATTAATGTACCATGCACAGGGTTCTGGTTAGGTCCTACAAATATTTTCTAATTCTACATAACTTTTTTTTTTGACCAGGGTATGAAAAAACCCTCGGGTTGAGTCACGTAGAATTCCTCTTGTAGATATATATTCTAAAAGGAACTTTTTACATCCATCGATAGAATTTTGAACCGAACTAAGAAGTTAGAGAAAAGATCATCTTGATCGCTTTGATCTTAGTTGTGGGATAAAATTTCTCCTCATATTTTATGCCTTACTTTTCATTTTTTTGTTTTGTCTCCATTTGTTTTACTCCAATGGTGTTGTACCACATGAATTAGGGTATAATCTTAGAGAAAACACCACCACCACTAGTTGTGTTTAGATTTTATGCATTATTACTTATTGTATGTCTCTAGATTTTCTTTGTTTACAAGGAGAAAGGTATTCCTTGTCCACTTGGAGTGTTAGATGGCTTGAATTTTTGAAGTAAGAGGTAGGGATCAAACTGAACTCATGCAACCTGATCCATATCTTGGTAGTGAATGTTTGAATAACCAATGTAAACTAGCTCCATTCACTATACCCATCTCAATTTATAACACAAATGTCTCTTACTAAATGGTGGAAAAAGTAAAGGACATAATTCCATGAGTGTATGGGCTCTTTAACTCGGTCTATAACTTGATGATTTCTATATCTAGCTCGAGTTAATTAATTTTTCAACTCACGTCCCGACAACCCACCAAGAATAAGATCCAACTTAGTCAACCTAGAGATGACAACCAACTCACTCTACTGTAATAAAACTCCAAATTTAGTAGAACTTCTAAAGTTAGTTATTAATAACTATGTCATTAAACTTAGTGATAAAACCCCTAAATGAGATGCTGAGGACTAGGATATAGGAGACAACTTGTGATTATTTTATTGATATAAAGTAATAGATTATAGTAGATCACAATGTAAATGGTAGGGCTATAATGTATATATTTCATAGCCACACATACAAAAAAAAATACATTTAGTTTCATAGGTACAAAATAACATTGTACAAGAATATAAAATGACAAAAATAATGGTTATATAACAACATTACCATATAAAAAATATATAACAACTAATTACCCCATCTAACCACTATTTACCAATAATATAAGTAACAAACTATTACCTCTAGTAAATAGTAAATACAATACCTAGTAAATTTATTTTTACATAACATTCCCCCTCTTAATTTTGAATTACCTTAAGAGATGAGGAGAGGTAATATTTGAACAAATTGAGAGTGTTTAACCTCTATTTTTGCATACCCATTTACTAACACTATAGCTTTGTACTTGTCTATAGTCACATATTCTTTTTACTTTGTTTTGAATATCCATTTGTAACCAATTGGTATCTTTCATGGTGGAAGATTGATAAGCTCCCTGGTGTTATTTTTCATCATGGACTAATATTTAGCATCCAAGGCATATTTTTAAGCTATAAATTGTAGGATGTTGGGAAATGATGGGAATTATAACTAACCGATTATAAATACACCACTAAAATGTAGGATATTATATATTATGATGTATAGTTAAATTAAACACAAATTTATCTTGTTAAACATAGAAGATTGCAAAGTTTAAATAACATGAGCTAAATAAAATAATAGGAAAGTAAAAGAGACAAAAGACACTAGATTTAAGTGGGGAAACCCAAAGGAAAAAACCCCACTGATAAATCATTATCTGTATTAATAATTTATTAGTATTTTTAACCTAGCACTTCCACTTCACTCCTCGGTCTCACAAAGATAATTGTAGACTAGTGTATTTGTAATTATAAAATTCACTTACATAAAAAGATTTTAGCATTATCTTAGAGTTAGTATCTAATTGATATATATGTCATTCAATATATCAATCCCATGAGGGATCATCCTATATATATATAGGATGGGTGAACAATCATACCATTTCACTCTTTTTTAAGCCATGAAGAGAGAATAAGTTTATTAAATAAGATTTTTAATAAAGGGTCGTAATTAGTGGTTCACCAAATGGTATCCCACTTGACATTGTCAACCCCAACACTCCCCTTAATGTTAAGTGGGGAAAACAAAACAAGACATGCCAAGTTTACCTTTTCTACAAAAGGATTTACAGATCCATGAATCAACATCAGTGATTTAGGTTAGCATGTAGATAAGTTAAATTATATAGATATCCCCATACAAAAATCCTTAAGAAAAATTCTTTACATATGAAGACTTACATCAAATTATTGAGCCTTTTATAAAATAAGGCATACCCATAACTAAAGCTTTGCTAGGATTTACAAGTAACTTCATATAGTGTGACACATTTACTTATTACAAAATGGATGAAGTATTGGAAGTTTACAACAATTGTTAAGAGGTTGTATTGTCATGCACACTCTCCCTTAGTGGAAACTATGAAAGGCCCAACAAGGAATGAAACTTGCAAAACTTCATATCACATAATGGATTTGTAATGATATATGCAACTTGATCTTCAATAGAACAAAACTTAAGATCAATATCACCATGTAATACTTTTTCTCAAGAAAAGTGCATATGAAATTCAATATACTTGGTCCTTTGATGCTGAAATAAATTCTTTGCAAGAGAAATGCAATTTTGGCTATCACATAGAAGAGTAGTGTTCCCTTTGACGCCCATGTGTAGTTCATCCAATAGTATTTTCAGCCACATAGATTCCTTTACAACTTCCATAACACTTCTATACTTTTCTTTAGTAGAAGAGATAGAAATTGTTGGTTTCTTCTTGCTACTCCAAGTGATGGAACCTACACCCAACTTGAAAACATATCTAGAAGTAGACTTTCTATCTGCAACATCACTAACATGATCAAAATCACAATAGCCAAATAATTGTGCATCATTAGAAGAAGAATAAAACAAACCATAATTAATTATTCCTTTAATATATTTCAAAATTATTTTTTCCATTTTCCAATGATCCTCATAAGGTTCTTGCATAAATATTGAAACTACTCCTACTGCATAAGAAATATTAGGTCTAGTAATAGTCAAATAAATTAGACTACCAACTAGTTATCTATACAGAGTAGGATCAAATTTAGCACAAGCTGGTTTAGGATCTAACTTAACACCAACTTCAATAGGAATGGAAATAGGCTTACAATCAATCATGTTAAATCTTCTAAGAAAATTCATAGCATACTAAGATTGAGATGCAATAATAGACTTATGATCTTGAAATATAACCATGCCAAGAAAATGATTTAGCAAACCTAAATTAGTCATTTCAAAATGTTGTTTTAACCTTTCTTTGATTCTAACAATTAAATTTCTATCACTGCTAGTAATAAAAATATCATCTACATACAAGACAATAATGATAATATGATTATTTTCAAACTTAAAAAATAAATCATTATCGAACAATAGTTAGTGAAACCAAGATCTTGAAAGAAACTATTAACTTTAGCATACTAATCTCTAGGATCTTTTTTAAGACCATACAAAGACTTTTTCAAGTTGCGGACATATAGTTCCTTACTAGGTTATTCAAAACCATTAGGATGAATAATGTAGATCTCTTATTTTAAGTCACCATTTAAAAAATAAATTTAACATCCATTTGGTAAATCTCCCAACCATATTGGGCAACTAATGCAAGAAGAATTCTAACAAGGTGCTCATTTTAGCCACAAGAGAAAAAGTCTCAACATAGTTAGGAAACAAGTTTTGAGTGAAACTACAATCTACCAACCTTTCATTTAACTTGTTAATTTCTCCTACAAAGTTATAATTGATCGTTTACAACCACATAGACCCTACAATGCTTCTCTTAGAAGAAGGGACTAGTTCTCAAGTGTTAATTTTAATCAAAGCATTGTATTCATCTTTCATATCTTGAATCTATCTATCATCTTGACATAATTATTCAAATTATTTTGGTTTAACCTCATAGAGGATCATCAAGGAATGATACTAATGTTTCTTACGAATTACATTTCTTAGACTAATAGGATTAGAATCCTTTACAAGATTTTGAGCCCATTTAGGAATCTTAGGATGAAAAATAGCTTTAGATGACTACCCCTCAATCTTCATCATGTCTAGATCCAGATAATCAAACCCTTGAACTTTTTTTTCCATAATGTTAGGAGAAGGATTATCAAGCTCTATCTCAAGAAAAAAAGGAGGGTTCATGAGAAGCATCACAAAATGTCTTTTCCAAGACATGAACATTCATGTTTTCTATTATGTCATGCTTGAAAGGATCATAGACTCTTAAAACTTTAGTTCTACAACCATAGCCAACAAAAATACAAGAATAGGAGGTTGGATCAAGCTTCTTCCTATTAAATTTAGGAATAAATATAGAAGCATGACTACCAAATATTCTTAAGTGAGAAATATATGGTTTTTTCTTTGTCCATACCTTATGAGGAGTAGCTTGATGAAGATATTTAGAATTCACTGTATTAATAATATAGAAATAATTATTCATGGTTTTTTCTATAAGAAATTAGGCACATTAGATGCATGAATAATAGTCCTATCCATTTCTATGACAATGATTATTTCTTTCTGCAATTCCATTTTTGTATGGGGAATAGGAGTAGTCAACTCTCTCTGAATCTCACATGACATAAATAACCAATTTTTTTTTTTAACATACTCACCTCCATTATTAGTCATAATTCTCTTAATTTTCAAATTAGAGTAATTCTCAACTAAAGCATTAAATTCATGAAACTTAGACAATACATCAAACTTATTCTTAATTAAATAAGACCAAGTCATTCTAGAGAATTCATCAATGAATAAAAAAACATATAAGGCATGAATAAGAGAAGGAAATTAAAGTGGAACTCTTACATCACTATGAATTAGTTCTAATAACTAATAAGTATTAGAATAATTATTTTTGTGAAATGGTTTAATATGTTTCTTACCACGCAAGAAACTTTCACATGTTTGATTATTTAACTTTATCTTTGGAATACCAACAAAAAGATTCAATCTAGGCATTTTAGACAAAAATTTAAAATTTTCATGACCAAGTATTTCATGCTAAAGCTCAATATCATTCCTAGAAGATGAAGAAAAACTAGATTCAAACAAAAAACCATCAAAGATATATAAGCCAATTTTTTGAATACCGTAGCAATCACAATACTAAGATTATTTTTAGCATATTATTTATCTTGTTAATTTTCTTTAGTTAACTAAGAACAAGACAAAAAAATATTTTTTAATTGAGGAACATATAATACATTCCTAATTACACCATTTGACAATCTGAAATTTCCACAAGATTTAGATATAATAATGGATTTATCTCCAAGATATATATTCTCCTCACATTTTACTGCATTTGAGAGGATACTAGGAGTGGATGCCACATTCCTAGAGGTACCACTACCAAGAATCCATTCGTTATCATTTGATGCTTTGAAAGGACAAGATACAGGGTAATAGACTACTCAACAACTTAGCATGATTTTGCTTCTGATGTTTCTTTTAACTATTACACTTGATATTTCTATCATTCTTAGCTAATTTGTTAGTTTTTACTCTAGAATCAAAATATTTATGCGCAAATTTTCCACACACATTAGAGAATTTATATGGTAGGGGAATCCTCCTCTACCATGTAAAGGAAAATAAGGGGAATGGACCTTGTTTCACCCCTAGTCCGGTAAATGAATGGTCCCAGGGTGATGGTGGAGATTAAAAAAATTTAGAGGAAAAGGACACGTTTCATCCATGTCCATGACATCATCGAATGGAGGAGGAGTGGATGATGAATCAATGTGCATGGGAGATGTAGAAGAAGGTTGTGTGAGGGTGTTGGTAGGTTGTTCCTTGAAACCCAGTCTGAATTTCTCATGAGGCTTGTAGGATTGGTTGATGAAAAGATCATGTATACCATTTTTATAACATCCTAAATGAATCTATTCCACGCGTAGTGGTGGTGGAGGTACATATAGGTGAAGGATTTACCATAGAGGAAGTAGAATCTGTTGGTATATGGTTTAGTGTGAGGTTGAATATCGATATGAGAGGAAAGTTGATCTATGCCATCATAGATTAGGTTTGTCTTAAGATGAGGTGGTTCAAAGGAAATGATATCCCTGATGTTTGATTGATACATAGGATCCTTATTGGGTCTACTAAGTTGATTGAGGGAGGAAAGAGAGTTGAGAGCAAGGAGTCAATATTCCCTAGAGATAGAAGGTGCATCACATTATCAATATATTCTTTATTATGTAGTTTATCTATAGGTACATAAGAACTAGTGGATGCTTCAGAGGATGAGTCTTGTTTTGGGATGAGCACGTCATTTGGTCGATAGGTCATATGACATGCCTTGAAGGGAGGAAGGTTAGTGGGAAGAGTATGGATATTCCCCTCATGTTCATACTTGATATAATGGTGGAGAGTGTATGGGACACAATACATGGATTAAATCTATGGGTTTCCAAGAAATACATTATATTTAAACTCCCCTTCAATGATGTGGAAGACTTCATGGAGGAGTTTTTCACCAACATGGATAGGGAGGATGACTGCTCCCAAAGATGGGGTGACAACATCATTGAAATCCTAGAGGACCATGGGTGATTGAGTAACAATAGATTTGGGAAGTTTAATATGGTCAAAGGTATGAAATGATATGATATTAATGTTGGATCCATTGTCAATCCTAGAGTGGTGGATAGATGTGTCATTGATGCGGGCAATGATGAAAAGGGGAATGTCATGATCTTTAGGTAAGATGTCAAGGATTTATGAATCATAAATGGAGATAGTGATGGAAGTGGTAAGAGCCCCAAAAAGGGACAAAAAAGGGTGAGATTATTCATTTGAAATGGGGATACATAAAAAATCCTCAGTGAGGATTTTTCAGTGATCAGACGAGCTTTTGATAATTTCATAAAGAGACATTTTAACAGGAGATTGGTGTAAATTCCTTATGATGCTCTGCTCAATGGTGGTTGGATTCTTAGTCGGTGGCATGAATAATATTGAAACATTAGACTTAGATGAAGAAGAGGATGGAATGGGTTTTTCAGAGAAAGCAACAATGATGACTTTTGATTGGGATTATGTAGAAGGTTATGACTTGTGAGGATGAGAAGGGGTGTTGATATGGATGGTGTCGATATAAAGGGAGGACCATCCTTAGGAGAGGTAAAGGTGGGAGGAGGGATAGTGACAAAATACATGGATGGGGAAAAGGATTTAGATGTTGTGGGATAGGTTGGAGGATAGGGATTGGATGTGGATTCATTGGTAGATGGGAAAAGTGATATTCTTCAATAAGAAGATCATCTTATTTGATAAAGTTGTGGATGAGGGTTTAAAGGGACCTACAATGTTATGTTTCATCCCTAGAGATGTGATGGTACAAACATATGGTGTTATAGTTAAATCATGTTGGTTTTGGCCCACGTGGATCAAAGGGATTAATAGGGGGAAGGGTGATTGTTGATTGTTGAAAAATACGTTTAAATATTTTAGCATAATATCCAAAAATGGTTTGTAAAGGTGAATTTATATGGATTTTAGTAGGATTCAATTTAGGTGAAGGTGATGAAGGAAAGATGGGTGTTTTTCTCTTATGAGGATTTGTAAGGGCCTTGGATTCATATTTTTCCCTAGTTACTTATGATTCGATTAAGGATGGGAGATGGTGGATTTTGATTCGATTGGGAAGGGGGAGTAAATAATTTAGATTTGGATTTGGGAGGAGGGATAGATGTTTTTATTGAGGTTGAGTGGTATTATATTTTTTGGATAAAGGGCATGGTCCTAAAATATAAGGTTGAGGTCCTAAGATAGATGTTTGGATGGTGGGTGACATCGATTAATGAGGCTTTGAGGGATGAAGTTCTAAATTCTTATGTGGATGAATTAGTGACTTTTGAGTAAGGACGCCAAGTTTCTTAGTTTTTGATGATATTTTTTATGCTTGGAGCGATAATGATGAATCAATTAAGGGTATCCTTGAGACAGGACCAGAAAAGCAGAGATGTAAGTATTTTTGAGGATGAGGACATCAAATATGGAAGTTATTTTTGGATATTAAGTTTGATGATATTCAAGGAGAAAAAAATTGTGTGGTTTTTGATGATATTGGTATAGTAGTGGTCCAGTAGTAGTAATGGGAGATGAGGAAGGAATTTTGACATCCTTTGTGGCCATATAAAGTGAGGATGTTTTCATAGTAGATGTTTGAGTAGGTGATGTGGATGTGGGAATAGATGTAAGCATGGATACTCGATGACACCCTAAACTTTACAAAGAAAATTACATTACTAAACAAGGGAAGCTAACACCATTGCCATCCATCTAGCCAAGGGTTCTAAGTCCTGGGAATGTAAAATTAAGATATAATCTTAAAATTATGTTTAACTAGTATGAAAACAATACAAAATATAACTAAACATACCTACTAATATGCTTGAATTACTTAACATGGGCCTAAATATACCTAAGAGGGAAATCAAATGGTTATGGTTGCTACTCCAAACAAGGTGAAATGGCCTCTCCCAATGACTACTTGGTCATTTTGGATATCCATCTACTAACCCCATTGAATGCTTTGAGCAAGGATTGAACTTGTCTATATATCATATTTATTATATGAGCTGCAAATCAAAACATGGTGTGTAATATAAAGGAATGAAGTAGACCCTTTTTATAGTTTTCCTTTTGGGAGAAACTTGTATTTTAGTGCATGTGGGACTAAAAGCCCCAAATTAGATTAGAATTACTAATCATGATTAGTCCTTGTAATAAAAATGAGTGAATTACCAATTGATTAAGAGGTGTGAAGCCTTAATCAACCACTTAGGGTCAATTAGGAGGCTAGGATAAGATTTTGAATCTTGTTGAGATGTTATAGAGGTGAACGAGGTGATTTTGAGTGGTGAAAGAAGAGTTTGAGTCAAGACTAGGGTATATTGACCAAAACAATGGAAAAATAGCCTTAATTAGCTAATAAATGCTAATTATATGTTTTGAAGAGGATTTTGACTTATGATTCACTCTGTAAAGTAGAATCTTGAATGTGAAAGGGGTTACACAATCAAAAAGTGTTTGTTAGTTAGATAAAGTGGTAAGAAATGTTAGTTAATTAGTAAAGATCACTAATTATAATGGAATCGGTAAGAATAAGAGTGATTTGTGTGAATTTTGGCAATAAGATTGCAAAAGTGGAATTTAGATGTCTAAATTTTACCCTATTTTAGGTGAAGTTAGTGAATTCACTTCAAACATAGTAGATGAGCATAAAACAAGTAATTTTTTGAAGAAAAATTAGTAAGATGAAGGATTCCATGTCAAGTGTTGAGTGGGTGATAGAAGAATTCAATCGACAATCAAAAATATGATTGAAATGGATAGAAGAAAATAGGTCGAACGGTGCAAAACCCTTAGGTATTGAGAATGAATAAAGATAGGGATAAACATGGTTGTTTATTTCCTAGGTAAATTTGAAGAAAAATTAGTAGTGGTAATAAATGATGATGGAGAAGAAATGATTAAAGAAGAATATAGGACCATCCCAATATTTTCATCCAACCTTTCAATAAGCAACGTATTTATATCATTTTTCCCTAGGTCTACATCATCACCTTTATTTAAAATAAAAAAGTGTAAGATAACATGAAAATATAAATTACTAACAATTGTTTATTACTAAAAATACATAACTCCATGTAACATACATTATCCAATGCAATACGAGAAAGTAAAATTATGCTTAAATCCATGCAACATACAAAATGTATTGCAATATGAGAGAGTAAACTAGCTAACCTAACAGAGAAAACTAGTACAATCACACGTACTCAAACAAACAAAATTTAAGATAGTTACACCAATGTTTTTGTCATCAATCTGCTAGTTCGAATATTTGTGTTGTAACAACAAGGGTTAAAAATGTTTCCCCAAGAAATAACATATGCAAGGGAAAAACAGAGGACACAAGTAGTCTCATGGAGAAAAATTTCATGCACTATGACACATTCCTTGGCAACTCACTATTGCATGTACCGACATAATAAGCAAACCCAACTTTGTTAATGGAGGTAGATCATGATGATCCACAAGTCGTTTGAGACTAGAAAAACAAGAACCTTAGAAATATATTTTTGTAGGAAAAAATTCAATGTTTAAGGATAATGCAAGTGATACAGTTTCAAATTTGTATGCACACTATTTATAAAAAAATTCAAAAAATTTAATTGTTTTCTAATTTTTGGATTTTTAATGATTTAACCAATGTTTTGGGTTTTTTATTACTTTTCTAATTTGTTTAGGCTTTTATGAAACATTTTTCAATGTTTTTTAGATTTGAAACATATTTTAATGTTTTTATTGTCTAGAAGTTTTCTCAAGCTATGTACGAAAATGAAGAAACGTGGATGCCCCAGCAATAGATGGGATGTATAAGGAAAAATTTCATGCACATGCATGAGAAAGTGAAGATGTGAAAATTCCCAGTGTTAGATGATAATATACATAGGAAAACTCTTCACGCATAAAATTTGGATATGGGCCAATATGGATAGGTTTAACACAATAATGAACGTAACCCAATGACATGCTATGAAGGAGCAAGGATGCCCCTAGTGTAAGCTGGAGAAGAAGCACATGATACAAAGAAGTGGAAGATTGTTTTGAGAAAGTGTACAAAGGTTCCCACAAACATGGAAAAAAGGAAATCTTATACACATGGATGTTCTAAATTAAGTAGAAGAATAACATAAATGTTGTGAATATAGCTTAGAAGGCTCGTGATGAAGAAGTGGTTAGCTAAAGGCATGAATTGTGAGACAAGATATAGACTAGAGTAAGAGTCTGAACAAGGTCCAAAAATGACATTTGGTAACATAATAATCATGTTTTCTCATTGAGATTTAGTGTGTGCACATGGAAATTTATTACCTCTTAGAGGGAATATTTGATAGATAACAAGTGAAGATACCCTAACCAATGTGTAGGAATGATTTATTTTTCAAATTTGATATTTATTTCGTGAATGGATTGTGGAAGGTGAGCCATAAATTGCTTTGCTACCAGCTAGGGATTCATATCCTCGACAGAGATGCATTTGATTCTAATCACAACATTTTTCTCTGCCATTCCTAATCCATATCCCGGTAGAAATTATTGGAAATACCCCAAGAGAGAGTTATATATCAATTTGCTTTTGGTTTAACATTTTCTTTCAGATTTTTTATTTTTGATTTGATTGATTCTTTTTCTTTCTAAAAAATTATTTCAGCTATCTTTTTTAACAAGGGGTTAAGAACCACCGATGGCTTGATGGAAGGAATCAAAAGTAATTGTCATGAAAACATTGGATAGTGTCAACAAATATGTCTAAAATTTATTCATAAAATTTTTGTAGATGATGATGGTGATAGGATATTTATGAGGTTATTCATTCTTTAATTTTCCAAGGTGATAAAAGACCAATGCCAAATGAATACCATAGAAATAAATATCACAATATGCATGTGATTTGGCTAACTAAAATATCTTGAAGGGATGAAAATGGTAGGAAGACTTATAGAACAGAACAAGGAAGGGAAGAAAGAACATACATGTGTATGTGATACCTGATTGTAATGTGTGTTTGTTTACCTTCGATTTTTTGAAAAATTTTCTCAATTTTTTGTATTTTGTAATTTTTAAAGGTAGAACTGAAAAGGTCACTTTGTGTGATAAGATCCAACAACAATGTTAGCAATTTCCTTGATAAGGAATACTAGGCATGTTTGTTTATCAAGATTCATATTATCCCGATCTCAATGATCATGGTGAACTCATACTCAATAGATTATTGTGTTTTATCATAAAAAGTGGATTTTGTATGCGGCATATTGGGGTCCCTATCTATTGGCTTTTGTACATTACACCATACTTGATGGGTGCATTGATGCCCATTTTTGAATTGCATTTGATTATGAACTTTAAGATTTTTTAAATTATTGTGAGCTTTGGGGCTCTTAGAATTATTTATTTGAGCTCGTGAAGGAACCATTTTGGTTTCGTATGAGCTAGTACATGAATTACCTGATCCCAAGAAGTGGGAGAAGAAAGTGGATGAATAGAATTGGTGGGAGAAATGATTTTGGGTTTGCCACAATCATTTATAAGATAAAAATATGATGGATATGAAGGATACAAATCCACGAAATGAAGAGAATGGGCTACAAGGAGGTCTCCCATAGCTTGAAGCTAAAGGACTACAAGAAGGTGTCCCATAGATTGAAGCTAAAGTAATACAAGGATGTGGCCCTAAGATTAAAGATGAAGGACTTCCTGGTGGCATCCCATAGATGAAAGATAATGGGATACTAGGACGTGGCCCAAGAATCGAAGATGAGGGACTTCTAAGATGTACCCCCAACATAGACGAAGATGGGTTAATAGGAGGTGAGCCACATATAGAGGATGTGGGGCTACTTGGAGGTGGCCCACATATAGAAGAAGATGATGGGATACGAGGTGGTGACCCAAAGTAAGATTACAATGGATGAATCATGATTGATAAAGAATGATTAGGTAATGAGAAGATAGGTCATGGATCAATGCTAGATAGACGCAGAATTTCATCACCCAATGAAGAATGTGAAGATGGAAAAATAAGATGAGGATCATGTTTGATGGTCTTAAGTTAGTCCTCTATTTTCTCGACAAAATGCATCAATCTCTTCCTCCCAATACCGAAATGTATCTAGGTATAAAGAGGTTTCTTTCTCGAAAATTCTAGAGGAATATCTTCATGTACCCTCATAAATTCTCTAATTGCTTCTTCATTCTGAAGTGAATCAATTGGTGTGGGTATATTTCTACCACAAGAGGTTTATTGGATGAATGTTAGATGGGAGTCGACTTGTATGATTGATTAGAAGGAATTTGAGTCGATAGATCTTCGATGGAAGAAGGGGATGTTGAAGTGGTGAATAAGTGAGGTTTTGCAAAGCAAGGGAGGACTGCGACTCAAGAACCAAATTATAATTTTTAGAAAATCTAGGTGATTATGAATAATCATAATAATAGTTTGGATAGGAGTTAAAAGAAGAGTGGGAGATACCTGAATAATAATTTGGATCATAAGTATCCAAACCATACCACCGACTATGAGATGAAGGTGGGGAATAGGGTACCCAAATGGGCTCTCTAGAACGAAGAATCAAATGAGTTCTAGTTGTGATATGCATCCTTTAATGGGAATGATAAAAACTAGGTTCCTTACTATCATAAGTATGCAGAAATGTGTGATAATCGGTCTTTATTGGCACATGCATAGACATAGATAGTCCAGGGGATATCAAAGGGGTTATTGTGTTGAAATTTTCAATAGGTGTATCTACATAACCAATGAGGGCATCAAAATGATTCTCCTCATTAGAAACATAATTAGCATTCTTGTCTCGATTATGTTTAGGAAGAGTCTTCATATTGGGGGATTTTTTAGGAGTGGATGAATCCATCTCCACATCATCACTTTCGATTAAGTCCTGGATGTAGTGCTGCAACTTCAAACACTTATCTATGTTGTGACCTTTAACATAGTGGAATTAAAAAAATTCATTCTCCCTAAACCATGATGTTTTAGGTGTATCGTCCTCGTAGGGTTTTGTTTCGTGTTATTTTACCATATTTACCACCTCTAGCTATTTTAGTATTGATGACATTGAGTTAGATAGAGGAGTGAAAGTATGTCATTTATAATCGTAGGTGGATTACCTTTTATAAGTTTTAAAGGTTTTTGGTTATACATGGATTGCACCCATTTAGAGTCTACTATCCCATCACTAATGACATTTTTGTTTCTATTAGGAGAAAAATTTGTTTTATCGTTAGATTTAGAATCTTTGTGTTCATGGGATAAAGGTTTTAGAGTCCCCCTATGTAGTGCCCACTTTTCTTTGACAATCGTTTAGATACTAATCTTGCTACTGTTAATCTCATTTTGGGACATTACTATGTTTTGACTTAGTATGATGTGTATATGTTAGATCATGGATTACTATGGACCTTAATTCAATTAGCATACATGATGATTATTGGAGACATTATGGATGATGATATACTGCTTTATATGGATATGTTATTGATATTGATTTTAGACATGTGACATTTGATATTATGAGTAGCTCTAGTATAGAGATTCATTGGGTGATGATATAGTGGCAAAATTGAATTTAAAATGAAAATGTTGAATTCTTGATATTGTTGTGATTTGGATTTGATATTTATATGTTGCTTATATCATTTTGGATGTTCTGATATGGCCATGAGGCCGAAGGAGGTATTGTTATTTTGCAGGTTAAAATATCACAACAATGTTGAGGGACTAGAGACTAACCATATTGAAATTCTGGATGAACTCAATGGGGTCACCATGGCAACTGTAATTTTTGTGTGTTGTGTTATGTTAGGATTTCCCATGGGGGGATTTCCATTATTGTGACCATGGGATATATGTGTTTTATTTATGTGTTCCTTTTCATTATTGTTGTATGTATTTTTATTTGTAATGTGTTCATTTTTAATTTAAATGTGATAGTCATATAGTTAAACTTTATTTAAATTTAATTGGGATGTGGAATGTAAATAATAAAGTTGTTGTCTTAGTTATTAATTAAATTGGAATTATGTTAAGTATAACCATATGTTAAATAAATAAATTATTATGTCAAAAGTAAGAAATAAATGAAGTCATAGATATTAATTCATGTTGTAAGAATGTGTAAGAGGATGTAAGAGATGTGTAAGTGATGTGAAGGTTTGTGTAAGTCAGATTTTGGAGTGTAGAACACTCCATCCTCTATGGAATTCGAATTTGACCTTGGAGGCCAAATTTGGAGGCTTGTGGGACAAGTTAAACTTGTCCCACACCTCTTAAAATCTTACACCAACCATACCTATGGTTTGAGAGTAAATTTTAGTCTTTATAATTAAAATTTGAAATGACTATGTGTAAGTATTTATTGCACTTTACTTACAAATTTTTAATTCAGTCCTTGGTAAAGTATGGGTTAATTTTGAGTGTGTAAGTTGCTTGTCATCTCCTTTTATTGTGAGGTTGAATTTCTCCTTTTGGGGTTGAGTAAAAATGATGTGGCATCCCACTTGGAATCCACATCATCCTCTCCCTCCATCTCCTTTAAAATTTGAATTTATTCTCTTTTGTGGTTGTTGAAAACTTTGCTCTCTCATCCTTGGGTCAAATTTTTTTATTGCTGTTGGAGCTTGCCTTGAGGAAGGATTTGGAAATTCTCTTGCATTCATATACCTTGTTGTTTTGGGACTACATTTTGAGCACTGAAGGAACTATTGTTGGGAAAATAATCTCCACTATGGAGAGGTAGGGTCTTGCCTTTGTAAAATGTTGTTTTTCCCTTTTCTTGCATGCATTTTTGAACTGTGTTTGTGTTTGCATTCTTGGCTGGTTGGGTAGAATGCTTAGGGCAAGGTGTAGGAGAAGACTATGGGGATTTCACATGGGGGCATAAGGGATTGCCAATGGAACTTATTCTTGTGGAGGGAGTGTTGGTTTGGGATCCACCTAGAAAATAAATTGCTTGCATTTCTTACTCTTGGGGGGGGCATAAGGAGGGGTTGGGAGATATAAGGTTTATGGGAATTGATATGGTTTTGGTGGTATGCTTATTGGTGGATGCCCAAATCCAACTTGGGAGGTATAAGGAGCTCCCCATAGCTCTTGCTCTTGTTTGGCTTGCTTGAAGAAGCCTTTGTGTTGTTTGAAATGTAGTTGGGAACTGCTATCTTGTTTTTGAATTGTACATTTTTTTGTTCTATGCATGTGAAAAGAAAGTTTTTGTGAAAAATTCTATGTTACCATGTGTTGTTATTCATGCTCCATTTCAATATGGTTGGGGCTCAGGGTCCAATGGGGAAATATGGATTCTCCTTTACCATTGGATGTCTTGGTTGGGTGGAGATCATTGCCTTTCCCCCTTTCTTTTTGTGATCGAGATGAAAAGAAGAAGAAATCAACATGCGTTGTTTTGGAGCTCGAGAGAAAATCAGTTTTTGACAAATCACTTCTTTGATCAGAATTATTGTAAACCTTCCCACATTGAAGTGGATGAATTGTATTGCTTTTATTGTAATGTAGAGATACTTTGCATTGGAAAGGAAAGAATGAATTCATTTGTGCAATGTAAGCAATCATTTCATACTGCTTTGAAAATAAATGACAGAATGAAATCAACTCATATTTTGTTTATTGAAAATTAAAGCAAGAAAATAATTCATAATGTGTTATTTGAAATCAATGAAAGAAAAGAATTTCTTTCTCAAATTGTATTATTGCATTGCAATTAAATTGTTGTGTTTTAAAACCTCTCATGAAGAAGAAAAATACATGTGGGAGAAAATACAACATCCTGTTCTCTGCATTTACTTAAGCTTTGAAATATCGCTTGTTGCTTGTGCTCTTGGAAGGAATGGATAATTCAATTAATTGATTTAGACAAGAATATAATGTCTTAGTTCAGATTTGATATGATTTCCATGCTTAAGAGTTACAAAATTGTTAATTAAAACTGTTAGTAAATGATCTCTGCTTTATCTACAATTCTAGCATTTGAATAATCAAATAAATGCATAGTTCAGATCTACAACTTAAATTAAGCAATGAAATAATGCAATTCAGATGTAATAAGCTCTAATGAATTCAATTTGACTTCAACATCAAAGAAAGACATTTTAGAACTCACAAAAATCAATTTTAGAACTTGTTGGACCTTTTTCCCATCAAAAGATGTAAAATATATAAATTGTAACTCAATCCACAAATTGAACCTTGATAAAACTCTAAAAATTACCCAAGATCATCCCTCCATGTTCATTTTTCATGTTGAGAAGAAAAAAATCAAATTGAATAAATCTTACAAGTTGGAAAAATTGCCAGTTTTAAATTTTAAACCCTGTAGATCAATCTCTTAAAATTTACCCCAAAAATTCATCAAAATCCTAAACTAATGATTTATGTGCAAATAGGACTCTGAGATATTTCCATAAAGTCCTTTTTTTCCCAAAATGGAGCTTCCTATCAAAAGTTATGGCCATCTGAAGTTTTTACTTCAAAATTGCCACCCAAAAAATAAATCCAACTATATAAAAATCAAAATTTGAACTTTGGAAAAAATTTCTCAAAAATTCCATGACCCCACAATGCTCTCAGCCAACTAGGTGTTACCACGTGGCACTTGGGAGGGGTTAATTTAATTAAAAATTTAACTTTTGAAAAAATTGCCTTTGGGAAAATTTTCCCAATTTTCTCCGCAACCCCATGGCCCCACAGCCAATCACATGCTGACATGTGTCTTGGCGGGCATGCAAAATAAAATTTGAAAACTTTGTCTTTTAGCTCTTTGGGAAAATTTTTACTTTTTCCTCCATGGCCCTGCACCCCCACAACCAATGGGGTGTTGACACATGTCCAAGCGGACACACGGGTCCGCGCGAGCCTTTGGCCTTTTAAAACTTTTGGCACAAATTTCTTATTCCCTCTACCACTCCATCAACCCACGTCCAATCACAAGATGCCACATGGAAATTTTGGCAATGGTGGAGGAAAGGAAAATTTCCTTTGGTAAGATTTTGGGTTTTGACCTTGGGAAAAATTCACCTTTTTTCCCCGCGACCAATAGGTGTGCGACACGTGGCACTAGGGCATCGGCATGCGCGTGGACTCTTTTGTCCTCTTAGCACTCTTTGGCAATTAAGACTTAAAGTCTCAACCCACTCCATCAGCCCACCAACCCTTTCAGCAAACTAGAGCATGCCACATGTCTCCTTCATCAGCCCCACAAGCACGCGGAGGTGTTTTGCACCTTACACCTAAGGAAAGGAAAATTTCTCCCTAAAACTCCACTACCCCATAACTTGAGTTTTATTGGGAGTTAGGAGGACTTATTTATATGGTTGGAAAGGTGAAGAAATTTCCTATCCAATGAGCATGATTTAGGAAATTTTTGATGATTCTAAGTGAGTGAAAAATCGAGTTGAACCCTGTAATCCTGTTTGGGCAGAATTGAGAGGGATTTCACTCTCCTAACCTAAGAGATGAATTTAACTTCTTGTTGGCCCTTGTGCCTTGTTGTTGTTTGTTTCTTGGAGTACTTGTTGTAAGTGAGTATGGCTTGATAATCCTTATCTAGTTTGCACTAACTATGATCTGGTAACCTTCCTTACAAACACCTTTAACAAAAAAAAATTATTCCATAATTTTTCCTAGCTAAACCTAGTTTGTTTCTTGGTCTCAAGTGGTAGTTTGAAACGGGCACTACACCCTAGCTAACAATTCATTTTCAATTTGAATCCCTTTTTCTATGACCTCTTCAAGAATGTTACCATAATGCATTTACAAGTGAAATGTAAGGTTTGGATGAAGGTTGGGAAAAATATGCCTATTAGTTGCTTTTTGGGTAAGGAGCAAAGAAATCGACAAGCTAACCCTCTCCATCATTGTAAAAACACAGTGAAGTTTTCATTGTTTTTTTGTTTGACATTGCAAATATCTAACATGGTAATGTCATTTTATATATTGAAAGATAAGTGTCATACAAAAATCTGTACTTTTTTTGGCCATGTTGATATGGATCCCTTAGGGATATGCACAAACCAATCTAACACCATTGTCCCTAAAATTCATGGAAACAAGTGCATAAGATCATTGTTGTTTAATTCCACCTCTTGACATGCCATATAAAAGTCCTTTATATGATCACGTTAGTCACATTTTCCCTTATATTTATCAAATTTTGGAAAATCAAAATGTCTTGGGAAAGGCACATACAACATGGCTTTGTCAAATGGGTAAGGACACAAATCATCAAACTGATACTTCTTGTTATTTCTACCAGTTGGCCATCTTATAACGCTTTAAAGGGCATTCTTCATTATTGAACACTCTTGATTAAAAATGGATCTTGCATGGGTGGCGGTGTAGGTCTATACAAAGGGTTAATCCTAGGTGTATTCCCACCTTGATTTGTTGTGAGAATCTCTTCATAAGGATCTATTTGTGCCTCCCATCAAGGAGTGTTTATGGGAACTCGTAAACAAAGCTTTAGATTTTTCCTTTGGTATAGTTTATTTCAAAAAAATTGGTTGTTCTTTTTTATATGTGAAGCCAAACTTGCTAATTAACGAGTGAGGGCTTAGACCGTTGTTCTAATGCAATCTCTTTAATACATATTTCATGATGATCTTCGTTAGGAAGAGGTTGCACATGATGAAAATGTTCTTCATGGTCTTCGCAATGAAGTTTGTAGGAGAAAACGATAGTATCCATCATTTTCAAATGGTATCTCCTCATTATTTTTCCATGCGTAAGTAGAGGCATGACCTAGATTTAAAATTTCATTAAGAGTGTGATGAGGGAGGTCTACTTATTCTTCTCCCCAAACCATGCTGACAATAAGAGAAGGGTCTACTATGGAAGGTAATTTGTCTCCTAGTTCCACAACCCGCATAATAACTTCATGTTTGTTATGAAAATGTAGTCTTCAAAATGAGCAGAATGAAGCTCTGCATTTGCACGAGGAGACTATTCCTCTCCACCACTATGGTGGACCATGAGATTATCCTCCATAAGAGGGTTGTCACCTCTAAAGATATTAGCTATAAACTTTTGTGACCCCATTCTCATAGTAGGAATTACTTAGAATAGAAGGTACAACGTGAAATATTTCCACTAAGGTTTATTAACAAGGGACCCTAGTCAAATTTTTGTAGTGTAATGACCCTAAGTTGTTTAAAACAAGGTGAATATAGAATAGCCACAAAAGTGATACGTCAAAGTGAACATATGAACTAAAGAATAAAGAAAAAACTACCCTAAGAAGGTAATATATGACACAAGTTTTCCTTAGAATAATACAATGACGTAAAATGCTCAAAATTTAGGTTACACCAAATATTTTATTCTCTAACAACGTAACTCTACAATATAGAGATTTAGTCCTAATTTCATAATGGAAAAATGACATAAATATCTCAATTGTATGGCTACAATATGGGCAGAGAAATAACTCAAAATAAGATAAGGATGAAAACACCCAACTTCAATGATAATAAGTATCAAATATGGGTTTTTTAGAAAAGGGGCCTACTAGATCATGAGTACGTACCATGCACACTTTCAAGACTTGTGCTTCGACATTGTCACCTAGTCGCACAAGTAGAATACAAACATGGTGGACACATGATATCTAGTGGTATCCATATACATTGTTTCCTTTTGTCCATTAATGGGCAACAAGAAAAAAAGGGTGTAGAACAAGTGGTTGAAATAAAATTGGTTTTATTTTGGCAGAGTTTCGCCTTTTCTTAAGACAAGTGAAAAACTAGGAAAAATGACACTAAGTAGATTTCTTGATGAAATGTCACAAAATTTCAATTTTAAGATATTATTTACCTTTTTTTGAAACAAGAGTTTTAATCTAATAAATTTGTTACTTTTTGAGAGCTCTCAAGTATACTATCTAAGACAAAAACAATGTCTCTAAGTCGGCAATCTTCTTAGGTGGTTCTCTCTCTAGGTGTCACAAGATATCTATGAGTGATCTCGATTTACCCAAATAGTCACATTGACTAATTTGGGATTACCTCAGATTTACTTTACCCCCTTCAATATAATGAGCACCAAAGTGCATTCAGTTATATTTTTATTGGGGTCACGTTACGTATATCTTTGATGTTAATCTCACTAAGGCATACTAGACAAGTCGGTAGTGTGGAACACTTTCCTATTTTGTTCACAAGGTACCCTCTAACGTGAACTAATTTAGGGTTCCTAGGAACACCCCATTGTTGTATCTTAAGGCTTATTCCAAAGGGGTTATGTACTAGTTGAGTGGACGAGATGTAACTCTTAACCAAAACCTAGAAATACAATGTGATGATTGTGGTGTGTATTTTTTATCTTTTAGACTTAATGTGGTTTGTGTCGTATTCCATTTGGCAACCTACAATCACATGTGTAGTTATAAAAAATGTTTAGGTCATCCTTTATTTGACTAACATTAGGTCCTTCACAAAATGGTTAGTAGTTTCAAAAATAGATTCACAATATCATAAGAAAATAACTATGAAAAATGCTTGTAAATAAATTAAATAATATCAAATTTTGCAAAAAAACAAGGTTTATTCCCAATTCATCCAAGTGCTTTTTAATGAAAAGACTTAAATTTATTTTGATTCCCAAGATCACACTAGGTGCAAGGGAAGAGCATACAAAAATTCTAGCCTTGGTTATTTAGCAAGTGAAAAAGCATTTAAACTAAAAGATTATTAACAAAGTTTCCTACTTACTCTAATGATAGAAAAAAATGTTTAAGAGTGATTTTGATTCTATATATCACATGAAGTGCAAGAGAAGAGTATACACACCTTAACCAAAAATCATAAAAAGCATGAAAAAATATTAATTCCTTCAAACCCTAGGTGATTTTATGAGAAAACTTACTTTAGATCTATGAAATGGATAAAAATGGCCTCTAAAAACCTCTAAAAATAATCGAAATCCTAAAAAACCAAAACTAGAAATTTTGAGTTTGTTTGGAAAATTTATACTGACACACACTGTGTGCCTCTGTCAACATGTGCACTCCTATCTCAATGCCTACGCTCCCCTATCAACGTGTGCTCTCCCCTACCAACGTAGGCACTCCCCTTTGTAAAAATGACAAACATTTGAAAAATAAAAGATGACATGTGCACTTACAGAGCAATGTGTGCGCTCATGTTTTGACATCTATGCTCCCATACCAACGTGTTCATTCCCCTTCATAAAAATGATAGACGGTTGAAAAATACAAGTTTACGTGTGCACTCCTAATTCATTGCAACACCCCTAGTTTGATGCCCGTGCTCCCGATTCAACACTGTGTGCCCCTTCACAGAAGTGGCAAAAATTTGATTTTTGACAATAATTTCTTCAAAAAGGTCAAATATTTTGTATTTTTTGGCAATTTTGATAGGGCTTCACATCCTTGAATCCTATAAAAAGAAATAAAACATAACTTCTACCACTAATCTAGTTGAAACAACTTTCAAAAAGGGAAATTAATCTACAATTTTTTAAAATTACTCTAAAACTTTGAAATTAATCTAAAAATCTTGAGAAAATAATCTAGAAATCTTGAAAGTACTTTAGAAAGCTTGAAATTTAAACTAGAAAACTTGAAATTAATCTAGGAAACTTGAAACTAATCTATAAAATTGAAATGAAAAACTTTGAAATTTACTCTAAAAATTTGAAATTAGTCTAAAAAGCTTGAGAAAATAATCTAGAAAGCTTGAAATTTAGACTAGAAAACTTGAAATTAATCTAGGAAACTTGAAACTAATCTATAAAAATGAAATTAAAAACTTTGAAACTAAGTTTAAAATATTTAAAAATTGAATGTAATGGGGCATTTTCCCACTAGGCATGCCAAATGATGACACACTAAAATTTACAAATACAATTACATGACTTGACAAGGAAAGCTAACACCAATGCCATCCAACTGGCTAAGGATTCTAAGTCTAGGAATCTAACATTAATATGGAAGCTTAAAAGAATGTTTAACTTGTATGAAGATAATACAAAATCTAGCTAAACATACCTACTAATATGTTTGAATTACATAACATTGGCCTAAATAGACCTAAGAGGGCAATCAAATAGTTATGGTTACTAATCCAAACAAGGTTAAATGGCCTCTTCCAATGACTACTTGGTCATTTTGGATATCCATCTACTAACCCAATTTAAGGCTTTGAGCAAGGATTGAACTTAGCTATATATCATAATTATTATATGATATGCAAATCAAAGCATGGTGCGTAATATAAAGGAATGAGGTGCACCCTTTTTGTAGTTTTCCTTTTGTGAGAAACTTGTATTTTGGTTCATGTTGGACTAAAATCCCCAAATTAGATTAGAATTTATAATCATGATTAGGCCCTAGTAATCAAAATTAGTGAATTACCAAGTGATTAAGAGGTGTGAAGCCTTAATCAACAACTTAGGGTCACGTAAGAGGCTAGGATAAGATTTTAAGGCTTGTTGAGATGTTGTAGAGGTGAATGGGGTGATTTTGAGTGGTTGGAAGAGGGGTTTGAGTCAATACTAAGGTATATTGACCAAAACAAGGGTAAAATAGCCTTAATTAGCTAATAAATGCTAATTATCTGTTTTGAAGAGGATTTTGACTTACAATTCATCGTAAAGTGGCATCCTGGATGCAAAAGGGGTTACATAATCAACAAATCATTTGTAAATTGGATAAAGTGGTAAGAAAAATTAGTTAATTAGCAAAGATCACTAATTATAATGGAATTGGGAAGAATAATAGTGCTTTGTGCGCATTTTAGCAATAAGATTGCAAAAGTGGAATTTAGGTATCTACAGATACAATCAAGGTGTGGTGTAGAGACGGGTGTTGATGTCGGGATAGGTATGGATATGGAAAATGCAGGTGCAGAACATACATATGTGGATGTGACGAGATGTAGATGGCGAATATGTAGATTCAATAGATGTAGATGCAAGTGTTAAAGGAGTAAAGGTCAGTAAGGTAGATGGAGGGATAATGGGAATGAAAGATGATGTTGATTCTTGATTTAAAGTATTAATTGTTTGAGAATTGTGCACTTATGATGTTAAAGGATATATTTGATTTTTTGGCGAGTGGCTAGATAATGGATGTTTGAAGATGTCTAAAGGTTTATTGGGGTGTTATGATTATCCAGGTTGAAGGTCCCCACAATTGATAAGGTGTTAGATTAGGTCATTTAATGTGAATTTTTTTCAAACTCGTGACCACGAAATTGATGGTATTTGTAATAGTGGTCCTCTTGGTACCACGTGAGCTTAGGACATGTGGCATCGGCGGTGTGGATAGGGGAGTTGGATAAGACAAGAGGCCGCTTATCAAATATTGAACTATATGATTCTCTCGAGGGGCGTATAGTTGGGAGTAGGTCGAGGATCCCTTTGTGGGGACTCGGTATGGGAGGTAGATGTGGCGGAAGAATTAATAATGATGTCGTTGGTATAAATTTAGGATCTATCATTGTGATTAGATGTATTGGTGAATTTTGGTTTTGGTTTGTTAGATCCAAGTTTAACATGGCCTTGCTTAAGGGTGTGAAGTTCCATTTTACGAGCCATGGTAAATGCCTCTTCAAAGGTTTGAAAATATTAGATCTGAAGGTTTGATGAGATATGCTTTACACAAGATTGGGAGAACAACTTAATGAGCTCAGTTTAAGGAAGGGAGAAAGATAATTGATTGATGAGACCTGTCACCTAGTGATGAACTTTGTGATGGATTTTTCATCAAATTGTTTAATGGCATAGGATTCCATGATGGAAATTTTATGTGTAATTTTAATGGAGAAATATTCTAAAAATAATTGCGCTTGATTGGGTGAATGAAAAGAGGAGTTCTACAAAATGCCATTATACCGGTCTAAAGGCGAGCCAACTAAAGACATCGGGAAGGTAAGGAGCATGAGGTCTGGTCATGTTAGATGAGTGGCATGCATGGATAAAGGAACAAAGGTATTGTAGAGGTCCTCTTTATTGTTTATTTTAAAAATTTAGAGATTTACCAATGTGGATGATAAGGTTTGACAAGGACTAATGGATGGATAGGTTCATTACAAATTTTTTCATAGGTGAATGAGATTTTGGAACCCAAGGTCGTGGCTTTAAGCTTTTCCAACCTATTTAGAAAATCCTGAATAGGGTTATGGGATGGATGGGAAATGGATTGGTGAGGTTGTGAATCATAGGATGTGGAAGGGTTGGGTTGAGGATGAGATTGATAGTCCTGAGGATAGGTAGGTGTCTCGTGAAGGTGACTAGTAAGGGGGGATAGTTGAATGGTTTTGATTGAATGGGTTGGGAAATAGGATATTGTTGAGAGATGGGGATATAATTAGATGGGTGTGATTTTGTTTGTTGTTAAGTGGGGATGTTAGATTGGTTTTGTATGGGATGAGTGGGGATGTAGGTATGGGGTGGCTGAGATATTTGGGTGGATTGATTAGGGAATATATGGTGGAAGACATTTTGGAGAGGAGGTTTTTGGGATTGGGTTCATTCTTAACAATGGGGTTGTGAGGTGATGAAATTTTCATGGATTTGGGATGAGGATTAGGAACCAAAATTTGATCATGATTATCGGGTCGTGGGGGTAGGAGCTAAGATTCATGTAGAGTTTGGGTAGGGTCACTAATGATGACAGTGGATGAGGAAGATATGGAAATGGAAGAAGAGAGGATGGTGTTGATGTAACTATTTGAGTCGATTGATGAGTTTGGGGGATCGAGGTTGACTATTGATGGGAACTAAGTTCATGTTGTGCCATGGAAAGCTTGTTCATAGATCTAGGGAATAACATAGTGAGTTGAGAGGTGAGGACCTAAGTGGATTTGGGGTGAGAGTGATAAGCATAGATTTTTTGAAGAGGGGGTCCATTAATGGGAAGGTTGGTGGATTTATAGAGAAGATAGTCTTAAAGAACAACATGGTTAGCATTCAAGATCTCATGGAACTCTAAGCATCCACAGGGATAATAGGAGGCCCAAAGGTCTCCAAGGAAGCAGAAAGGTGGAGGTGTAATTGGTCTGGAAGGGATTGAATGGTAGTAGAGAAAATAATTGGTTTTAATATGGGAATAGGTCTGGACCATAAAGGGCTCTATAAAAGGAGCCATGGAGATGGTAGGTTAGGGCAATCAAGAAGAGTTGATCAAAGGAGTGGAGGAAACAATGGAAAGAGTGGATGTTTATTGGGATAGGTTGATGCTAGATTAGGTAACTTGTTCCATTTACCTTGTTTGATATCTAGTAAGAATTGGCATGAAAAAAACAAGAACTTATAGAGATGTTACTAATACAAACAAGACAAGTGACAATGTTTTAATTTTGTCTTGTTTATTTAAGAAGCTCTAAAAAATAAAAATAAAATCCTCAAAGTCAACCTAGGAAATGGATGATATAAGGATGGTTTCAGGATTTTTGGATGAAATCTTTGATATACCTGAAGGTATATGAGGCACAAATTTACGATGACTACGGTACATGATTTGATATAGGGGCCTATTCCCACACTTCATACACCATAAAAATAAGGGTTTCAGGTGCTTAGTTGATATACCTATAGTCTAAATATTTATAATGCAACTAGAGAAATATGATGGATTTCTATTGGGTGATCAAATACCAATAGTTCAACCTAGTAGAAGATGTTTAAGATGTGTAATTTTGATACATAAGTTAGGTTGTGTGTAGAGGAAGTGGATGCAACAGATTACCCCCTACTTAGATTAGATGAGAAAGCAAGAATGAATGTGTTATTTTAAGGCCCAAATACAAAATTTGAAGTTCAATGAGCAAAAACATAAAAATATGTAAAAAGGAGAAAGTAGGGAACACAAATAAGAATACTTGGATAGCTTTATTCTCCTTAATGTATTTTTATTTTATTTTAGCAAGCACATTGTCGATCCAAGAGAGAAAAATACCACACAAAAAGCAAGTGAGGCTCCCACATGAAAGGTTATTGGAAATAAATAAATGGAATATGAAATGAAATGAAGAAAATAAAGGACTCACCAAACAGAAAGGGTGGGTCCTTCCGAGCATGCGAGAATGTTTAACAAGAATTACTACACCTATTACAAGTTAATGTAACGTGATATAAGAAATAAAGAAATTCAAAAATATGGGAGGGTTTAAGGCTATGTTCTAATGTGGATGATGAATATGTTGATGGAAAAACAAGAAAAAAATACTATTCACTACGAGATCAATGACTTACACAACAAAGAGATACTAACACAAAAAAAATATTAGCAAATAAGATGATGGGTTTCCTGACAAGGTCATTCCTGAGAAAGTGATAGCTTCCTAGGATAGATTTCAACCCATGTTTGATGATAAATTATAATTTATGGATGGATGTAGATAATAATATAAAATATAGATATGATGTAAGCTAAAAATTCTGATATGAAGATCTAGTAATGTGAAATTCTAATAAGATCTAAATGGAGACTTGAGTCTAACTGGTATAGTTAATGGAAACTAGTGTAGAGCTGATGGAAAGATAAGCTGAAACAAATTTTTGACCCATTATGGGCTATTGGATTTTATGGATAAATATGATGAAGCTTGATGTAGATTTGATGAGATATTTTGTAGGGTTGATGGTGATTGGGTTGGTTTGACAGGTGATCGGGGATAAGAAAAACCATATCATGGTTGACAAACATGTGGGTGAATGAGATATATTACTCTGAATAAAGGGGAAGCTATGGAACAAAATTAGATGATGATACAAATTTGGAGGGTTAACATAGGGTGAGTTGATGTCGACTAGCCTAGGTAGACAACACTCAAAGCCGGATTTGGGATATGATAGGCTG
Source organism: Taxus wallichiana var. yunnanensis (assembly GCA_018340775.1). Taxonomy (NCBI): domain Eukaryota; kingdom Viridiplantae; phylum Streptophyta; class Pinopsida; order Cupressales; family Taxaceae; genus Taxus; species Taxus wallichiana. The sequence goes on along the minus strand of CM031239.1, from coordinate 24,499,499 downwards.
AGAGGATGAAAAAGGTGGGTTTGATAATGATCATAGATGGATGATGGGATGAATGAGATCCTATAATACTTGTAAAACATAAAATAATGAGATGATAAGATTTGAAATGAGGATTCCAAGAAAAATCAAGGTCTTCAAGATTCTATGGATGACATGCAAATATCTAGAGAGAGCATCAAGTTCAGAAACTATGCCTCACGAGAAAAAAAAGCCCACCAAGTTTGTAGAATAACTTGAAATATATAAATTTCCCATGCTTGAGAGGAGGGGGTGGAGGTGTATAAATAGTGATGGTGACCCACATGATTCCCCAACGACTAGATCAAACTAAAAATCAGGTAGGTAGATGTAATATTTTGTTTTGAGAAATAGGTGATTAAAATGACATGAAAAGAGGTGGCGGTCTATTTTATGGCTCCATAGTTACGTGGGGAAAAATTAGGGGAGTTATAAGGGGTGGTAGGTTAGTAATATTAGGGATATTAAATGTGGGTTAAAAATTAATATAATACTAATATTAATAATATTAAGGTGAGAATGGGGTGACTAAAAATGTGGATAATTAAGTAGGATTAAAATGAGATAAAGGGGGATAAATAATGCTAGGATTAGAATAGGATATGAGATTAAAAATTAAGAGTGGTAATGGGGTTTGAGAGGGACATAAGAATTTATGAGGAGAAATATAAATTTGAATAGGAAGAGTGGGGTTAATATGTGAGATGATGAGTGACCGCAGGATGGGGTATGACGTACCAAAAGGGGTGCTACACTTGCTTGACACAAATCGACAACAACATGAGTCTTTTAAATAAATGAATAATTTTGAGGGAGCTACTTGAGAGATTCATATAGGAGATATATTTGTGATGGAATAGCCAAATTATCCCACATTATGACATTCACATTTGTTTTATTCATCTAATCAACAATGTTGAAAGGGATGTTAATAAATTTGTGCATTGGAGGTACAACATTATTTTTATTGATTGTTACAATGTTAAGATAGGAATCCTTGATTGGGGATAAAAAAATTTCTAAGCTATGTCTGTGCATTTCTTTATGTGTAACTTCGTGCACAATATCATGCGCACCTCATGCATAAGATTTTCCTGCACATGTAAAAGAGAAACTATTACTCAAATCAGTCAAATATTTCTTGTTGGCATTTTGTTGTCATTAATGTCAAAGTATGATTTTATAGGTGTTATCATTCATTGCATTGATGTTAAAATAAGGAAGAATCATGATGGTTGATTGGTAGATTCATGTCGAGTTGTATCTATTGTTGAGATTGCATGGTTTTGTATGCTTTCTTGAGCTATGTAGTGTTTTGTAGGAGTACGGTTGTTGCTTTCAAAGTCATTAATTATGTTTTTAGGTGTCATGAGGTGTGATAAAGGTATTAACATGTATATAAGTGTGCTAAAGTGATGAGGAGGTCATTTGTGGTGAAACAAGCATGTTAAAAGTGCTTGTTCTTAAGGCCTAGTAAGAAGAATACGGCATGGAATATAATAGCTGGTTATGCATTTTTGAGCATGGAGAGCATGAATATGAGGTGTAGGGACACTTATAAGTGTCTCAGAGGGTTGGTTTAATTAGAATTCATGTTTTTCATGTCTACACTAGACCTATTCTTAAGCCCCATGTGCCAAAATGAGATGGGTCGAGAAAGTTTCATTATATAAATGGGAATATCAGCATTGAAAAATGTGTAGTAGGTTGATTTTGATGTTTGGTCCAAGTTTTAGGTTTTCATTTGCATGTTAAAGCAAGAAATTGTATTATTTCCCTTACTGAATTTGTAGAAGTGAACTTAAGCTCAAAGTTTACTTTCTAATGCTTGTTGGAACATGTGTATGTTTTTCGTGGGGACCCAAGATCTTGGGTATAGTTTAAGAGGTATATTAAGAATATTTTCCAAGTGGAATGAGGTCATTTTATAGTCAATGTTTTATGAAAAATCATTAAGAAGATAAACAAATTTTAAACCCTCTTAAAACCCTAGTTAAGAAGTGACTTTAGATATCTTGTTGGTTATGGCCCGAATGGAGTTTTTGATAAAATTTGATGATTTTAGGTTGTATAGGAATCCTCCATATTTCTCTAGGTGGTATTTAGAGGTTATGACAATATGTGGGCCCCACTCAAAAGGGTAAGTTTCTAGAAAATTTTAGTTTGTGATAAATTTGTGTATTAGAATTGATGACTAAATTGGTATTTAAGAAATTATAGGAGCTATTATTCATGTATATGATAGTTTTAGATCATGATTGAGCTTTTGCGAGGTCTGTTGTGCCATATTTTGCAAGACCGGTTTTGGGTAGTTTTGGGCAATTTCAGTGTGATCTAGTTACAAATGTGTTTGGATGGATATTAAATATGATTTATGTCATGGCTATATTTTTTTATGACCCTGAGATAATGATATTTCCATTATTATATCACACTTTCATTTTTGATGAAATTTGATGAAGTTATGGCTTGATCTTCAAAGTTTTTTTGGGCATGGTAGTTGTGGTTGTTCTTGAGTGACTTCATGAACTGAGATGATGATGAAAGTTATTTCATGGTTTGAGGAGTTTATAAATTCTTAGAAAAAAATTTATAAGTATGTTACATGTTTTGGTGAAGGTGGTTTTTCTCTAGAACATTCTCTTTTTTTTGGATTTGGTTGTTTTGATGCTTCAGGGATTCTTAAGTCCTAATGGAGGTCTAGATGGTTCTAGGTGAGGTTGGTGACCTATATGGTCCTATGTGTGATTTTTTTATGATTTATTATGTTTTTCGGATTAATTTTACTATATTATGGCCAAGATGCATGTTTTAAGTTTAATATTCAGGTATAAAAGTAAAGTTAGAAAGCTCATTTGAGCTAGTTGAGAGTGTAGAGAGAAAGTGTGAGCTAGAAGGGACCAAAAATAAGGTTTAGAGGGTATTTGTGACAAAGAAAGAGGGAAAATATTGTGTCGATATGTTATACAATGTTTTCAGGTGTTGGAAAGATAGGTCATTGGACCTAATTCAACTTGGTGAAGAAGATATAGAGTGAGTTGACCTAGTGAGAAAATTTGAAGGAGGAAGGAGAGTGAGCTTCATTGTGTCATCTTTAGTTTTTGTAGTAACATTTTAGTGGTGAAAAACATTCTAGGGGGATTTACTTGGTGATGATTCATCTTGGGGGTTGGTGCCTCTTTGTAGGATTTGTTCTCTACTAAAACTAGGGGTTGGTCCTCCTTGTAGGGTTGGTACCTCACTAAACCTTGGGGTTGGTGCTCCTTATTGAGTTAGTGCACAAATAAATTTGATGTAAAACTATAATAAATTTTTTTAGTGGGTCTTCTTACTGTTGTGGGTTGCCCACTTACATATGGTGTTCTTGTGTTATTGCACTCTCATTTTCTCTTATATTCTTATGTTTTAGTGGATGTATGCTTAATGGTTAATGGTTGAATTTTATTAAGTGAATGAACATTTATATTTATCAAATATTCAACCCCTCTCAGTAATTTTTTTCAAATTTTTTTATCGAGTAGAGCCTTTGAAGAAAGATTAACAAGCTTAAGGTGATACTTTGACATACGGAAATGACAAGTCAACAAAGTGGTGCCTCTACTAGTAAACATCCTATGTTTAATGGGATAAATTATGAGTTTTGGAGTATCAAGATGAGAAATCACATCATGTGTTTTTGATGCAATATATGGAAATCAGTTGTATATGTCTACACCATTCCTCAAATCCCTCCAACTAATGTAACAAGTAAGAAGGCTAGTAATGGAAATTAGAAAGCTATAAATGGTAATTTGTGTGGATTATAAGAGTCATATTTTTTCAAGGTGATGTAATGTATTACATCTAAGGCTATGCGGTACAAGATACAAGTGATATATGAAGGTGATTCCAAAGTAAAGGTGGAACCATTTTCAAATATTGAAGATGAAAGAAGAAGAAAACATTGGTGCATATATTCTCCGAGATGATCAAGTTTTCAATACCAGAGGATTAGGATAATATGTGGTGGTGTAGAAGATGATGATATCTCTCACTCCTAAATTTTATCCTAAAGTATCATCTATAGAAGAAGCTAAGGATTTGAGTAATATTTTGATTGTTTAAATCCATGGTATTTTGACTGCTTATGAGATGAGGAAAGGTGTGGATAAACCCCCTAAGAAGGAAAAAACCTTCAAAGTTGAGAATAATAAAAAAGGTAATAAGATCTTAGATGATGATATTTTTATATTGATGATGATGAGTTGATTTCCATGTTTTCTAGGAAGTTGAAAACATGTTTAGGAAAATATAAGGGTAGCTACCCTTAAAGTGTTTCAATTGTGGAGATATTGGAAATTTTTCAAAAATAATCCTCATAAACATAATGGAAAAGAGAACAATGATGATCATGATGATGAAAATAAAAACCATAGTTATGATAAGAGAAATAAGAATTCAAAGGGAACATTGTATTCCAAGAAGGATTGCAAATCACTAGAGGTAAGTAGTGATGCTTATGATTCTAAATATGATTCTAAGTCTAATCAAGGAGAGGTTAGCAATAAAGTCCTATTTATGGTCAAAGGAGATGGGAGAACTAAAAATTAAGGTTCCATATATGGCTGATATCATATGTATTAAGAAGAAGAAGAGACAGATTTTTAAACTAAGCTGATGTGTATTCAAGAAGAATTGAAGCATGTAGATAAGAAGAACAATAAATTCAAGGAACAAATCAAAGAGTATGAAAAAAATATTCATCTTCTTGAGGAGAAAAATTGGAATGACACTAATGAGTATGATAAGATCCTTGAACAGTTAGAGACTAAGATGGATATTATTGCTACAAGCCTAAAATATAAGGATGAAGAGTGCATTAAATTTGAAAAGTAAGTAGTATATCTAAGGACAAATTTTTCTAAATTTGTAGGTAAGACAAGATCATTTCAAAGATTTGAGAAGATATTTAAAGATCTAAATGATCTCTTGGAATGTCATAAGTTTTCTAGTTATAGAACTGGTCTAGGATTCATGGAAGCTCTAAAGGGTAAAGAAGTGACTCAAAAGGATGATACTCAAAGTAAAGAGGTTTCGCCAAAGTTGCAAGGTAGATGAGATGAATAACAACTTCAAGATCCATGAAAAGACAATTTATTTCAGATAACCCAATGCATTAAGGTATGAAAATTCCTTTAATGATTATTTTTATATTTGCAATGGTTTTATACATAGAGAAAAAGAGTATAGAAGATAATTTAGGTATGAGGACTCATGTAATAATGGAAATTCTAGTTCATACAAGTAAAGAGGAAAGAATGATGTTGTGTGTTACAACTATAATCATATTGGTCACATTGAAAATTTTTGTTTTCATGGTCCTTCAAGGAAAAATAAGAGGTTTCAGGATCCTAAAGTACAAGAGAAGAGGAAAGATAAGGGTTAGAAACCAAAGATGAATGAAAGTGTTCCAACTAAGCATGAGCTAAGTGTTCAATAAATTTAAATGTGTTCAAAAGTTCTTAATTAGAATAAGGATGAAAATTGAGATTCATAGGTGTCGAGGAGGTATTAGAATCTCCTCAATGTTCTATATTCCTATTACTATGGTGTCTCTACTAAGATTCTTAGAGACATTCATCACTTATATGAAGCATGAAGATAGGGGGCCTTAATTGCATGCAAGGAAGATGTAGAGTTGTGAATAAATGAGGTCTACTGGATAGATTAAGGTCTATCTTGAATATTTTTGCATGGAATATTGTTATTTGTTGTGAAAAGTTCAAGTAAGTAGATGATCTGATTTTGGGATCATGTTGAAGTCTATGTCATCCTAGAGATATGTATTTTTACTATCATGCAATCATAAGGTCTATGATGTTCATGATGAACTTTATAAGTAATGTGGAGACCTAATTAGCTCTGTGATTTTTAAGAATATGAGTCCATAAGTATGATGGGTGGCATTGGCAAGTGATAGTAGAGATAGAGTTTGTAAAAATAAAGTAAAAATGTGTTAATAATATTTTTGTGCCTTGAGAATAGTATGAAGGTTTCCAGAGACTAACAATATTAAATGATATGTGATGCATGTGTTAGCTTGAAGTAATGTTGGGTGACCTTATTTAGGTATATCACATGAAGAAAAATTCAAATATGGAAAGAATAATCTTTTGTATGAGTTTTAAGTTCCATCAAGGTAGATAGTGATATGAGACAACTATGGTTGAGCTATGTGATTGTGTCTTAACATATGTAGTGATTAATTCAAGCATATTATGGAATATTGGAGGAGAATATTCATGAGGAAATATGTATTTAAGTAGGTGTGAACTATTTGAAGGTATTGATCAAGAGACATAACGATCTATTCACTGGTTATGATTAGAAAATATGGAACCATTCTAAAGTAGGGTAACTAAGTTTGAGAGCTTGTAAAGTTATGTATAATTGCTTTATCAGGTTGAATGATTTTTTTCCTAAAGACAATGTTTTAGGACCTAGATAGGTGCTCTAAGTTTGAAAGAAAAATATGATCACTTTTATGAGGTTCTCTTTGAGGATCAACATAAAGAAGGAAGAAGGAAGAATTCTTGACATTGAAGATATCAGTAAAATATTGAACTCATTTTGTAGGTATGAGTGACAAGTTAAAAGGTGGTATATATGCTCATGGAGGATCCACGTTTTCTACCAATGCAAGTATTAAAGTAGAGGAGTGTTATATAAGGTTATGGAAGCTAGAAATAGAGCTTTCTAGGTCATTATTGCAAAAATTTATGTCCATTGATGGTAGTGGTATGATACGGTTGGTAAGGATAGTCAAAGAGGTCTATAAAGGTTGATAATAAGTGATGCAACCTATAATTTAACAGATAACACCCTAGATGCGTAGGCACATCAATCGGCCTAGACCGAGTGCTCACATGAAGTGCGCAAAGGTACCAAGTCCCTCTTTAGGGTTGTTGTAGTAGGATGTTAGTGTGATGAAGGGAGAAACATATAGATCCATAACTAATCCATCATTATACAATGCATGACACATTTAGATCTATGAAAGGACAATCTTAAAAAATATTCATGATTGAATGAAGAACATGCACTACTCAATTACACACATGAATGACACTTAGATTCAGCCAATAACTTCCATCTATTAATAAACACAAAATCTCCTTACAATAATGACATTCTATACCGATGCGTGCATGGATCTGATATAGTAATCCAATCATATGCACATATCTCTTTATGCTTACCTCTTACACCGCATATATCTATATATCTCTCTCATATATCTCCATATATCTATATATCTCTCTCATATATCTCAATATATACTACTATGTGATTCACATCATATATATAGGGTGGGGACTTTCCCTTCACCGCTTATCTATTCCAAAAATAGGCCACATGCTATTAATAGCCACACATCATTTATAGGCATATCCACACATGTAAGTGTGCTATCTATATACCTCTTATAGCTAACTGAAGTGAAAATTTTATTCTTAGCTCATCTCCATGAAAAATGCTTTGATATGATCCTCTAAAGATAGACAATGCATGGTGTGCACGTCTCTGCATTGTTGGTGTGTTCCACACGCCATCTTCTAACAATAGGTCTTCATGCTAAAAATCAGCTAAGTCCTGAAAGCTGAACTTTCCCTCCACGCATGGGCTCTTCCTATCCTTTCATGCCCTTAAACCTGGCATATTTTCCTACACGTACTTCTTGTGTGAGTTACATCCAAGTGTTCTCGATCGAAAATAAGTCTTGAGAAGAAGGTTTTTAGGTATGCTCTTAAATATTAGTAGTTATGTGACAATTATGACTATAAAGACCTCGTTATATCTATATGGGTGTGATCTTGGAGATATGGTAAGCTAGGACAAGCATGAGGACTGCAGAAAAGAAATCTAGGTAAGAAAATTTTGAATTTTTTGTTCATTATGACATCATGATATTACAAGTATTAAATGAAGTGATTGAGTAATTATAAAGGTCTAAGGTATGATGCTTATACTTAGTTTGTAGGAATTGAAAATGGTCCACAATTATGAAGATATAGGTGGTAGTGCATTGCATTGTAAGATTAGTATCTTGATTTCTCCATGAGATAAATCTTGGGTAACATGTAGCTAAGTTAGATCAATAAGAAGAGTGGTCTGAGGGAGAGTTTAACAACCATAAGAAAGGTATCAATTTTTTTTTGAGTAATTCATTACATTCATGGAAGTGTCTATGTAGTGTGCTAACTAGTTTAAGGTATGTAGATGGTATGTAAGTGTTCTAGATTTGTTTTGAAGGTATGTATACATTAGTTAAAGGGGGAAAGTGTGTGAATATTATACAATATTAGAGTTGGTATCTAGTAATATTAAGGGGATTTGAGAAGATGTGATGATCATATCATACATGAAGAATTAATAATACAAGGGGAGTTGTTGAGAAATTTTTTTGGCTATTAAGATGGACCTGGTTTGATGATATATTCTTGAAGATGTATTATCTTAGGGGGAGTCTATTGATCCTTTTTTGGGTTAAGGTATGAAATTGATTTGTCTTGTAGGTATGATACATTCAATTTTATATGTTAGGACAAGGTGAGATATTTTAAGAGTATATGAGTTAGGGGAGTTAAGAAGGGCTCCATTAGACTAGTATCAGATTACAAGAAGGCATGAGAAGAATATTCTTTTTCTCAGCTCATAAATATAAGTAGATATGAACAGGTATGTTTATGAGTTGATGTATCAAGAAGGTTTGAGTCATTGAAGATATTATTGGCATTAGAAAAGGTAAGTTTTTTTATACCAAGTTTTTCAATGTAAATAGGGAAGACAAATACTATGTACTTGTGGTGTTGACTTTTTATACTTAACCATGTGATGTGTCAAGACAAGTTGAAGTCATTGACAAAGTTGAGATGTGGTAAGCATGATTGTTTCTTTCTTGGTAAAATTTTTAGCATTGTATTGAGAAGTTTGGCATCAGACGTATGATAAGAAGAGCATGCTAAAGGTATAAGACAAAGTTGAAAGGTATGCATTGGCTTAGGGGAGTTGTGATGCTCTAAGGAATAAAATTAAAGGAGAAGAAGGTGAAATGAACCTTAATAGATTTGGTTAATGTTTCCAACCAAGTAGTGATCCATTTGAGTTGTTAAAAGAAGTTTTTTTAGGTATTTTTCTTTGTCATTAATGCCAAAAGGGGAGAATGAGCTGATTGCATGTGTATTCCTTAGGAGGAGAATGAGTTTAGTATGTTTTTCCATCAATGGGTTTGCAATCAATGAAAAAGGAGCAGATTTTTGGCATTGTGTTGTTATTTATGTCAAAGTATGATGTTGTAGGAGTTTTCATTGATTTCATTGATGTCAAAAGAGGGAAGAAACATGAAGGTTGATTGGTAGTGTCATGCCAAGTTGTATGTATTGTTGAGATTGCATGGTGTTACATGGGTTCTTGAGCTATGAATTTTCTTATTGGGGTATGGTTATGGTTTTTAAAGGCATGAATAATGTTTTTAAGGTGTCACGAGGTGTGATTAAAGTCCTAAAAGGTGTATAAGTGTGTCAAAGTGATGAGGAGGTCAATTGTGGTGAAGAAAGCATGTTCAAAAGCTTGTTATTGAGGGTTAGTACATAAAATGAGGTATGGAATGATGGAGTAAGGCATGTAGAACATGTTCATTAATTTTTAGAGCATGGAGAGAATTAATATGAGCTGTAGGGACACTCATAAGTGTCTCAGAGGGCTAGTTCGGATGGAAGTCATGTTTTTCAGTCTACACTAGACCTATTCTTAAGCCCTAAGTGCCCAAATGAGATGGGTTGAGAATTTTTAATCATAGAAATGGAAAGGGGATCATTGAAAAAGGTGGAGAAGGTTTATATTTAGGCGTGGTCCAAGTTTCAAGTCTTGGTTTACATGTTGAAGTAGGAAATTACATTTTCCCCCTTACCGAGTTTGTAGAAGTGAGAACTTGAGCTCAAAGTTGAATTTTTGATGCTCATTGGCATGTTTGTAATTACATGGGGACACAATATCTTGGTGATAGTTTAATATTTATACTAATAATACTTTCCAAGTGGAATGATTTCATTTGATCGTCAAAGTTTTATGCATAATCGTTAAGAAAGTAAAAAAATTAAACCCTACTTAAGCAACAACTTGAGAGATATTATTTTTATGGCTTAGAATGGATTGTTTTATCAAATTTTATGATTTTAGGTCATATATTAATCCTCCATATTTATCCAAGTTGTGTTTAGAGGTTGTGACAGTATGTGGGCCCCAATCAAAAAGGAAAGTTTCGGAAACATTTAGTTTGTGCTCAAGTTGTCCATTAGAATTGATGACTAAATTGGTATTTAAGAAATTATGGGAGATATTATTCATGTCCATGATATTTTCAGAACATGCTTGAGCATTTTGGAGGTTTATTGTTCCTATTTTGTAGGACATGTTTTGAGATAGTTTTTGGCGCTTTCAAGGGGTCTAGTTGCATAGGTGTTTCGGTGACTCATAAATATTTTTATGGGATGGTTTGAGTTTTTGATGACCCCGAGGTCTTGAAATTTATACTTTGGTATATCACTTTTTTTTTTTTATTGGATTTGATGAAGTTATGGCTTGATCTTTGAAGACTAGCATTTAAGCTATAGTATTTGCGATTTTCTTAAGTGACTTCATTAGGTGAGATGATGGTGCAAAGGTGTTTCATGGTTTTGGAGTTTTTAAAAGGATTTTACAAAATTTATAATTATTTTCATGTTTTTTTGAAGTTTTTTTCTCTAGAACATTCTCATTTTGGCGAGTTGGTTGTTTTGGTGCTTTAGGGCTTCTTGAGTCCTAATGGAGGTCTAGATGGTTCTAGGTGATGTTGGTGACCTATATGGTCTTATGTGTGATATTTTTATGATGTTATTATGTTTTTAGGAGTTATTTTACTCTATTATGGCTGACATACATGTTTTAATTCCAATATTTAGGTATAAAAGAAAAGTTAGAAAGCTCATTTTAGCTATTTGAGAGTGTGAGAGAAAGTGTGAGCTAGAAGGGGAAAAGATAATGTGCATAGGGTATTTGTGATAAAGAAGAGAGGGAAAAGAGAGTTTGGAGATCTTATACAATGTTTTTAGGTGTTGGAGAGATAGGTCATTGGACCTAATTCAGCTTGGTGAAGAATATATAGAGTGAGTTGACCTAGTGAGAAAATTGGAAGGAAGAAGGAGAGTGAGATTCATTGTGTTATATTCAGGCAAAAATTCGGGTGGATTTGGTTGGTTCCTCCTTGTAGGGATGGTTCTATACTAAAAATATGGGTTGGTGCCTCACTAAACCTAGGGTTGGTTCTCCTTGTTGAGTTGGTGCTCAACTAAATTTGATTCATAGCTCTAATAAATTTTTATTTCAATGGGTTTTCTTCCCTAGTGGGTTTTACACTTACATATAGTGTTCTTGTGTTTTTGAACTCTCATTTTATCTTATATTCCTATGTTCTTGTGGATTCATGCTTAATAGTAAATTGAATGGTTAATGGTTGAAATTGTTTAAGTGAATGAAAGGTTTTATTGATCATTAATTCACTCCCCCTCTCAGTTATTTTTATTCTAATATTTCTTTCTTTCTAAAGATTATTAGCATGAGTGGAAGAAGAGGAAGGTTAAACATATATCATTCTCTTCTTAGACCTTGTGTTATCAATAATATGCACATGAGGCCTACACACATCCTCATGTGCAACCTCCACTGTCTAATTCATTGTGTAAAAATCATCATCCCCAAATAACATTAGATTAGTCTTTGTATTTACCTCTTTAGCTTCTTATAAATTAGGATTAACTTCTTCTAGCAATGGATCTTATTGAGTAAATGAATTTTAAACCATAATTACTTGAGCGTGAAACACATTTATGCATACATACTGATTATGTGGCTGATTACATTAAAAAGACCACTTTTTTATTAGATCACATTGCCATGTATTGTAACCAATGATTTAATTGAGATAACAACATGAAGTGATTGAGTAGAGCAACTATGTGAAGAGGAAGATGTGAATTTTGAATTTGGGTATTGTTTTCTATACGGATGGTAACCTTGATTGAATCCTTGGATAGAAGATTTCCTTGGATAGGATTTGGATACTTTATATAAGAGTGGTCTTGTAATTTATCTAAGGATATAACTTTATTTGACAAATTTCTGATCAAGGATTTCATATCATCATCATCCTTTTACTTTTGGGAAGAATAGGATGTAGATGTAACAAATTGAAAAAATTTCTCAGGAGTGGGAGCAATAGAAGGCTGAGGTACTTGAGGTAATTCTGAGAACAAAGGCATAGGTAATCAAGGGATATCTTTCCATCTTTTAATAAAAAAATTTCCTCCCTAATGGCTATTGAATAAACATTAGACAATGGCATAACACCCATGGATTATATCATAACAACAATATCAGAATTCAATGCTCTTAAGAAATAAAGAAAAAAATCTTGTGGAGTTGGTCTCAAGAGAAGTGGAATTCTATCCCATGTTTTATGAAATCTGAAATTGAAGTCAACCATGAGCTCATTAGGAGATCTCTTAATCATTTTCATTTGTTCTAACAAGGAGATATTATCATCTTTCTCTTGAAACTAATTACAAAGGTTTATGCTAAGTTTATCCTAATTATGAATAGATGCAATTCTTAAACTTCTATACCATTGAAGTGTTTTTCCTTTAGTGAAGAATCAAGGAGCCTAACAACAACATCATCTTTTGTTACTATATGAATGGAGTATACATTAACAATCTCTTAAATGTGATCAGTTGGAGTTGTGATATTTTCACTAGTGAAAAATGGAATACTTTTAATTGTAACCAAAGGTATGTCATGTTACATATTTAGTAGTAAAGGAATACCACCATGGAAGCTAACAAAAGGAAAATTTATTTGATGCACCATGATTGGGATGGGCCTTAGAACTATGGAAGAGTGCGTAAAATATCTACTAGGAGGAGTTGTGGAAATATACCTACTTAGATGTGGTGGTGATATTTTTACTGCTCCATCATTTATTCTTCTCCTTAGTGATAACTACAACTATTTAAAATCTTTTCCACCTATTATTTTGATTTTAATTTAAAACCAGTAGATATGGATATTGGATGTTTCTAGATGTGCTAAAATAATCCTCAAAAGGATAGAAATTACTAAGTAAAACACAAGAACTTATAAAAATGAAATTTAAAACTTATCAAGGGTCTCACCAGGTGTTCCATAATTTTTGGAGCTAATAATTACACTTGCACCTAAATAAAAATATAGGCATTTGAGGAAACATGGGACCGTCTCTAAGTTATGGTACTTGTGCTTGAGACATAACTTAAGAGAATACTATATTCCTCTACCTATTCCTAATGTTAAAACTACTCCTAATGTAGGAAATGAAGCTATCTAATACTATAATAGAAATCTAAGGGACAAGAGGAAGAGAAAGCTGCATGAAAAAGGGAAATCTTAAGCTAACAAAGGTGATAAAACAAAAAAAAGGAGGAAGGAAACCTCATATGAGTGAAAATAGGAGAAAATGAAGGAGGAGAGGGAAGGCTTGAGTGCCACAATTTAACACAACATTCAAACTATCATTTTCGTAGAACATAATAGAAATAAAACCTCAGTAAGAGAGAAAAACATGGAAAACATGCCAAAAATGCAATGGAGAGGAAATAAATTACAATAAACATGGGATGGGGTAGATAATAGCCACAAAATATATATTTTAATGCTTCAAGAGGATGCACAGTCCATTACAATGGAGGAAGGAAAAAATCACCCTGCAGAGGTCCAAATATAAGGCCTACAACTAATAACACTAATTCACTACTCTTAATAATTTCCTTGAATTTCAAGAGAGTCCAACCTTTAAAAATAGGCATTACATTATAATATATAGAAAATGGGAGAGATAAAGGGGAGGGAAGAGAGGGAAACTCATATTTAAGATTGAAAACACCAACAAGATGTATTAAATACCTACAAAATAACATATAAATCACAAATCCACCCAAATGTCGGGTTTCTTATAGAAGGAGGGAGACCATGCTTCATTAAATTTGGGTGGTTGAGTCACTTGAATATGCATATTAATGTGGCCCAAATCATGTTTTTATTTTTTCACCTAATAATCTCATCAAAATCTAATTTTCTTGATTCTAGAATGTAACTCACATTGTGAGATTTCCAAAGAAGACTAACCATGCTTGATTTAGAGTTTTGAGTAAAAATATATAGTTTTTTGAAGATATGTGGTGTAAGAGAAACATGTTATACACATGGCACCATTAGATTGGTTGCAAGGATTTGAGAGTTGACTACAAGTATTGGGTCTCCTCTAGGTGTCACGTTTTTATTCTCTATAAATATTCGATCAAAGTTGGCACCCTACTATTTGTGATTGTAAAATGCACTTTTACTACCAAATCCCTAATGTTTGATATGTGTCAAACTTGGATTGGTGTGTGAATTGATGTCTTAGATGCATGTGTGGAATTTGGGGCTAGACAACAAGGTTTCATAAAATGATTCAAAGATACAAAATAATTCAGCAAGTGTGTGAGAAGATGTGTGGGGCCTAGGGAGAGGAGTGCATGCTTTCAAAATCTTGCAAAATTTTAGAGAAAGAACATATTCTCACCAAGGAAAGGCATGGGAGTGTGGGAAAATAAGATGCACACACTAGCATGCCAAGAATAAAGGGGAGAACATAAGAAATACACACACAAAAGTTTCACAAGGAAGAGAAAGTGTGTGATAATGGAAGACCTATGAGAGGGCACATGACTTGAGAAGAAAAAACATGCAAAAGAGGCATGTAGAAGGCTTGTAAAGATGAAAGTAAATCCTACGGTTGTGTTCAAGAGGATGCACAACGTCCGGGATAAAAGAAGTAAGCATGAAAAGGAAATAGACTTGTAAATGGGAAAATGAGGAATGTGAGCACACAAAAAATGCACAGAAGAAAGTGAGGGATTGTAAATGAAGCAAGGAGAGAACGCGAGAGAGTGCAAAGGAACCAAAATTGAGGAACTTGTTCCAAAGAAGAAGACAAAATAACATGTAACCATAAAACATGATGCCAAATCTAGAATGGAACTGTAAGTTTCCCAAAATATCCAAAGGGTTGTATTCACTTTTACTAACCCTTTAATTCCTATGTGCACTAACATATCACCCAACCAAAACTTAGAGATCACCCAAGGTATGTGAAGGCACTAGAACCCTCTTTTATGTGATCTTTTTCAAGAATGTTACCATGAATAACAGAACAATGTACACATAGAAATACATACATTCATTCTAGAAAAAGGTAAAGAAATTAAATCCAAGCATAGATGCACCATAATAAGAATGTAAACATCACAAAAACACATAATAATTAGGTCTGAAACATAAGAAATATGAAGAAAATAAGGGTTTGAACTCATAAACATAGATATTTAGAGCAATCCATCAGATCTATTGATTCAAAATTGTTTACAGACACCATATTACATCAAGAGGGTCATAGCAGACTGAATACATCAAGAAATAACATCATAAACCTACAAAATGACTCTACTCAAAGAGTTCTTATCCATGCTCTCTCCTATGCATCTAAAGTCCCTCTTGCATCTCTTTCCTTACATCACACATCTTCTTCACATCCTTTTTTAGATCCAAACACATTCTTAAATAGAGTGGGAGCTCTCCTTTACCACCTCAACATCACTCAAGAGAAAATCACATGCCAAATGTCATCATACCCCACCATACTCGAGTACCCTAAACATGTAAGTGCTAGCTAAGGCATAACTAACTCTACTTTATAGATCTTAACCCCATCATGATAACAATATCCTGGAATATTATTTCCTTGGGCTATAAGTCTCGATATTCTAATATTATCAACTATCACGCCAACCTACATCCTCACTTGTTTTCCATGAAACATTATAACCCAAAATGCAGCCAAGTCTAAAACCCTTTTCCGATCCCGTGTGTAAACCCTCACATGCTACATGTCCTACTCTAGCCCTTCATTCCAAAACTAGTTAATTGTTTAAGTTGTCCACGTGTAACCTAGTTATCCCCCGCATGCACTTCCTAGAGTGCCTTCTTCATACATTGTTTTCCCCACACGTTGATCCTTTTCTCCGGGACTTAGTCATTTTTATGGGCTCAACATTACCCCACACTAAACATGTTGTCCATCCTTGGAAACAATTTGATTTCCAACAAAGAATAAATAATGGAAGAATAAAATAACCTATATTTAGCTTACGCCAAAGAACAAAAGAATTTTTCTACTATTGTACAAGGATTGGGAAATTTTTATTCAAGGATGCTTCAATCTCATTCCAAGAATCCACCTCTCTCGTGCCTATTTAAATAAATCTCCTATCAGCGCATTGACCTCATTGAATGTCAAATATTCACCCTTAGTCTTCAATGTGTTAATAATATTCTCCATTTTCTTTCTAAGGTCACTTAACGTTTCAATCATATGTGTCACTGGGGATATAATATTCCTTTAATTTATTCTTAATAGAGGCCCTTAAAATATCAATTTCCTAGGATTTCTTCTCAATGTCCACCAGATCTTGTCACATTCTACCCGATTTCCTCTATTCTTGTCTTGGAACTCCTTCAAATCTATCACATGTCTAACAACTAGCACACTTTCCAACCTATCTCTATCTTCACATTTTTCATAGACAACTTTTTCCATATGAGCCATACTTTTGATTGAATCAAGAATCTTAGTGTACTGATTTGGGGTCTCCTCAATTTGAAATTTCTCCTGCTCTTTCTGTTACACCATAACTTCTTCTGCTGACTCCAACATAAGTGGTTGATTCTCCATCATGATGATGCACGTCAAATCCTCTAGGTAGTGGAAGGTTGAATCATACTTTTTATAGGGGATAAATTTGAGTGCGTGAAAATAATGGAGTTTGAGATAAGCTCCTCTTTTATAAGCTTCACATACCTTCCGCTTCTCTTATCTCAATTTATTCTTTAACCGCATAATTATAAAATCCTTTCCCTTTATCTCTTTGTCTCTCTCTATAATCTCCTTGTTATTTTCCTCTAACTCCTTTTCCAATGATTTAATACTATTATTCCTCTCGAATAACCTTTCTTTGACCTCCACCAACACCTTGTTCAATACATTACATGCCTACTCATTAGTTAGTTGCTGATAATCCACAATAGGATTTACCTCCTTGGAGCTTAGTGTGTCTAGCAATGCACCTACATTGACTTCAAATTCCACCTCATCAACATGGGACTCAAAATCCCATGACAACATCTTCCTTGTGCGTGGGTACACACCATATTTATCAAATGATGACCAACAAAAGAGATTGTTTGTAGGTACTGTGATCTAGAAATGTGTGCATAGGACCTTGTTTGGATCATTATCATAACTCATTATGGGTCCTTGTAATGTTAACATGCCCTTCCCACCTATGTGCACTCCCTTTAGGAAACAAAATGCTAAACTTATCTCCCACACATGATTTCACACTTCTCTTTCTCCATTTCTCCCACACTATGCTCCACCTCGTGCTCTACCAAGTACTTGATGATACTCACCACATACATTTCCACCGTGTCCTCTAACTGTTCACCGTATAGATACAAGGTCTCATGCACCCGCATGCCCACTTTTTTCACTTCTTTCTCCCTCTCAATTTACCTCTACAGATTCATTCCTCTATTCATCAGATTCATGTACATTATACACATGGGGGTTCTTCTCTGACTCTGTTCTCCTTGTCCTCCTCTCTAGTCTCATCACCCTTCACACTCTCCCTCCTCTCAAATTCTGAACTCACCACTACCCTTTGCTTCTTCTTTGTTAGAGAATTCTCCTTCCCTAGGAAATTCTCCTTCATAGGGACTTGTTCATATGAGAATAAGTGCTTGTGACCACACACCGAATCTTTTGTACTTGTGATCTAAAACACATGCATGCTTGGTGCCCTTCTTGCTAGAGTTTCCTCCCTATCTCTCCTGTTTGTCACTATATTCTTCCTCCTAGTAGGGTCTTCATGGATGGAAACATCATCCTAAACATACACTCCCTTATCAAGCTTAGGCCTTAGGTTTATGTACACCCTTGTCATCATTATGCCTACAAGTGGTAATGTTACGGGCCTTAACATATGTATGTCATGAGATACATAATTCTTAACATATGTTCATTTCTAAGGATATACAAGTGTCCTACGTAATGCACATTCCTCTTGATCTACTTCACTTAGATAAAACCTTAGTTTTTAGCCTCCTCAAACATGTGAACTGCATTATGAAAATACCGCATTGTGTAGACAAAAGGTAATTTACTCCATGGGCTCTTGGTGTCATCACCAATGTGAACTTGTCAATGCAGAGTTGTTGGTATACTAAAATTCAGCCTCATCCTTCACCAAGGATGGTAGTTTCTTTGGAATCCTCCACTCTTCCCCAAATTCATCGTGCATCCTCTTGTACCACTTATCCAAGCACACCTTGTAAGGTGTCATAATTTCACAAGTATATGCTTCAAACCTCTTAGTTTTGCTGCAGAGGGGTTCTCATCAGGGTACTACCAAATTTTGTTATTCAGCCCTTTGAGCACTCTAATATTTGAAAAAATAATAAGAAGAAGAATATTATCATACGTAATTTTATCTTCATCTCACACGGAATCAATGATATCCTCTACAATGAAGGCCAAGATGTTGTAGATGGTCCCTTTTGAAACCTTCCTACAAATGTTCAACCATCTCTTGTTCACTTGTGTCCATCATTCTTGTCCATTCAACTTGGTGAATAGGTGCATGGCCATCTTCATGAATGGTTTAGTGATCTTGGAAATATAAAAGATGCAACCACCCTTCTTGTATTCATATGCCTTAGTTGTTTCCTTGACAACCTCATTTTCACCCAATTCATCATCCAACATCTCTCTTGGGCAGATAAGTCTAGTGTACTTTAAGATTAATTGTTGATTTATGTGCATTCTCCTTCCTATAAAGTAAAATTAATCTTTTACATGCACGACATAAGCCACTGGTATAATTTCTCAGGATTTCCAAAACATGGCAACTCATAGAGTTACAAAAGACCAGCCTTCTTGAATGTCTTCTCACGGAGTCATCATACACTGGTTTATCATCTTTTGTTCTTTCTCTTGTAGGGAAAACAAGCTCCAATGTCATCTCTTTCTTAGTTGTATATGTCCTATGGTTATAATAACTTATAACCATTTTGTGCACGTGAGATACCCAATCCATCCCCAATAATACCCCATATAGGTATTACATCTCCACATACCATTCTTCATTGAAACTTGTTGACACCATTGGTTTTCCCTTGCCCTTTCCCTTCTTCTTTGGTGAAACATTTGATCCTTTCCTTGGTTCCATTTTCCTTATCGGGTCCTTGTTAATCCTTCTTTGTATCTTTCTTTCTTATTATGCTCAATCTGTTGGTCCAATCGCTTTTACACAAATTCTTCAAACCCGTGCCTAGTTTCTCAAAACCTAACCTAGAAACCCTTTCTTCCAAAATACAACATTAAAACTGACAAAAATCCTTCTAGACAACCACTTTTACACATGCCTGTGCACTCCATTCCAATTTAGTTCTCAAACATTTCATTTTGCACCTGATTTTGAAAAATTTCTTGCAAGGATGCCCTAGTTCGCAAGAGCTCTTCTACAAGTAAACGCAAGGTGAAAATAACTTACCCCGACTCCCTATTTATATTTTTCCAATTTTTACCACATTAATTTCCATGCCACCTACCACTGTACTATTGCATTAAATTCATATTTTTCCAAAGGCATTCCTCTCGCATGTTTTTTCCGGCATGTTTCTCTCGTATGCCCACTCACGTGCAACCTCCTCAATCTTCATTGCAAAAAATAGATCAACTATAGACTCCTTATGTGCACTCTCAGCACTAAAGTAAATCTACCTCTACATCTTATACCAAGTAGTTATTCCTTGCATTTCCTACCTCAATGTCATGTTTCTCCTTGTGTTCATAACTACTCTTAGATTTCATAAAACTATTTCTTGACCCTATTTTATCTCGACCATTATCACCTCTACTACACATGTTCCTTTGATACCATGGAATTTTTTTCTCTCCCAAGACACCAACAACATCACTCTAAATGTGTGCCTCTTACCGCACACTCCACCCCACAAAAAAATTATGTGCAAATCGTTTGCACATAAAACCTCTTAGATTGTAATTAGCTACCGCGTGAAAACACGCTTATTACACAACACACCAAACTAAAATACAATGCATAACAACAATGAAAGGGAACATATATAAAGGAAAATTCATTAAAGTAACCTATTATACATGGAAATACTACCTTATTACAAACACATATAAGACTTATTTATATTAGGAATTCATCCTACTCCCATTGAAGTAACCAGAAACTATGTTCCATCCAAACCTTTGAACTAGAAAGTGCTTGAGTCAAGTATATAGGTCACAAAATATGGTCCCAAATAATACATTTGGAACTTCCTAAGGTGGCGCAAAAACTTGGAATCATATAGAAGAACCATTTGTCCAAACTCCAACTACTTATTTTTAATGTGTCAATCATGTTAGGCCTTCTGTCTTTTGTCTCCATCGAGCTATGGCATACCTCTAATCCAATTACATCCATTTTATATGTGCTCTTCAAGTGATTTATCATAAGCCAATCCTCTTGCATGCACAATACGTAAGGATGGTAACATAAATTCAACCAGTAAAACAACTTCGACAACAAACATCAACTCGAAAGTTTGTTGCTTTGTTTAGTCACTTGTAGGTTTTTCTATAAGACCAAAGAACACTAGAGACCTTATCATCCCAATCCTTCCTTCCAACATCACAAAAAAATTCAATCTGTGGCTCAACATCTTATTGAAAGCTTCAACAGTTCCATTAGCTTATGAGTGATAGGGTGTAGTCTTATGATGGGCTACCATAAATTTTGCCAATAATATCTTAACAATATCATTCAAGAAATGAGTACCCCTATCACTTGTTAAACTCAATGGACATCCATACCTACTTTTGATATTCTCCCAAATGAACCTTCTTGTAGTAGCTACGGTGTAATAATTCATAGGTGTTGCTTCCATCCATCGTGTAAGATAATCTCTACACATAATGATGTAGTGTGACCCTGTCCTACGTGTTGAGGGGGAAATAGGGCCCATGAAGTCAATTTCCAATATTTCAAAGGTTTATGCACTTGCTATAGGCCTTAATGACATTTCATCTCTATGTCTAGGATTCCCAAGGCACTCGCAATGATCATAGCCCCTATCATATTCTTGGAAATACTTGTACAATGTCTACCACAAAAACCAGCCATTAGAATCTTGCACATGGTGGCTCTCCCTATATAGTGTCCATCAACAATCCCTCCATGAGATTCATCCATAATACCCATGAGCTCATGCACTAGTACACACTAGCACAAAATATCATCCCGAATAAGTTTGTATAGATATCCACCAATCAACATATAAGTCATGGCGTGAATGGAAAGTTGTTTCCTTTCTATACTCTTTAGTCTATCGGTGCCACACCTATTTGCAAAAAGAAAACAATATCCTCCAAATCAGTGGGTGTGCATTGTAATCTAAATAAATGTGCATCCGGCATTGTTTATTTAATGCTCTATGTGTCCTCACTTTAATTAATTCTAGAAAGATGGTCAGGTCCTGAATTGCACTTTCTGAGTTTGGCTACCACGAAAAAGTTGAATTCCTAAAATAAAAAGATCCACCAGCATATACACCCTTGCAAAACAGGATTTTTTACATAATAATTAAGTGTCATGTGATATGTTGAAAAGAGAAATGGAGTAGATAAAAATTACTATCTAAAATTATGCAGCACATAAATCATATACAATGCTTCGCACTCCATCGTTGTGTAATTATGCTCACTGAGTTAACTTTTTGCCTGCAAAACACAAAGGGTGATCAAGAATCCCTTCTCCAGGATGTGTAAAAATTGCTCCATTTTCCATCCCCGATACATCCACATATATGTGAAAGGTATTTTCCCAAGAGGGAAATAAAAAAATGGGTGCAATAGTAAGCTTATCCTTCAATGTATCAAAATCCACTTGTTGCCTTTATGTCTAAATAGTTCTTCTTAGGGTGTGATGATCCTGGCATAAACTTTGATGAGTTTTCTATAGTAACCCCTTATGCCCTATAAATTTACACAATTTGCTCTGATTTGTAGGCTCCTCAAAACCCAAAATAACAAAATTTTTGGCTGGGTCCACCAATAGACCTTCCTTGCAAATAATATGACCTAACAATGTGCCAAAAGAAGTAAAGCAAAGACCCATTTCATAATGTTTAGAGAAATATTTAACTATCTACACCTCTCTAACATTAACCAAAAGTTTTCAAAATGTTATTTCACTAATTCATACATTGTCCAATCATCTAGGTAGACTTGTAGAAACTTATGAAAAAAGTCTTGGAATGCTTGCACCACAATGCGTGAAAATTCAGAAGGCACATTCTTAACCCAAATGACATAACGTATAAGAAAAAAATCCATTCACCGGTGAAATTAGTCTTCTCCTTGTCTTATTTTCCAATACTCACTTGGTGATATCCTGAGAAACCATCTCGTAAATGAGTAGATGTCACGCCCTACTACAGCTTCCTAGATTTATTTAGTAAAAGGTGTTATAAAACAATCTATAACACATGCAACATTCAAATCTATGTATTCTACACAAATCCATATCCTTCCATCTTTCTTGATACTAATCACCATCCTGACTAACCCATTCAAAATATTCAATAGCTTTAATGATCCTAGATTCCATCATTTTATCAATCTCCTCTTTCACCTTTACGCGTAGATTCAAATTCATCCTATAAGGAATTTTCCTAATTAGGTGTGCACATTCCTTAAACTTAATCTACATATCTCCCAACAAGTGATTAGCTGATTTCAATCCATGGTATTTGCATGATAAAAAATCTTGGAAGTCATGCAGTAGCTCAATTGTCTTTGAGACCTCTTGGTTTTTCCAGTAATCACTAATGATTGCTTCTTTTAGTTCTGATTTTCTACCAATGTTGACCTTCTTTGTCTTAAAAGGCTCATAGTAGGTGCATTCTATCTCATCCACACTATCCAAGATGTCATGTGTCCCCTCTATATGGTAAAAATTGAGGTTCTCTATTTCTTCATCTTCTATCAGGTACACCATTTTTCCTTTCTCTTTTTCTAGGTAGGCACACTCAAATTGTACTTCATCTATTTATTCTCCTTCCTCAAAGCATGCCTCCAAATCAGGTTCCCTAGAAAATATAGGATGTGGTCCTCAAATTTGGTACTATCTACTAGAGTAAATTGTTTGACTACCAACAGAGCTTCATTCACTGATGGTTTAGAAGATAGATAATCAAAATTTTGAATGATACATGTTGTCAATTCTTACCAATTTCATGTCTGATGACGTAACTCAGAATAGATGTACCATACACGTGCACAACCCTACAAGGTGGAATATAACTTATGAACCCAAAGTGAAGTAGGTAAATCTTCCGGGCCTTTTATCTCAACTTTCTCACATTCCTAAACATGGTACAAGGCGATTCCTTCCAATGATAGTCGCATATCTTTAAAGGTGCATCGGTTCGAGAAATCTAATAGAGAACATGATTCTCACCTTGCACCACTCCTTAAGGTTATCCCAATGAGTAATATAACAATGCATAGATGTCCCACCTAAGGTATAAATAAGCATATTCCTTTGTTCTACTTCACAGTCCACTGAACTCCATAGTGCACAAAAAACATCGTGGTGACCTTCTCTAGTGTAGCTTGGTAAATGTATTCCTCCTAGATGCCTAACTCGAACATGCCTTGACAACACAATTCACAATGCCCTTAAATTCTCTCCTAACCATTTCATAAGTCCCATGCACCAAATTATCATATGCAATGCTAGTCGTATCACTCAAGGATTTAGCATCATGCCACTAAAAGACTCCTCTTGATGGCTCAATATCCTCTAGGTATTTGATGGTGCATGAATAAATTCTATGTATGTCTTCTTCTCTCAAAGGATTGACATAAGGTGCAGACCTTCCATCTCATTAGAGGAATAATTAAGCGCTACTTCTTATTATTGAAGTTGGTGTATCCCTTATTAAAACACAAATCATCATTAATCGCATAACACCAAGGGCATCCAAGTAAGCCTAGAAAATTATCTACCTCGGCAAGCACTAAGAATTCAAAATCTCCAGTGAATTTGGCCCCTTGAATGGCTATTGAAGCATCCTTCAAGACTCTAATGGGCATAGGTTTAGTTCTATTTTCCATGTACAACACGTTTGAAGATGGATGTAATTGTGGTCTCCCCATTTGATTCCACACATCCAGAGTATGAAAATTAACCTATGCACATGTGTCAATTAGTATATTTATCAAAAGCCATCCATCAAATATCACATTCACTGTGATCTCCTTGTCATAATCAAGACTAAGAGGGGGAAAATTAACATGTAAGATATACCTTTTGTGCTCACATCCAACGTGTGGTACCTTTCCTCTCAACCATTCTCATAACAAGGAAATGATATTTTCTTGGCACAACATCTTACATACCTCTTTGACATCATCAACATCCTTCTCGAGGGATCTCAACATTATCCATCTATTCCAACTTCACATTACTCTTTCAAGCACTAGATCTCCTATTGCAAACTCCTAATCACCTCCATAGTCTCCTGGGAAACCTCCTTCTTATAAGTCATATCAGGGAAATTTGAATGCAATAATTATTCTTTGGTAATGATATGCCTTTGCTTTGGTATTTCTCTAGTGCATGCAGTTTCAATGTCTATAGTTACTAATATAGGCTCTAACTCAGGGTTAGACGCTACCGTAGGCATATACAGAGGTTCAACATGCTTCACACTAACCATTCCCATGCCCTTGTCCTTCTTCTAATTCTAGCTCATGTGATCATACAAGTCATGGTACTCCTCATACTTATATTTCCTCCTACACCATTTTTATTACAATAATTCCATGCACTCGTGCTTGTAGTGATCTTTAGACCCACAATTGAAACAAGTTTCACAAGGAAATTCACCCCCTTCCTTTGCCACAACCACCACCACTTATAATCCTCCATGAAAGATTCTTCCCCTTACTCCACCATCTTCACTACCTTCACATTGTTGTCACCGATGCTTAGAACTATTGACAATGCTAGTCCGCACACACCAATATCAATTACATCATGAATCTGGTCTATCAACCGGTAGTCCTTCGTGTCATGAGTAGTAGATGTATAAATATTACAATAGTAGGAAACATTGTTACAAAGCATACATTGTAACAAAGTGAATCTACTTAGATCATGATCCTCATGCTAGATTTCATAGTCTAATAACATGGCATACACCAAATTTTGAGGCAAACCATCCTTGGTGTGTCCTTCTACTTCATAATTTGTACACCAAAGTCCACTACGAGTCTCACGCCCTAAATTTGTAGACAACTTCTCAAGTTTCTTTACCATGAAAGCAATCTATGCCTTAAAAAAAGGAGTTACCCCAAAGATCAAATATTCTAATGGCCTTAGTGCACAAATCAGCCTTAAAGGCCTCACACAGATCCATGAATTCTTATGTGATGAAATCATTTTAATTGATGGTATCTATATGGGAAAAAGTCCTTGAAGTCACATAGTAGCTCAATTATATTTCAAACCTCTTGGTATGTCCAAAGAATCACTAATGATTGCTTCTTTCAGATTCTTCCGCTTCATGCTAATATTGACTTTTTTAT
This sequence comes from Taxus wallichiana var. yunnanensis, assembly GCA_018340775.1. Taxonomy (NCBI): domain Eukaryota; kingdom Viridiplantae; phylum Streptophyta; class Pinopsida; order Cupressales; family Taxaceae; genus Taxus; species Taxus wallichiana. Next base: position 24,473,602 of record CM031239.1, on the reverse strand, counting down.
TTTCAATGGCTCATGGTAGGCATGAAAATTCTCATCTACACTATCCAATATGGCGTGCATACCTCTCTATGATTAACATCAAGTTTCTCTATATTTTCATCTTCTATCAGGTATACCATTTTTCCTTTCTCATTTTCTAAGTAGGCATACTTAAATTATACTTCATCCATTTATTCTCCTTCATTGAAATGCACCTCCAAATTAGGTTTCCCTTTTAAATATAGGATGTGGTCCTCATCTTTGGCACTATCTCCCAAAGTAAAGTGTTTGACTACCTACAAAACTTCATTCACTACTAGTTTATAAGATAGATACTCAAAAGTTTGAATGATACATGTTGTCAACTCCTGCCAATTTCCGATCTAACAATGATACTTAGAATAGACATACCATGCACATGTAAAACCTCGTGCAAGGTGGAATAGAAATTATGCACCCAAAGTGAAGGAGGTAAATATTCTAAGCCTTCTGTTCAAACTTTTTCATATTCCTAAACATGGTACAAGGCTCATTCCTTCCCATGATAGTTGCATATCTTTGAACGTGCATTGGTCCAAAGAAATCTAACAGAGAACATGATTCTTACCTTACACCACTCTATAAGCTTATCCTAATGATTCATCCACTAACGCAAGGTATAAAAAAGAATATTCCTTCATTCTACTTTACAGTCCAGAGACTTCCATAACATACAAAAAGACATCAAGGTTACCTTCTCTTATGTAAATTTCTAAATTTCTTCCTCCCAGCTTGCCACGATAAAATGTTCCTTAACAACACAAGTCATGATTCCCTTCATTTCTCTCACAACCAACTCATAAGTACCATGAACCCAATTATCACATATAATGTTATTCCTATCACTCAAGGATTGAGCATTATCCCACTAAATGAATACTTCTCTTGATGGCTTAGTAACCTATGCGTCTCTCGATGGTGTGCAAATAAATTCTATTTATGTCTTCTGTAGACCTCCCATCTATTAGTGGAATAATTACATGCTCCTCCTTATTCTCAAAGATAATGTATCCTTTGTTGAAGCACAAATCAACATTATTCATATAACACCAAAGGCATCCAAGTAAGGCTAGAAAACTATCCACCTTGGCAAGTGCTAAGATTTCAAAATCACCGGTGAATTTGGCACCTTGAATGGCTATGGAAGCATCCTTCAAGATTTTTATCAACATAGCTTTAGTTTTATTCACCATGTATAACACATTTGAAGATGGCTATAATGGTAGTCTCCTCATCTAATTCTATGCATCTAGATTAAGAACACTAACCTATGCACTTGTGCCAATTAGTATGTTTATCGAAGCCATCCATTAACTACCACATTCAATGTGATCTCCTTGTTGTAATTAAGAGTATGAGGGGGAAAATTAGCATGTAATATCTTCCTCTCATGCTCACATCTAGTTCACGGTACCTTTTCTCTCAATCATTCTCCTAACAGGGGAATGATATTTTCTTGGTGCAACATCTTACATACCTATTTGAAATAATCAACATCCTTCTGGGTGATTTCAGCATTATTCACCTATTCCAACTTTCGTGATTGCTCTTTCAAGCACTAGATATCCCCTTGCAAACTCCTAATCACCTCCATAATCTCTTGGTAAACCTCCTTCTGATAAGTCAAATCAGGTACTTTTCATGTAATACTTCTTCTATGGTAATGAGAGGCCTCTACTTTGGTATTTCTCCTGGAATGTGCATCTTTAGTGTATGTATTTACTAATATAGGCTCCAACTCAAGGTTAAATGCTACTGTAGTCATGAATAGAGGTTTAACGCACATCACAATAACAATTCCCATGCCCTTGTCCTTCTTCTCCGATTTTGGTTCATGTGATCATACAATTCATAAAACTCTTCATACTTATGTTTCTTCCCATACCATGAGCATTGCAATAATTCTAGACACTCGCACTTCTAGTGATCCATAGACCCACAATTGAAACAAGTCCCATGGGGAAATTCACTCCTTCCTCTTATATGACAACCATGGCCTCTAAATTCTTTGCGAAATATGATTCACCTTCCTCTACCATCTTTATGGCCATTATGTTAATTCCCCTCATTCTTAGAACTACTAGCAATGCTGGTCTAGTGTACATCGGTATCAATTTCATCATGATTATGATCTATCAACCGGTATTCCTTCATGTCATGAGTAGTAGATGTATAAATATTACAATAACAAGACACATTATTACAAAGCACATGTTATAACATAGGGAATCTACTTAGATCACGATCCCCGTGATAGATTTCATAGTCTAAGGACATGGCATGCACCAACTTTCAAGGGTAACTATCCTTGGTGTGTCCTTCTACTTCATAATCTATACACCAAATTTTGTTATGATTCTCATGCATTGAATTTTTAGACATCTTCTCAAGTAGTTTTTCCATGGAAGTAATTTGTGCCTCCAAAAAGGGACTTACCCCATTATCATTGATTCCAATGTCCTCGAGTGCAAAGCGGCCTCCAAGGCCTTGTGAAGATACGTAAAATTTTTATGTGAAAGCACTCATCTAAACGGTGTCATCAAACCTCCAAAAACCACTATGTATGCTGAGAGGGATGGATATCATAAGATAACTTTGACAAGAGATTCTTACAACATGCATCATAATCCTACACACTCTCTTCCATACCCTATTGAATCTCCTTGAGTGCACCGATTTTCTTTTGCTTAAACTCGGAATATGTATTTCCTTTAAGAATGCATCATGTAATGATATATTATCCACCATCATTTGATGTGGATGATAATTTTGGTATTAGCTATGTGTGCACCCTTACAGCATAGTTAAAAATTGACTTCCCTTTTTCTCTCGGGGTATTTATCCCCTTAGTGGTCCATAGCAATTCACACTTGTGTACATGCTCTGCAACATCCTCAACACCTTTATTATTAGGAAAATGAAGAGATATATTGTAAAATATATACTAATTGGGTTGTGGTCTCTGTGTCCATCAAATCTAGAGCCCCGATTCCCTCCTATATTACCTCTACCACCATATCCACTTGTTCCACTAACTCCCGAACCTCCATATCCACTAGATCTTTTGAATCCTCCTCTTGTAGCAGGTACATGGCTTGAATTAGTGCTAATATAAATTCCCACAATTGTGCTAAATTGAGCTCCAATAGTCTACAAAGTTGAGTGAATTCTGGACGTGATACCCATGTTTTGTGTGCCCACACCTTGTCCAAATGATGTGTTGGATAGAATACCACCAAACATAGGAAATGTCTACATGGCCATAGATGAATTTAATGAAAAATGATATCTACATGATGTTTCTTGGTTACCAATACCAACACTAACTAAACTATCAATACTTGTCTTAGGAATTGGAAAACTAAGTGTAAGGGTTAGGTCGTCATGTGGGTTCAAATGTGTTCCTATGATCGTATCCTTTCTTCACAAGTATAACTCTCATCCAAAGCCGGGGTTCTTCTTCTACATTTTCCAAGATGGGGTAGCATAGAATTCTCAGGTTCCACATCCCTTACGTGAACCTCAAATCCTTCCCACAACGTCTCCCTCTAAACATCCATTGCTCCTACAATCTTTCACCTGTCTCACCAATTATCTCTCCCGAGCTTCACTATACTTGAGTTGTCTCTCTTATCTATCCAATTATACCATAGGATCCGCCATTTCTCATCAAACCCACTTCCATGCCCAATTCCCCATGCCTAGTGAGAGTTTAGATTGCCATAGGAAACTCTTATAAACTCAGAGTGATGATTAAGATCTTAATGACCAATGGTATAACATGCAAGAAAGATCCTATCAGTTACCACAAGAACTCAAACTCAACAAACTATGGGCAAGAATAAGTAGAAAAGGTGTACTCCAACATGTATCTAGTCAACACACCACTCCAAAGAATGATCACCAATGTGATTTCAAATCAGATCAACATCATGAAGCCACTAATAATATTCTTGGGTCTAAACATGAGGTAGATAGTTCAACTCCTCCTTGATGCATACACCAAAACCATTCATACAGTTCTATTGGAAAACAAAAAAAGAATGTTTCATATATCTCATGATACATATGCTCCTCTATCCATGTACATGCATTAAACTTAGGTCCAATGTTTAATATTTGTGAAAATTTATCCTCCATGTTCTTAAGACAAGTTTCCATGTTTTCCAAGGTCAAGTGTTTTGTCATCATACACCATTCTTGAAACAACTTCAAAAGAGGCCTCGACAACAAAACCAGAATTAGTCACTTTTCCTAACCCTTTAATTCCCAAGTGCACCAACATATCACCCATCCTAAACTAGGATCTCATCTGAGGTTCCCAAAAGTGCTAGTCCCCTCTTCTATGTGAGCTTTGCCAAGAATATTACCATGAATATGAGAACAATGTACAAACAAAAACACATACCTTTAATCTAGCACGGAGGTAAAGAAATTATATTTTGGCAAAGATGCACCATAATAAGAATGTAAACATCACAAAAATATAAAAATTGGGTCTTAACCATGAGCAATATGAAGAACATAAGGGTTTGGACCCATAAACATAGATATTCAAAATAATCCATCAGATATATTGATTCACAATTGTTTACAATAACTAGATTACATCAAGAGGGTCATAACAGATCGAATACATCAAGAAATAACATCCTAAACCTATAAAATGAATCTACTCAAATATTTCTTAGCCATGCTCTCTCTCTATGTATCTAAATTCCCTCTTGCATCTCTTTCCTCGCATCACACATCTTCTTCACATCCTTTGTTTTAGATCCAAATGCATTCTTAAATAAAGTGGGAGCTTTCCTTCATTGCCTCAACATGAATCAAGAGAAAACCACATTCCAAATGTCATCACACCCCATCGTACTCGAGTACCCTAAACATGCAAGTGTCAGCTAAGCCATAACTAACTCTACTTTACAACTCTTAATCCCATCATGATAACCATATCCTGGAATATTCTTTCCTTGGGTTGCAAGTATCCATGTTCTAACCTTATCCACTATCATGCCTACTCACATCCTCACGTGTTTTCCATGCAATACCATAACCAAAAATGTGGCTAAGTCTCAAATCATTTTCTGATCTTGCATGCAAACCTCTTTGCTTTCCATGTCCAACTCTAGCCATTCATTCCAAAACTGATTAACTGTTCAAGTTGTCCATGCACAACTTAGTTATCCTTGTGCCTGGTTCCTCATGTGCCTTCTTCCCGATATTTTACTCATGCATTTATCATCTACTATGGGACTTAGTCATTTTTCTGGGCTCAACCTGGGTTATTTTGGACAACGTGTTGATTGAAAATTAGTGAAATTGGTGGGTTAATTAGGGTTTTTATTTGGTTATTTTTTAATATCTCCCCTAGCAAGAACCATGTTTCAAAATTTAAAAACTTAAATAGATATCATTCTAGGTAAATCAATTACCAATTTTACTCGATCATGATGTGAAGGTACCTCAGAAATACTCAATTCATTAGAGATTAAGGTGTATGAATTTTAGTTTCCATATACCTCATGATTTATAGGAAGTACCTAGGTGTTTTTTTCCAATAGGAATCCTTTTGGACATTTTTTTCTATGGTTTACTGGTAGGAAATTATCCTTAAGAATTTACTCTCCATAGACACTCATATATGGTAACTTATCGTTTGGAAATGAAAAGTTCATCTATCTCCTTGGTAAGACAAATGCTTACATTCTAAGTCTAATAAACATATATCTCTTTTCCTTTCTTAAATTTCTCATATCCACACTTTTATCAATCATTCATTTAGGGATGGTTTATTAACCAAACTAGTAAATTACCTTAAAAATAACTACATCACTATATGATTCATTTAGGGATGATTCTAAAATGCTACATTTATATCATTATATGCTTAGGAAAAATAATATAGTTTGGGCTAAAGTGGACTAGGTCTTAACCAACCTATATAGTCTTACTCCTTTCATCTTCTAATTTTTATTTTAAATTAAATATCTTAAAATCATGATTTCATCTTCCTAGAGTCAGAATTATCATAATATTTCACCTATGGAAAGCTATATAAGAAATTCAATCTCACTTTATTACTCACCTGACACTTTCATAAGCTCCTATTGTAAATATCAATCTTAAATAACTTAGGGATCTCATATATCTTCCTAAATTAGTTACATATCATTTAGAGAATCCCCTATAGGTTAGAATAACTCAACCGGGTCAAAAGTATGTTTTCCTTCATTTATAAGCATGTGAATGTCCTAGACCCATGTATTAGCAAGAGATAAATCACTCCAAGAATTGTTAAGGCTCCTCAAGGGATAAAATAGTTTAGTATAGTAGTTGAATCACACTATATCACACTACTACCACATTGGGTACATTCTCTACTCTATAGATAACCCACTATATTTATGTCAAGATACACAATGGAACTCATAACAGATTAGATCACATTAAAAATTTCAAATACAACCAAGAGAATTACATGAGGCTTGATCCTTCTCAAAGGAATGTAGTGGAGAACTTGGATTATTTTGGCAGGGGTTGACCACAAAGGGTATTCCAACGTAACCACGCACTAATTTATCATTTTCTAATTAATGATTCGATGAAGGGTATTAAAGGTATATATATTTTCCACTTTGTTACAAGTTCTATGAAAATAATCGACATATAACAAAACATATTTTTAGATAAGTCGATATCACAAAAAGTTACACAACCTCACTATAAGAAGACATGAGACTATACACTACCATTTGGTACCATAAACAAATAAGGGAAATATCATACTACATTAGAAAAATTTCCAATTGTAATCTTAGAAACAAATCATCTTCAATCTCAAATCAACCCATTTCCCTATCTACACATCTAGATATCCTCCATTCCAACCAATACAAATAAGTTTTCATATCCTCTTGTGTATTTGAGTTATCATTATATCATTTATTGTTGTTGTAAGTATCAAAGTGTTTTTTGATTATGCATGGTTAAATGTAAATTAATTAATTCAAAATAACCTCATGTAGTGAACCCTTTCATTTAATATTTTTTAATATCTCATTTACATACATCATATATATTTATGGTATAAACATTTGGAGAACCAAATTTTTGAATTGAATATATTACCTAAACCCTAGTGGCCTTAAGGTTTCTAATTCTTCTCTTGGTGAATTTTATCTATAGGGTTTGTCTTTTGGGGTGTCATCATGCTTATTCCTCCAATCTTGTATGACACTTTATTCAAACTGAAAATACCACTCCTTAATTATGATATAGGATACCATCATTTTAACCAAGTCCATGCCCATGCTTTTTTATAAGGGAGGGGTCTCTATGATTTTTCTAATTTCTTCATCACTAATGAGAATCCTATTTATATTGATAAAAATTGAGTTCATTTCTATTACTATGTAGCATTCATCCCATTTCATGCCTTCTCCCATGGCTCCTAAGGGTAATGTTGACAAAAAAATGTAATAAGAAACTAGTTGGGGTTAGCCACCTTTTACTCTACCATCCACTTCTCCCTCAGCTTATTATTTTTATCCTACTAAAGGATTTGATATATCGAGAACAATTAAGTAACATATTTTCCAAGGTATATCTTCTAGAGATACATCAAAAGGTTCTTATTTACACATATAGATTATATGAGGCTTTATAATATATTAAATTTACACCCACTACTCAAACTACTACTTTTTCATCCATTATAGACACATTAGAATATGTGGATATGAAAATCACTTTTAGTTTGATGGATACCCTCATCCACTTGATGGGGACCCACACTCACCTCTTTTAATTACAACATGAATTAAATATTATTTATTAGGTATGTTTTGATAAAAAAATGGATCTAGTCTCAATATTTTCAAGGTTATTTTCTTAAAAATATGGGTATTTCTATATATACAATTGATCAAACAATAACTATGCAAGAATTTGATAATATCTCATAGTCTACATTGTAAACTATTACTTTCAATCTCCTAGTTGAACCTAGAAAATTACCCTATACATTTCACATCATGGATAACATTATAATATTATTTTAATTCCCACTTAGATCCATGCTATGAAAATTTTTCCATCTACATGGTATCAAGTTTCAAATTCATACGTGATTATTTTGAGTATACTATTATTGCCGATATAAATCCTTTTAAATAATGTAAAATATACAAATTTAATTATCAAAATCTCATTATTTCTCCTTCTTAATAAACCATCCACACGGATAAAGTGTATACTTATTTAGTAGGATAATTAAGTCACAAGTATGATACCATGACTCATATATTACCATTGATCACATAAAACATGAGTTCACTTTCTCCTCTCATCTAAAGGACTTTAATACTCAAACTCAATCTACTATTGGTGATATATATGGTGCTCCTAAATGAAACATCAAAATATAATGTTGATTATTATTTCTTAGACATTAATGATGATTATTTTGAACTTATTGACAAAAATCGCTGTAAATTAAATTTTAACCCTATGGATGAAGATCAGTCTATGTTTCATTCTATTTTCATTTACACTAGTCATGGACATTATGAACTTAATTGTTCTACATTTGACATGTCTAATACCACTACTCATACTAATTACAACACATCTTATGTATCTACCTATAATCCCCTACAACATGATGTTAACACGCTTGTTGTTATTCTCGTTTTTTATCTTTACCACCACATCGACACACCTTAACACCTCCCAAGAATTACTATCTATCTTTGTTGATCGTGTTTTTATCACTTTTCCTTATATACACCATCACTATGCTAAAATCATTTCTCAGTAGCTTGGTAATTCCTCTTGTGAATATCATTGTATATCAGACATGATGTTAACCACTATCAAGCTCTTATTACCAACATTAATAAGATAAATTTGTAGTGCCCACCCCTCTTGAGGATTATTTAGAGTATTTTATATTAAAATTTTTACTTCATATCACTCATTGTATCTATTATGCTAGCATGGGGTGCCTATAATTTTGTACTAGTTTCAATGGATTAGGTTAACACGACTTTACTATTGGTGGCATGGGGTGCTTTAGTGGGATGTGGGAATTATTTTAATATTTATATTTGGGTGATGATTTATCTTGCTAGATAGATGTTTTATTTAATGACATTATATGGATACATTATTATCATGTTTTGATATTATTGTAGTTGAACTAGATATATAGCCTCAATGATGTGTATGATCTCTTATTTGAGATATAGATAGAATTTCTTATTTTATTTTTAGTAGATACGATGCATTTATTGATGATATAACGTTGGTTTTTACATCAGCAAGATGATAGCTATTTCCATCTCCCTTCATCTTCATTTTTCTTCACTCTCTTCTATCAAAAATATTCTTCCAAAGAAACTTGGGGCAATAGGGATTAATTATTCTATCATTTTTCTTTCATCTTTTAGATCATAGATCGACTTCCTTCATCACCCCATCAAGACTCGAGGGGCATCCTTCATTCTACTAATTTTTATTCTCTCTCTTTAAAAATTTATTTGTACTTTTCTACTATCTTTGAAGTGGCATCACTTACACCACCCCAAAGAGGGGAAAATGTAGACACCTAAAATCCACTTACATAGTTTTAATACTAAAATTGCACTAACTATCCTCTTTCCCATCATTTCCATAATAATTAGCACTTTTCCACTAATTAGCTAACATTCCTCTTCATATTCATTAATTAATTAGCCTTCCTATCATTTAGGATGTTGATTAATGACCTTTCATTAATTAGTGTTCACTTCTACTTGGGTTAATTAATTATTATTAATTAATTACGCTTGCAACTCTAAATCCATAAATCTTCATCTATTGGATCAAATTCCTCTTATATCCCTCAAATCATACTAACTTTCCTCTAATCAGCTTCTATAAGATTTCTTCTATCTATTAATTAATCACCTTTGATTAATTAAAACATATTTAAATTCCCATGGTTGATAATAACAAATTAAACTTATCTAAAACAACCTTATCCATTCTTAATCTTGTTTTGCCCTTATCCCACATGCACCAAGTTTCACATCTATCTGCAACATTCAATCTATATAAATGACCAAAATCCTTACATATTTACAAACACCATGCTTTGAATAGTGAATACTATAGGCATTTTGATCTTGATCCATTCTCCATTGTTGGAAATAGCTTCTCCATCTTACATCCTTTCACTCAAATTTGAGTAATATGGGAAGATCCAAAATGGCCTTGTAGCCATTCTTGGTGAGATTCCATTCTCAATTCTTGAGATCACAACCAACCACATTTGATTTCTTATGTTATTCATAGGTTCATAGTTTAAGTTAGCAATAATAGAGAGTAGTAAATTTCTTAGCATGTAGTTTCATTTATGTATTGAATAATAATTTCCTTTAAGCTCTTATCTTGATGTTTCATTGTTTAATTAGCATTTTATTTTGAATTTATTTAGATATTAGTTTAAATTTATAGCTTAGTTACTTATACATGACCACATTTTGCATGTCTGATGGGACACCCCTTTGTCTCACATGCATTCTTTATTTTGGTTAAGTTTGTTTTTGCATACTAACCCTTTTTTAATATATTGACATAACTTGTGTTTCTAACCATGTTTTGTTGAGTTTTCATGTGTTGAGTATTCCTTGTAGGTATAAAGTAGGTAAAGTGTTGTAAAATTAGATATTGATGGGGAAAAATAATATTTCACCATCTTTTCATGTTTAGAGATTCATTTTTCAACATTCTACATGCTAGTTTTGTCAATTTCTTGAAAATCTTAAATTTTTTAGCATGTAGGTTAGTGTTTGATAGTGTTGAGTATTCTATTTACATATTAATGTATTGGGTCTCTGTAAAAATTGAATCTTGATGAGAAAATTTAAATATTTCTCCATGTTTTCATTTTTAGAGCTTACTTTTTCAACATTCTACATGCTAGTTCTGTCAATTTCTTGAAATCTTAAATTTTTAAGCATGTAGGTTAATATTTGATAGCATTGAGTCTTCTTTGAACATATTAATGTGATGGGTTATTGTCAAAATTTAATCTTGGTTGGAAAAATTTGACCTTTTTGCAGATTAAGGGACATTTTTAGACATTTTTGGGTACATGTTAAGTGCATAGCTGTGAGAATAAGAGTATATGTGTAACCCATCTTCTGGAGGACATAAATTTTGCTTTCGAGATTGAAATGATTTTTTTGAGTTAGAAAGGTATTGAAGTGAAATATACAATGAAAACATATATTATGGATTTTGACTTACGAAATTACAGGTTTTTCCTTTATTGTAAAATTGGTCATTTTCTAGCATGTCTAATGTTTTGATGAATGTTGTATTTTCATGCTTTACTTGATTTATAAAAATATTGTGTATGCTCTTCTCTTAAACCCTTTTGTAATATTGAGAATAAAAATAACTGTGATCTCTATCTTTTTAACATTTGGATTAACTTGGAAAATTTATTATTCATTTTACCTAAGGGAATGAACCTTTTATAAAGCATTTTTATGGTCCTTTGATTTGAAGTTTTCCATTTCTATCTCGTTTGGTTAATTTTTTTGTATGCTCTGATCTTACACCTTAGGGTGATCTTGAGGATGAAAAGCAACTTTAGTCTTCATTTTCTAACATTTGGTTAATTAGAAACTCCCTCTTTCATTTTTGGCTTAAGGGAATGAACATTTATCAAGATTTTTGTATGGTTCATTAATTGAAAATATTTCCTTTACTTTTTATATGGATTATTTGTTGTTTATGCTCTTCTTATACATCCTTGGATGTTCTTGAGAATAAATAACAATTGTTAATCCTCTTTTAAATAATGTGATTTTCTTGGGAAACTACTAATGTTTGAGTGCAGGACCTAATCACTTTCCAAAGACTTGGGATCTAAACAAACTTTTAAATACACATGTGTTCTAGGTTGCCAAATGGTTTACAATTGAACCACATTAAGTTCAAAGATAATAAAAAACACAACACTCAAAATGTTATATATTCAAGTTTCGGTTAAGAGCTACAACTCATCCTCTTTAAACTAGGAGAAAATACCTTTTTTCATAAGCATTAAGGTAGCAAGATGGATGCTCCTAGTAACCCAAAAGTAGTCCACACAAGAGGGAACCATTTGGAAAAAATGAGAATCATTTCTCTGACCTACTTGACTAGTATACACTTGTGAGATTTAACATCAAAATTATCCGTAACGCGACCCCAGTGAAAATACAACTGAATGCATTTATGCTCATTGTATCGAAGGGATTAAAGTAAAGTTGAGATACTCCAAGGTTTAGTTAGTGTAAATTACTTATCAAAATAAGCACGTAAAGATAATTTGTGACACCAAGTTGAGAAAACCAATTAGGAAGCCATTTCATCTTAGAGCCAACTTGACCAACTCAAATCCAATTGTGTTTCGTGAGGCAAAAAAATTGAGTCAAAACCTTGTTTGTCTAACAAGGGGAGAGTTAATTAAATCTTGAGCCAATTGTCATTCATCACAAAATTTGCAAAGTGTTACCTTTTCTTATTTTTTCACTCGCCATAAGATGAGGTGAAACTCTACCAAAGTGATGCCAAGTATTTTTCACCATCTTCTGATCTACTCCTTTTCTATCTTGTTGATATTTTTTATCAAAAGAGGAGAAACATGTGTGTGTTATTGATTGATTGTGTCCACCACTTTTACACCCATTTACATTCATCCTTGCTTGAGACTGGATGGTAAACATTGAAAGTGTGTTGGTACGTCTTCACATCTTGATAGCATTGTCTTGATACCCACATCAAGATGTCTCATTTGTAGCTAGGCTTGCTCATCATTGATATTCCTTTGAGGTGTTACTTTGATAGCATCACATCAATACAATTTCGATCCTTATATCTTGTTTCTTGTAAATTGGGTTTAAGTTTTGAGATTGTAGCATTATGTTGCTCACACACTAGCAAATCCTTGGTATAATTTGACTTTGTCTCCTTCCAAACATTTCCTCAACCTTGAAAAGTTTTGTTACAATTGTTTACATCATATCAAGATCATATCGATACTAATATCTTGCTTTTCTGTAAAGCTTGATTAAACGTATCTAAGTGGAATTGTTGTGTTGCTCACACTTGTAACTTCCAATTTTTGATATTTAGGCCTTATTTGTATTTAGGTGGGTTATAGTATACGTTGATTGGAAATAATTTCAACCCTTTGTTAGTACTTATTGATGATTTTAGTTAATCCTCTTCATTAATAATGTCAATCCAAGGCTAGTATCCGATGATTGTATGCACATAGGAGAAAAAGATCTTTAGAAAACAAATCCTTCAAACAAAATTCAAACTTGCATAAATTGAAAATCACACTTACGGAAATGGAAAAACACACTTGCAGAAATCAAAATCACACTTGCATAAAATAAATCACACTTGCATAAATGAAATCATGCTTGCATAAATGAAATCATGCTTGCATAAAGGGAATTGCTGAATCGAAATAAATATAATCAAATAAAACACTCGCAGTTCATAAAAACTCGAATGAAAATGAATATTACAATACAAGGAGAGAAATAATACAATAAAATGATAATCATAGAAAAAGGAATAAACATAAACATAAATTATTATAAGACAAAAAAAATACATAGATCCATCTTCCTTGGAATGAGTGGCGGATCATTCCTTAGAAGAGGATTTAAATCATGCTTCCAAGATATTAATTTAAACTTCGTAATATTAGAGAGAAAAGAACATATTTTTAATTGATTGGTAAAATATGACATAAAAGAGTGTGGAAGGTTACATTTGTAGTTCATGCATCCAAGTAACTTCAGAGCCCACACACCAAGAACTAACTACCTATTCTTGGGTGGATTTATTTAAAGTAATAATTCCTAAACAAACTTTACTACTATTGCTACAATTTTTAAGCTTGTACCATGTTGCCCTAAAATTTTCAAATCTATATCTACTCAAAAAATCTTTTACCCTTTAAATTAATGATCTACAATTCATCCCCTCCAGTTGAATGCTTCAAAAGTGCCAATAAACTTGTTTTTTTCCGTAATTCAAACAATATTCCAAGTTTTCCCCTTTTTTTGCCCTAGTTTTTCCAATTGTGCGGGTTGTGTCATTTTCCCTTTGCCAGATCATGTGAAAAATAGAAATTGATCAAATTTTAATTGTTTGAAATTGAAGACACATTCCCAAGGTTGAAAATAATGTCAAATCATGCTTCAATTATTTAAAATCAAGAAATTTTCCATCCTCATTTAAAATTTTCAATTCTAGGGCATCCTTTGAAATTTTTACATTTTGATGGTCATACGAGTGTCATTTTCCTGTCAAATTCATCATGGGAAGGTAATGGTAATGTGGTGGTTTCCTATTGGCCAGGGGGTGTCAGGAAATATTTCTAACTTATCATTTTTTGAATTTTTGGCAAAATGAAAAATTTGGACCCGTGGCTCTGCCTTCTGCAAGAAGTGCATATGTGGCATGTTTTGATTGGCTAAGGGATTGGTGGGTGGCAGAATTTCCTTAGGAAATTTTTATTTCATTTTGTAAAATTTTCAAAAACAAATTTTGGCCCAAAGGCCCACAGTGAATAAGGAAATGACATGTGGCACATATTTTGGTCTGAGAGCATGCAGATGGCGGAGGGACTTGGAGAATTTTAGTGTTTTATGGCTCAAAGTGATAAAGTGAATTTTTGGCCTAAAGGCCCTTGGCCAATCCCTAGTGGACATGTGTCCAGGAAAGGATAGGATGGGGCAATGTTTTACAATGACTTTGAAGTTTTTAACTTCAAATGGTAAAAATCAAATTTTGGGCCGAAGCTCCGCAACAAGTCAGGAAGTGACACATGTCCAAGGAAGAAAAATGGATAAGTGGGGTTTTGAGAGTTTTTGAGATTTTTTTCCTTTGGGGGAAAAAATCTCAAAATTGAAAAATGGTCCGCATTTTCATTTGCAAGAAATTTGTATGAGGAGGCAGAGGTTCAAACATCGGGGGCAACTTTGAAAATTTTGTAATTTAGGAAAATATTTTAAAATCAAAATTTTGTGCATGGCCCCAACTAGGTGTAAGTTTGAAGCTTGTGCGGGATCATGGAGCTTCGGGGACAAAGTAAAATTTTTCCTTTTTGGTAAAAGGAGCTAAAGTGTAAATGGGAAGTGTGCCTCTGCAGCCTATCCATGATGGACACATGGCACATTCTAAGAAGTCAAAGGAAGAGTGCGGGCCCACGGTAAGTTTTAAATTTTTCAAATTTTGTAGGAAGGTTTGAAGGTAGAATAGAGGCTTGGCATTGCAATGAATCGGAGAGTGCCACATGGTAGGGAAGAGATCGGGCATCCAAGCCCACGGAGGTTTTAGTGGAAAAATTTCCTTTTCAAAAAAAGGAGGAAAAATTGGTAGAATTGGTCTGTAATTTAAATGGGGCCCACATATGGACATGTGGCGTGTCCTAGGAGAGGTAGGGAAATGTTACAAAATATTCCAAAATTTAAAAAAGGTCGTAAATGCATTTTTAGAGCCCTGGCTCGATCAAATCATTTTTGGCCATGTGTCCCGCCTTATCCAAAGGTTAAAAAGGTAATATTGAGCTTATTTTTGGATCTCATCTTCCACGTGGAGGGCTGATATTAAAATTTGATGTAAGATCAACTTATCGTGGTATCCATTTATTTTTCCACCATGGGAGCTTCAAGAATCTTGGAATCGCTCATTTCTCCATAAAATTTCATCAAATATTATATGATTTTGTGTCGCTTGGCCTCGAGAGAGCATTGACATCATTTTCATGACTTAATTTTTTGATCTATGGTGTTTTTAATGTAAATTTTTCTTAGGCCCAAGATAAAACGTGAAGAGTCAAAATCAGAAGTTACAGAGGTAGTTTAAAAGGGTAAAAAGGTGAAAATGATGAGTGAAAGATGCTTGCATGCCTCAATGATGAAAAACATGCCTCTAGGATGGATAATGATCTAGATATTTGTAATGATTTAATCTTCTTGGGTACACCGAAAACTACGAGTGTTTTTCTGCTTTGATGTCATTTTCATTAAATCATGAAGAATTTTTGCAAAAAAATTGATCCCATGGCATATTATTTGCTTGGGAAAGAAGGCTCCAATGTGGCATAGGGTATATTGCACATTTTGGAGAAATTGTAAGAGGGGGAATTGAAACTCATGATAAAATTCATAGAGAAAGCTCATTTTTCTAAGAAATCCACCAAAGAACCAGTTAATGTCTCATGTGTTGGAAATTCATTTATGTGAATTGGTTACAAGTGTATAGCCATTACACACCTACTCAGATTGTTCATGTAACTCTACCCCGATATTGAATCTAACAAGTTTTGAATTAAATGTGTTTTATTTGGGAAATATGATGTCTCATTATCATTTTTAAATTCCTACAAAAAATTTTTATTGTTCTTGTTGGAATCTTGCATTGAAAGTCTTTAGAAATCACACAGATCTCCATTTCTAGTTGATAGTTTAGTGGCATTTGTAATCTCATGTTCATAAGAGCCTTCATCCGATAAGGAGATAAACAAATTTAAAATCACTTTACCTTCCTCGATCAAGAGAGATTTCTTGTAAGTATTTGGGGGTACCTTAGGTGTGGTTTGATCATGGATTTTTGTGCTTAATTGAGTTCCTTACTTCAAGCTTTTGTGGCGAGTTATCATATATTGTGTGAAGAGTGCAACATGGGATTCCTTTTGTGCCTCTTCTCCGTTGAAATAACCTCCGATTATTTTAGGCATTTCATCCGATAGTTGTCCAAGTATTGTACAAATTGTCAAAGATCTTATCTATCCCGCTTTTCTTGTCAATCCCCCACCAAAAATCATCTAACAACAAAGATTTTATCATGTACTATCCTTGATTTGCATTTGTATACTCACAAAAGACCAAAATCCATTTTACAAAATTATGCATATCGATCAGGATTTCCAATGTCTCTAGTAACCTTTGCCTTGTTTTGAGAACATACCCATGTTTTGAGAAGTGACACTGAGAGAGTTCAGATATGGGGTGTTGATCATGTTTTCATCAAGTTCTCCATCATATAATTCCAAGCAAAGAGAAGAAAATCTTCATCTCCTTCACCATTACAAGGTTACAAAATAGGTCCTCTTACCTTGGTTGTAAGGCACAACCTAAAATAGCTAGGACAAGATCAAGTCCTATTGGAGTGCTATCCATTTCTCCACAAACTTGAGTGCTAACTAGACCATATCCCTGGCTACCAATGACAT
The DNA here is from genome assembly GCA_018340775.1 of Taxus wallichiana var. yunnanensis. NCBI lineage: Eukaryota > Viridiplantae > Streptophyta > Pinopsida > Cupressales > Taxaceae > Taxus > Taxus wallichiana. The sequence continues at coordinate 24,456,288 of CM031239.1, read as the reverse complement.
ACAACATGGTCTAATATGTCCTTAAGCTCCATGACATATCTATGGTGCTACTCAGACTGAAAAGGAGAACAAATTTGGATACCAACATGAGTGGTGCCATTTTTGGGGACTTCTTAGAATTTCTTGGTGTTTTTGAAGTGTTTGAAGAGTTTGAGCATTTGTGTATTCAAGTATTTGAGCTACTACATTGTTAAAATATCATTCTATGCTTCAGATCTACAATTTTTAAGCAAAGGTTTCAAGTTTTGTTTTCCCTTTTTCATTTCCCAACAGTTTATACACTTTGGTTGCATTGTGATTGATTTATCTAAGAAGAAGAAGGTCTGATTTATAAGTCTTTTGCAAAGTTTTCACTACTAGCAAACATTTGACAATTTATTTTAGTGCATTCTTGCAAAAATAAGGTGAAATTACTTAGTGACGACTCCATGTTGATTTGATCTTGAAAATACCACTTGTCTTACCTTTCTATCATTTATAATATGTTGCTCAAAACTACAAAACTGGAAGGAAGAAAATCTCTCTTCATCAAGGACTCTACCAAGAAGTTGTTTACAGATTCAAGACACTCAGAGCTAGAGGGGAGAAAGGTGTGGAAGGTTGTTGGAGACTTGACTGTAAGAAAGGAGATCCCTATTATTGAGTTTGAAAGTGAGTAGCCTGTTATTGAGGATTGCAGTTCTTCTTCAAGTGAATCTGATTCAGACAATCCTATTGCTGATTTGAATTCCCCATCAGGTGAGGGACCTTCTTGTGCATTTGAAAGGATTTCTCCTAAATCTACTCATGTATTTTCTAAATTGGTTAGAGATCATCAAGAAGGAGTTCCCTTAAGAGAGATCTATTTTAAATATTTCATTCCCATTCCCCAAAGATCTTGCACTCCTCATCAACTTGTTTCACCTCCAAGATCACCTCCACGAAACAATATGGATCATCCTAGACCTCCATTTACTATTAACACCTTTGGTCCTATAAATTTTAGGGTAATGGATGTTATCAAAATGCTGTCCCATAAGATGTCGAAATAGGTTACCAAAATTCCAAGGTAACAATGCTATTACTAGTGACCAAAGATCTCAAATTTTTTAATAATATGATGGAATATTTTGAGATAGAGTTTGAAAATGTGTATATTAATTTGTTTATTCATACACTAGAAGAATATGCTAGGGATTTGTATAAGGCTATACCTGATATTTCTATTGATTCATGGACTGAAATGAAAAATGCATTTAGGTTGCAATATGGTGACATGACTGATCCTAGATTTCTTTTATTTGAGTTTGATAATATCAAGAAGAACCCTAATGAATCAGTCCATGACTTCAACACAAGGTTTTACAAAACTTTGAGAAGGCTGCCATTTAATCTAAGGCCTTGTGATGAATCTTGTTTAATCAAATATGCAGATGCATTTGATAAGAAGGAAGCCTATTACCTAAGAGACAAGAACCTAACCAATCTAAGAAAATATTTCTCCTTGGCACTTAAAATTAAGAACATTATCAAAGAAATTGGGAAACCTCTCAAGAGAGATGGTGCAAAATTCATCAACCCTAAAAACCTTAAGCTAGCAAAGGTGCTGATTTAGAAGAGGATGTGAAAATTTGGCGGGTAATCACAAAGAAATCTCATACAAGTTGGCAAGAGATGAGAAGGGAATTAGGCAGACTTCACTCCTGGTTAGCACCTAGGCAAGCAGACATAAGATAGATTTGGCAATCACCATAGGAATGAGTATAGGTTTGAAGACAAAGGTAAAGGGCCTATTGGATCTACAAATAGACATCCTCAAGCACATGAAGGAAGAGTGTTGCCCGATCCATTAACTACTAGGGTTGTTTTTGTTGAAGAGGTTGCTTGATATTGATTGGTGTGATAAGTATCTTCTACCCCATCCTCTATGTGAAGTGGACTAGTAGGAAGGTGAAGCTAATGATGATGATGGAACTGATGATTATATTTGCATGGTGGGTTCTTCTTCAAACTCACAAGGAGAAGCAACATCTACCGAAGTAATAAGTGCTAGGACTGCTACTAACTTTTAGGTTTCCATCAAATGGGTACAAGTTTTTCTCCCCCCTCATGCTCTTGAAGTTGATGTAGTGAAAGCTTTTGAATACTTAAGAGCTTTGATGATTAAGAAGTATGATGGTGGTATCCCTTTGGAGGAAGATAGACAATTGTTGATAAATGTTGTTGTAGCTCAAGAGAAAGACTATAACATTAGAAGAAAATTTGTTAAGGGAAGTGGGCCTCAAGCCAAACCTAAAACACCCTTGCTCACAAGCATTCCCAAAGAAGCTCCTAGGAGAGAAGCACCTATCAGAAGTTCTGTTGTCCCAAGAAAAAATTACAGTCCTCCTCATGCCCAAGCTGCCAAGAATCCTTCGCCATCTGATAATCTTCTTGTATCCCTTCCAATGTTGTTTTGCCAAAGACTTTCCCATATGACATAGCCCAAGTATTGAGCCAAATTAAAGTGAGTGTTCCAATCATTAAGTTGCTTATAATTCTTGATCATAAGAAGAGAGCATTTGAGTACCTGTAATTGAAAGAAGATAAGGTTACTCTAGGCAGAAATGTAAATGTTTTTTGAAACTCCACCTCGATCATTATTGACTTTGAAACACCACCAAATTTTAGTAGAAGATCTTGGAGAGACACCTGAGGTATATTTGGGGACATCTTTGGTTGATTCCCAACTGAATTTTGATCCATTCTTCACAACTTTGCTCATAAAATATAGGCTACTTCAATTGTATGTTTGATTTCAAGGCATCATGTAATGTTATGCCTCTAGAAGTCATGAATGATTTGGATATCAAAGTGATAGCTGCCTATGGGAAGTGTACTATTATGGATTCAAGAGAAGTTCGTGGTTGGTTGTGTGAAGGGTTTGGTAGTGCAACTTACAACCTATCCGGTAAGAAATTGAAACTTTATGTTGTAATTGTTGACTCCTTGCCAATTGGGGTATGATTTTGTCAAGAAAATGGGCTGCAAGTGTTGGTGGTATTGTTCGTATGAAGGATATGTATTTTTCCACCATTCCCATTGAGGGAAGCCTTGTCAAACTATATGGTGAAAAGAAGATGTTGCACCTAATTGAAGATCCCAACAATGCTTCCTATGAGGTGTTGTTTGTTGATGTAGATGCTAAGAATTTCATTGGTTTTGTTGATGGAAAAGAACACAAGATGGATAAATCAAAGTGCCTTGATATGGTAGGTTCTCCTTGGACCTTGCTCCAAATTTGGAAATGGTGCTGGTATAGTTCTACTTTCTCCTAGTTGGGAAGAGTTTGTTTTTTCCTTCAAACTTAATTTTGAATGCACTAACAACATTGCTAAGTATGAGGCATTGTTTTTAGGGTTAAGAATTGCATGGAATTATGGAGTGAAAGATATTGTTGCAAAAGGAGAATTAGAGCTGGTTTTCAAACAAATAAGAAAATTGTATGCTACTAAAAATTAGTGTATGAAACAGTATAAGCATATAGTTTGGGATCTAATTAAAATGTTTGATTCCTTTTACATTGTGTATCATGACAGAGGTATCAATGCTACTCCTAACAAGTTGGTAGAGTCAGGATTTGGAGTTTGCACCATTTCACCTTATTGTGAATACAACATTGAAGTGCTAGCCAGGCCAGTTGTCCCTAATAATGTGAAACATTGGCAAGTGTTTGAAGATGATTCTCAAGTGATAAGGTTATTGCAAAATCAAGGTGATTTTGTAGATCAAAATATTGATTGGGAACCAATGGTGTATATGATTGAAGGAAGAGAGATATTTTTTGGAAAAGATATCATCCAATTGAAAAAAAACATTCCTAGAGGTCTTGTTGCACTTGAATCAACTTTTAACAATGCTAATTGCATCATAAATAGAAGCATTTCTACCTCAAGGGATGTGGAAGAGCATGACTTGGGAACAAAGGAAAACTAAGGAAGGTTTAGTTGGACAATAATTAAAGTAAAGAAGAAAAATAATCCCTATGCCCAACTCTTGAAAAAAATATCAAGACACTTTGTTTGGTCCTATTCAGAGCTGAAAGCATATATAGAAGATTTATTTCAGCATGAGATCCTCTTGAAAAAAATGCCAAGCCATTTAGACAGAGGAAAAGGATAATTAATCCACTTCTCTCCATGAAAATGTAAGAGGAGTTAAGGAATTTGAGAGACGGAGGTAATATTCAGCCCACTAGGTATTCATCTTGGGTCGCAAACCTTTTGCTACCAAAAGAAGAATGGAGACATCAGAATTTGTGTGTATTTTATAAATCTAAATAAATCATCTATGAAGGAAAACTATCCCTTACCAAACATGGAAAATATGTTACAGCTTATGACAGGATCTGAATTGCTTTCTACATTGGATGGTTTCTCTCGGATATAATCAAGTGGTTGTTAAAGAATCGAAATACTTAAGACAACATTCACTACTCCTTGGGGAATATTTTTGTTAGGATGCCCTTTTGTTTGATGAATGTTGGTGCCACTTTTCAAAGAGGAATGGATGTTGCTTTTGCTGGTTACAACAATGAGTTCATTAGAGTTTACCAAGATGATGTGACTGTATTTTCAAGGCAGAGAGGTGATCATTTGCAGCACTTGGAGAAGATGTTGATCAGATGTAGGGAGTATGGAATTTCTCTTAATCCAAAGAAGTTTCATTTTGGTGTGCAAAAGGCCAAGATTCTTGGACATATTGTGTCTAAATATGGTGTTATGATTGACCCTGAGAGAGTGGAAGCAATCAACAAAGTTCCCATCCCAAGAACCAAGAAAGGCATCCAATATTTCTTTGGTCAAATCAATTTTATTAGAAGGTTTATTTCTAACTTTGCTGAGCTGAATCTTCTAATCAAAATCATGTTAAAGAAGGACCAAGTTATTAGGTGGGAGGAGGCTACCATTCGAGCTTTTGAAGGAATTAAGGATGCACTTAAACATGCACCTATTTTAGCAGCCCCAAACTATAAGAGGCCTTTCCAAATATTTTCATTTGCCTCTGAATATACCATTGCTTCTATTTTGTTGCAAAAGGATAAGAATGGGGTTGAGAGGCCTATTACCTTATTTAGAAAGGATTTACAAGTAGCTGAACTAAAGTATACAATCATGAGAAACAAGCGTTTGCCTTGGTGAAAGCAACAAAGGTTTTCGTGCCTTATATACCGAGTTCAAAAGTTGTTGCTTATGTTCCCCACACCATGGTGAAGGAAATATTATCAAAGATGGAGATATCAAGCAAAATATGTCAATGGGTGAACAAAATGTAGGAGTATGATATAGATATCCAAACCACAAATTTAGTAAGAGGTTTGGGTCTTGCTAATCTCATGGCTAAGAGAAACTTGCAGAATGTAAAAGTGAATTAGCTATTGGAAGAAAGGGTAGATCCTCTTGAGAAATTGATGAGTTCTAAGTGGTACAAAGATGTGATCTTCTACCTTAGACACCTATGCTGCCATGATCACTTAAATAAAAATTAGAAAAGAGCCCTCAAGTGGCTTCTCAAAATTATATCATCATAGACCTTGGGATGGCTTGGAAGAACCCTCGAAGGTGTTCTCTTGAAATGCATAACTAAAGATGAAGCTCCCAAGATAGTTGTTGATTTCCATGGGGAGTTTTTAGAGGACACTTTTCTAGAAAAAAATAATAGCACATAAGATTTTGAGAGTTGGTTATTGGTGCCCTTCTCTCTTTAAATATGCAACCCATTTGGTTAGAAAATGTCATAGTTACACAGTGTTTCTCTCGGAAGACCAAAGCTTTAGGCTCCCTTCCTTTGTATCTTGTATTAATTGAAGCCCCTTTCAAACAATGGGGAATGGAATTCATTGGTGAGATATTAAATCCTTCTAGTGCTGGCCATAACTGGATCCTCAGTAGCCACTGATTATTTTACAAAGTGGGTAGAGGCTATCCCCACCAAGAAAGCAAGACATCAAATAGTTATGGACTTCTTGTTGAATCAAATCATATGCAGATTTGGAGTTCTAGTCAAGGTAGTAGCTGATAATTCCATGTGCTTTAGAGCCGAACCTTTAATGGAAATGTGCAATGAATATGGAATCAATCTTACTTATTCTTCAAACTATCACCCCCAAGGGAATGGACAAGCTCCCATATGAAGTGCATATGGATCTCAACGTGCTTCATCCACTCGATGCTAAACTAGATTTCTAAAATAGAGATAGTGCTCATGTTATCACAAAGAGATAATGGTAGGCCACGAAAAGTGGATGCCAAACTCGTCGAATACCCTATAGTCAAATAGCTTTTGGGCAACATGAACTACTCTCTCTATATTCTCGCCTTGGTAGATGATATCGCAATTGCATTCTACTTCTTGCTAGACCAACTAATAGGACCCGAACCAAGAGAGAAACTGTAGCCAAAAGTAGATTTTTAATGATCTAAGTCACCGGCCCAATCAGAATCTATGAATCCAATCAAGTCAATATCAACCCCTCCATGATAGTGTATGCCATCAACATAAGTGCCACGAACATAATGAAGGATCCGTTTAGCTACTTTCCAATGCAGATCATGTGGCTCTTACATGAATCTGGACATGATCCCAACAGCATATGATAAATCCGGTTGAGTGTGAGTCAAGTAGATCAAGCTCCCAACTAACTGTTGGTAAAGAGTACCATCAACCAAGGGAGTAGAGCAATCTGAAACCAACTTAACCCCAAAAAGAAAAGGAGTAGGAGAAGACATGCAATCAGACATCTAAAATTGAGATAGCAAATCAAGAGAATACTTAGGTTGTGAAATCAAGATTCCCGAGTCAGATTGTGAAATCTAGATCCCAAGGAAGTAATGAAGTAGACCAAAGTTAGTCATGGAAAAGTTGTTGCCTAAGGTGATCTTCACACAATCAATAATAGAGGAAGAGCTGCCTATGATCAACAAGGCATAAACATATAGAACAAGAATGAGTATGGATTCATCATGCCATAGAATATAAACATTTAGATCGAGAGTGACACCTAGTAAACCCCCGATGTAAGTAAGAAGGAGTCCATCTTGGAATACCAAGCCCGAGGGGCTTGTTTAAGGCCATAAAGAGACTTCTTCAACTTACAAACAAGGGAGGAATCTTGGACATAACCTAGAGGTTGTTCCATATAGATCTCTTCCTCTAGGTCACCATGAAGGAAGACACTCTTAACATCCATTTGATGGAATTTCCATCTTTGCTGCAAAGAATGGCTAGGGTCAGTTGAATAGAAGTAATCTTCACAAATGGAGCAAAGGTTTCTGTATAATCAACCCCAGCTATCTGGGAGAAACCCTTAGCTACTAATCACGCTTTAAACTTTTTGACATCTCCATCTACTCCATACTTTGTTTGGAACACCCACTTACACCGAATGATTTTTCTTCCTTTCAGAAGAGTGGTGAGATCCCAAGTATCGTTCTTCATGAGAGAGGAATACTCCTCATCCATGGCAGAATCCCACTCAGGAATACAAGAAGCCTCCCGAAAGACTATGGATCAGAAGCAGAGGTGAAGAAAGAGTGGGGTCTAATGAAATTTGAGTGAGTACGTCTCATATCTGAAGTATCTCCAACTAAATCTCCAAAGACTTTACAAATTTTCCTAGCCTAAAGGGAACCGAGGATCAGGCTCGTAGTCGAAGATTCTTCACTTGAGTGAGAAGGGACATAGTCCTCATCATCACTACTATTAGAATCAGAAGACTCAAAGATCTTATGGTCAGGAGGATCTCGGAAGAGGAGTACGCTCAACAAAGATCATCATTTGATGAGTCGAATCCGGATTAGTGAGATAAAGAACCTATATAGGTGGAGAAGTAGAAGTTGAAGAAGACTCATCAAACTTAACACTTCTCTCAATATATAGCTCATGATAATTAGAATTCATCAATAGACATCCATTCACACCATCGAATACCCTATAAAGATACAAGGCTTGGATTGTGGTTCCAAGGCCTTGCATTTCGTCTTGGGAATCTGAGCCATAGCCTTGGATCCAAAGACTCGAAAGTGCTCAACATCAGGCTTGCATCCAAACCAGGATTCAAAGGGTGTCATCCCTCTTACTGCCTTATGTGGAACATGGTTCTGAATGTAATTTGCATAATTCACTACTTCAGCCCAATACTGTGGAGGAAGAGACTTCGAGTGAATCATACAAGTGGCCATCTCCTTAAGAGTACGGTTCTTTCTTTCTATGACTCCATTCTACGAAGGGCTATAAGCAACTATATGCTGTAGAGAGATCCCTTCAGAAGTACAGAAATCCATGAACCTATTGTTTACATATTCACCTCCATTGTTAGTTCGAAGAACCTTGATAGACCGTTCCACTTGTTTCTCAGCAAGAGCCTTAAAGTCCTAAAAATGTTCAAAGACTTCAGACTTAAGCTTAAGAAAATATACCCAAGTATATCGTGAATAGTCATCAATGAAGGTTAGCACATAAAGAGATCTAGTAAACGAAGGAGAAGGAAATGGACCAGAAACATCGCTGTGAACAAGATCCAAGGGACGAGTGGCTCTCTAGGATTTTCCTTTGTCAAATTTCTTTTCAGGATGCTTTCCAATGGTACAACCCTCACAAAGACCCTTATAAAACTTGACACAAGGAAACCCATTGACCATTTCATTTTGACTCAATTGTTCAAGGTAGTGATAATTTAGATGTCCAAAACACTCATGCCATAGCTTACTAACCTCATTTACATGAGTGAGCAAGGCAGTGGGCATAGAATTAGAAGTAAAGTGGGAGAAGGTGTACAACCGTGAACGGTGATCTTCCTTTCCCTTAGCCATTGTAGTGTCATTGTTAAGGTCACAAATTATCAACGAGTTAGGACCAAATTCTAGTCACATTCCTTCACCAAGGTGAGTAATTTGGTAAACCAATAAGAGATTGGTATAGATATCAGAACACTCAACACTTGGTTAAATGTTCTCCCATCCATCTATACCGATCCACTACCGGAAACCGACACTATCGTGTCATTACCCATTGTCATTTGGGATATTCCATAAGTTTCGATGTTGGAAAAATCAACATGTGAAGAACCCATGTGGTGCGAGGCACCAGAATCTATAATCCATGTCGATGAAGGAGAAAATTTGGCTACAAGGGCCTTTCCTTTCTTCTTATCATTTTTAGTACCTTTTGCAAAGAGAGACTCGGCCTTCGGAGAACTTGTTTTATTGATTCAGAACACTTATTTTATTTTTCTCAAGTAAATGAGATAAGTGATCAATCTATTTCTTAAAACAAAGTTGTTGCTCTTTATGACCAGTCTTCTTGCAATAAGAACACAAATACTTTCTTTTCTACTGTGTTGTAGGCTTAGAATTCGAAGTGTTTGTGTCATTTTTAGGTTTGATCTTGGTTTCTTTCTTAGGTTGATCCTTAGTTTATTTCTTCTTTTCATTCTTCTTTCCCTTTCTAGTACTTGCTACAAGGGCATGTGACTTGGACTTAAGAGACCCCATTTGAATGAGTTTTTCTTGTTCTCAAATGAGTTGGGATGAAAAATAGTCAAAGGAGGGCATCGTCCAAGTATCACCCAAAGCAGCTTTTGTAGCGTAGAAAGTTGACATGAAGATAGAATATTCGGGACCTAGCTTAGAGAGAATCAACAAGATCAGTTGAGAATATTTCTTTTCTACTTGACATCCTTTTAACAATAATCTAATGTGGACAAATTTTGAGAAGAAGGCTTGTAGGTTTTCAAAGTCACTAGGATTTAACCCTAGTAGTTCGTTTTCCAACTCATGCGCTCTCATGTCATCTATTTTTCCAAACATTACATCCAAAGATTTTCCACGTAGATGTAGGTGTTTCAGATGCCTCAATGTGGAAGAGCAAGTAACGAGAAATGGACATGCAAAGAAGACCTAAAGCTTCATCACTACGGTTTAACCACTTAGCTTTTTCTGTGTTCGTTGTTCCTGTTCAAATTCCCCCATGGTGATGTGGTATAACCCTTTACCCCTTAGTTTCATTATTATTTTTATCTCCATTCAAAAAGTTGAACGCATATAAGCAAAGGAATTGAAAGTGCATTCATAGTGAGAGAGAGAGAGAGAGAAATGCGAAAAGAAACACAACCACCCAGAAAATAACAACCCCCCCTTCTTTCAGCACTTTATAGTTTAGTGTGTTGATTATAATTGGGTCCGTGCATGTGGTTTGAAACACTTGGTAACTCATCTTGAAATTAGCGTAATAATGCGCAAGAGAGGAGACCACAATAGTGTTTCGTGGAGTGCAACAAAAGAGGAACACCGTAAACAAGCACGAGTAAAAAATAGAAAGGAGGTGAAATCTAACCCTGGTGGTGAGAAAAATCATCTCACATCACACGAAATAATCCCTTTGTCATAAAAATATGGTGGACGTGCTCATAAGTCCATGAAAAGGAATTGAATAAAGCTCAAAAAAATGAGCTGACTTAAGCAATACAAAGACATCCCCCAGAATGTGGCACTTTATAAAATTAGTGCATTTACAAAGATAATGATCCCATCATCTAGAGTGTGAAAAAACATGCAACTTTTACTAAAGAATTGCTCAAAACTGAGTAACGAGTCAAAAGTTATATCAAAAACTAATTCCCGCAATTTGATGAGAAAAAGCCAATAAGCCTGCAAACAGATTAAAAAAGTGCCCTAAACGCATGCAAAGGGTGTCGTATGTACTCTCGTTGGAAATGGAATGGAATTTGAGATAGGGTTTTTTTGTATTGTGGGGGGGATTAGCCACCTGCCAATCCCGGACCTCACCCTTCATCTTCGGCACTCGACGGAAGGTTAAAAATACACAAAGCCAATAGACCAAATTATAGTGCCAAAGAAATTTAGTGTTTAGATAATGTGAAATTAAATAAAATTAGATCTAATTTAATGAAATCTAATTAGATCTAATCTAAGGAAGATTTTTAGATGAAGATTTTTTAAATATATATTGAAACTTCTATTTAAAAAACAAATTTCTAAATGGGTTTTAGAAACTTGACATATATTAAAAAATCACGGTGAAGTTAGAGAACTTTTAAAAACTTACCAAAAAAATTGATTTGTTTGACCAAACAAAAACAAAACTTAGCAAAAAAATGCCTCATATTTTGGAAAAAGCAATGATTGTTATTGTGTGAAGGAAAATTTAAAAAAAGGGAAAGAAACCACTTACCAACCAAGAAAGCGTTTTGTTTTAATATCCCAAAAAGGAGATTCGGAAAAAAAAAAGGTACCTATGCGTGGATAGCAAGGATGAAGATTTTGAAGGAGGCGTTTGGTTATAAGATATTCCTTTGCGTGAAACAAAGAGAATACCACGCAAACGCCTAGAACATAGATAAGAATGCCTAGAACACGCTTAAAAATTCCCGAATGCTTAAGCTAAGAACACCTAGAAGAGTCAAAAAATGCACAGACAAAATGCCACGTTTTAGCTTGCCCACACCCAAAAACGTGGCGATGATAAAAAATGCTTGAAAAGCAAAAAAATTGGCAATGATTAAAAATGCCTGAACAATCAAAAAATGCCTGGAATGAAGAAAAAATGTAGGCCACGCATGAATGAACAGTGATGGTAGTTTGAACTGTCCAAAAATGGTCAGAGGGACAATAGTTCATTGATGAGAAACCATGATCAAGAATCAAGGATCCTCAACCATGATAACATGCAAATCCTGTAAAAACCAGAGAGCTTAAAAAAATTTCACTTCCATTTTAATAAATGAAAGGAATTTCTATTTTGGATTTTGATACATCCAACTAAAAAAGCAAGCTAAAAAACCTGATTTCTCAAGGTATTTTGAAAAACTTGCACATGCACAAGAAAAAAACACAAAAAAAATTTCCGAGAAAGCTTGTTAGAGATATTTGCAAGATAATTTCCAAAAATAGTGATCAAAAGACTTGCATGCAGAGTAAAATAATGAAACCAAGTAAGAGTAATCACAACAAAAAAATTGAGTGCACGTTTACCTGATCTCAGCTCTAATACCATGAAAAGAGTTTGTGAGAATTGAATTGTAAATGAGGCACCACAAAGTAGTTGCACTCTAATGGAATCGTGAAAGCTCCAAATGATAGCAAGCAAAAATTGATCAGTAATGGAAGAACTTTCTCAACAGAAACAAAGCTTGCATAGAGGAAAGACATCGGAGTGTCTTGGCATGCTCATAAATGAATAGAAAAGGGGTACATATAGGGTGCTGAGTAACCCTAGTGCATGACACATATGAAACCCTAAACCTAACCCATGTGAGATGACCCTCCAACATGAGAGGAGGACACATAGGATAACTCACACTAACGAGTCCAAGAATAAGAACTTATCAAGATCATTAGAAGAACCTTGGAATTGAAAAAGAAGAAGTGGGGAGAACAACCAAGTTTGTAGTTTGGGATAATAGAATAACTCCTAAAAGAGTAACTGGTAAAAGCCCGTCTCGAATTGGTGTATGGAACTCAAAGCTTTGCTACCCTTGCATCTCGTAATTATCTTCATTTCAATTGATTCAGCAGTTCAAGATCAAGAGCTTTGCCCATATGAATCAAGGATCAATCATATCATTGATCTTGATGATGAGAGAAGAGCATCCCATCAAAGGCATGTCGATTTATGAAAAAATCGAAGAGATTGTTTGACAAGAAGGTCACTCCTAGAGCCTTCAATGTTGGAGATCTGGTCTTGTTATTGGATAGTAGGCATGAAGACAAGGGAAAGCACGGAAAATTTGATGCATTATGGATGGGCCCTTATGCCATTGATATCGAATTGGTGAACATACTTTCTTTCTCAAATATTTAGATGGGGAATTGCTGAACCGCCTATTAATGGCAGGCATTTGAAGCATTTTTGGATTAATCCCCAAATTGAGGTACGCACCAATTGTATAGTTGTATAGCCTTTGTTTTTACTCTACTTTTTATGTTTGGTGGTTTGTGGTTTGCCCTTTGTTCTTGGCGGCTATTCTGGTGGGTTTCTCGGTTCGTTTTTAGTGGTGGTTCTAATTTTTTGCTGCCTTCCGTGTTGACTCCTTTTCCCAATGGTATTTTGGCACTTGGTCTACATTTTGTCCTTGTGGCACTCATTGGGAGTGCCCATCCCCAAGCAAGAGCCGATGTTGTTGCCATTTTTAAGCTTACACCATGTTGCCCTAAAATTTTCAATCTATACTTGCTCAAAAAATGTTTTACCCTTTAAAATAGTGATCTCGTAATTCATCCCCTCCAAATAATGCTTCAAAATGCCCTTAAACTTGTTGTTTTTCCCTAATTCAAACAATATTCCAAGTTTGCCCATTTTTTTGCCCTAGTTTTTCCAATTGTGTGGTCAGATGTATCATTTTCCCTTTGCGATCATGTGAAAAAAGAAATTGATCAAATTTTAATTGTTTGCAATTGAAGACACATTCCCAAGGTCAAAAATAATGTCAAATCATGCTTCAATTGATTTAAAATCAAGAAATTTTCCATCCTCGTTAAAATTTTTGAATTCTAGGGCATCCTTTGAAATTTTTACATTTTGACGGTCATACAGGTGTCATTTTCCTGTCAAATTCATCATCGGAAGGTAATGGCAATGTGGCAATTTCCTATTGGCCAAGGGGTGTCAGGAAATATTTCTAACTTATCATTTTTTGAATTTTTGGCAAAATGGAAAATTTGGATCCGTGGCTCCGCCTTCTGCAAGAAGTGCCTACGTGGCATGTTTTGATTGGCTAGGGGATTGGTGGGTGGCGGACTTTCCTTAGGAAATTTTGATTTCATTTTGCAAAATTTTCAAAGACAAATTTTGGCCCGAAGGCCCACAACGAATAGGGAGAGGACACGTGGCACATATTTTGGTCTGAGGGCATGCGGATGGCAGAGGGACTTGGAGAATTTTGATGTTTTATGGCTCAAAGTGATAAAGTGAATTTTTTGCCTGAAGGCCCTCGGCCAATCCTTGGTGGACATGTGTCCAGGAAAGGATAGGATGCAGCAGCGGATTTTTGCAATGACTTTGAAGTTTTTAATTTCAAATGTTAAAATATCAAATTTTAGGCCGAAGCTCCGCAACAAGTCAGGAAGTGACACATGTCCAAGGAAGAAAAATGGATAAGCGGGGTTTTGAGAGTTTTTGAGATTTTTTGCCTTTGGAGGCAAAAATTGAAAAATGGTCCACATTGCCACTTGCAAGAAATTTGTATGAGGAGGCAGAGGTTCGGACTTGGGGGGACTTTGAAAATTTTGCAATTTTGGCAAAATATTTTAAAATAAAAATTTTGTGCGTGGCCCCGACTAGGTGTAACTTTGAATCTTGTGTGGGCTCATGGAGCTTTGGGGGACAAAGTAAAATTTTAGCTTTTTGGCAAAAGGAGATAAAGTGTAAATGGGAAGCCTGCCTCCAAAGCCTATCCATGATGGACACATGACACATTCTAAGAAGTCAAAGGAAGAGCACGAGCCCGCGGTAAGTTTTAAATTTTTTAAATTTTGCATGAAGGTTTCAAGGTAGACTAGGAGGCTTGGCCTCGCAGTGAATTGGAGAGTGCCACATGGCGGGAAGAGATCGGGCATCTGGGGCCCATAGAGTTTTTGTGGAAAAAATTCCTTTTTCCAAAAAGGAGGCAAAATCGGTAGAATTGGTCCACAATTTCAATGGGGCCCTTATATGGACACATGGCATGTCCCGGGAGAGGCAGGGAAATGTTACAAAATGTTCCCAAACTTAAAAAATGTTGTAAATGCATTTTTTAGAGCCTGGGCCTAATCAAATAATTTTTGGCCGCATGTCTCACCTTATCAAAATGTTAAAAAGGTAATATTGAGCTTATTTTTAGATCTCATCTTCCACGTGGAGGGCTAATATTAAAATTTGATGTAAGATCAATTGTTACTATTCATCCATTTTTTTTTGCCATGGAAGCTCCAGGAAACTTGGAATCACAATTTCTCCATCAAATTTCATCAAATCTTATATTATTTTGTGTCATCTTGGCCTCCCGAGAGCATTGGCATCATTTTCATGACTTAATTCTTTGATCTATGGTGTTTTTGATGTAAATTTTTCTCAGCCCGAGAAAAAATGTGAAGAGTTAAAATCAAAAGTTGTAGAGGTAGTTTAAAAGGGTAAAAAAGGTGAAAATGATGAGTGAAATATGCTTACATGCATCATTGATGAAACTCATGCATCTAGGATGGATAATGATCTAGATATTTGTAATGATTTAATCTTATTTGGCACACCGAAAACTCGTGAGTGTTTTTATGTTTGATGTCATTTTCAATAAATCATGAAGAATTGTTGCAACAAACTTGATCCCATGGCATATTCTTTTCTTGGGAAAGAAGGATCCAATGTGGCATAGGGTATATAGCACATTTTGGAGAAATTGTAAGAGGGGGAATTGAAAATCATGAGCAAATTCTGAGAGAAAGCTCATTTTTATGAGAAATCCACCAAAGAACCAAGTTAATGTCTCATGTGTTGGAAATTCATGTATGTGAGTTGGTTACAAGTGTATAGCCATCACACAGCTCTGAGATTGTTCATGTAACTCTCCCCTGTTGTTGAATCTAACAAGTTTTGAATTAAATATGTGTTTTCTTTGGGCAATATGATGTCTGTTATCATTTTTAAATGCCTCGCAAATAAATTTTATTGTTCTTGTTGTAATCTTGCATTGAAAGTCTTTAGAAATCACACAAGATCTCCATTTCTGGTTGATAGTTTAGTGGAATTTGAAATCTCATATTCAAAAGAGCCTTCATCTGATAAGGAGATAAACAAATTTAAAATCACTTTACCTTCCTTGACTACAGAGATTTCTTGTAAGCCTTTGGGGTACCTTAGGCATGGTTTGATCATGGATTTTTGTGCTTAATTGAGTTCCTTACTTCAAGATTTTGTGGTGAGTTCTCAAATATTGTGTGAAGAGTGCAACCTGGGCTTCCATTTGTGCCTCTTCTAGTTGAAAGAACATCCTGATTATTTTAGGCATTTCATCTGATAGTTGTTCAAGTATTGTATAGATTGTCAAAGATCTAATCTATCCCATTTTTCTTATCAATCCCCACCAAAAATCATCTAACAACAAATATCCTATCATGTGCTATCCCTTATTTGCATTTGTATACCCAAAAATACCAAAATCCATTTTGTAAAAGTATGCATATCATATCAAGATTTCCAATGTCTCTAGTAACCTTCACCTTGTTTTGAGAACATACCCATGTTTTGAGAAGTGACAACTCGAGAGAGTTCAGATATGGGGTGTTGATCATGTTTTCATCAAGTTCTCCATCATATAATTCCAAGCAAAAGAGAAGGAAATCTTCATCTCCTTCACCATCATAAGGTTACAGAATAGGTCCTCTTACCTTGGTCAGTAAGGCACAACCTAAAAAAGCTAGGACAAGATCAAGTCCTATTGGATTGCTATCCATTTCTCCACAAACTTGAGTGCCAACTAGACCATATCCCCGGCTACCAATGACATAAAACATGGTATAATATGTCCTTAAGCTCCATGACATATCTATGGTGCTACTCAGATTGAAAAGGAGAACAAATTTGGATACCAACAACTACAACAATCCACTTATCATGGAGAATATTTCTACAACTCATCCCTTTAATCTAGGAACAAAAGTGGGAGAGTACTTATTCAAAATCCTATCAATATTACACTATTTTCTCATCCTTAAAACATGGAGAGAAAATGGAGTGCTAAGTCCATGAATTTGAATTTCTTCTTAGGAATGCCACATGCATGCATGACTTTTGATTGCCACATGTTTAGACTTGTATTCTTGGTTGACTACGTGGAAACAAAGAGTGTGTTGAATAGTTCAGTGATCCTTTGCATTACTTTGGAACAAACCAATAAATTTTCACTAGTTGGGCCTTTCAAGTAGCTATGTGAAGACTTTTGGTAGTTGGGAATTTCAGATGTGTGAAGACTTTTGGTAGTCAAGCATTTCAGTAGTTGTGTGAATACTTTCGCACTGGGTGTTTCAAGAGCTTCGTGAAGAATTTCGCAATGCGGAAATCTATGAACTTGGAGAAGAGTTACTTATGACCTATTTTCTACACACTATTACATTCCAACTTTAGAAGAAATATTAGGAAATAAAAAATTAGATTGTAAATAGATTTATAAACAGATGATAAGATAAATCCTATATTATACCTTAAATATTCTATCTCATTATTAAAACTAGATCTAAACTCACTTGAAAGCTTGATTTTAAGAGAGAGAATAAGAGTGGTATTTGGTGATATAATGAGACATATTTTGGTCTCATCACTTACGCCTTATTTATTTTAAACTTGACGTAAATGTTGACATTGTGTTGATTATCTTGCATCTAATTGCCTTTGAGACACATTTACATAGGGAGTATTTCCTTGTAAATTGGCTTTGTGTTTTGAACTTGTGTGATTGTTGCTTGTGATCCTTCATCTTGTAGATTTACGTTTTCAAGGAAAATCCTTTTGATACTTGTTGTCCAAAACTTGTTGGATTATTAAAATTTCATTATCATGATATATTTTTCCTTATAACCTCTTTGGAAAATAACACATGTATCCCCATCTATTTGAGAAATGTCTAGTTGGTTTTCGTTATGCTTCCTGAATTGATATGGAACTTCCTTCCATTTGAAGGAATTCAATCATACAATATAAGTCTAGAAATTTGGAACTAGCAATGCCAACAATCACTAATTATTGTAGGGTTCCTAATACGTATGAAAATAAGGAACCTAGGTTTAGTCATTCACATCAAAAGATTCCCATCATGACTAAAAATCATTTTGTTCTTCACGCTAGAGAAATCATTCAGGTACCCCATTCCCCACCTTCATCTCATAGTTAGTTGTATGGTTTGGATGGTTCTTATCATAATTATTATTCAAGTTCCCCCAATCTTCTTATAATTC
Source organism: Taxus wallichiana var. yunnanensis (assembly GCA_018340775.1). NCBI lineage: Eukaryota > Viridiplantae > Streptophyta > Pinopsida > Cupressales > Taxaceae > Taxus > Taxus wallichiana. The sequence continues at coordinate 24,438,331 of CM031239.1, read as the reverse complement.
TAATCTGAACCATTCTTATAATTCCTCTCGATCTTCTGAGGATTATAATCCAAACTATTTTTCTAATCCTCTCAATCTTCTAAGGATTCTAATCAAAACTATCTTTCGATTCCTCTTAGTCTTTTGAGTTTCATTCAATACAATTTATTCTAGGGAGTAACTAGTCTCCTAAACAACATTGTCCTCCTCTAAGGGTTTTTCTCACCACAAATTCTTACCATCATTCATATACTTTGACTCTTGAGTCATGGTCCTCCCTTTTTGCAGGACTTCCATAATACTTCTAATTAGAATCTTGAGTCATGGTCCTCACTTTCTTTGCAATAACACCACCATACTTCTACTTTGACTGTTGAATCGTGGTCCTCCCTTTCTTCACAAGACCCCCATCATACTTCTAATTCAAATCTTGAGTCATGGTCCTCCCTTTCTTCACAAGACCCCCATTATACTTCTAATTCGACTCTTGAGTCGTGGTCCTCCCTTTTATTCACAGGACCCTCTTTATCATTCATCTAATGTGACTCCTATGTTGTGGTCCTCCCTTTCTTTATAGGACCTATTTTATCACTCACCTAGACAACGACTTCATCCATCAAGATCTGTGTAACTCAAATTTCCTCTAATAAATCATCCAAGTTGACTCCTCCATCACATTATACTTGATTGACTACGTGACCCTATTTTTCTACTTGTATTATGTCATATTCTACAAAAATAATAATGAATTCTTCCAAATCTCCATCTACTTCCACTTGTGATACATCTTTGTCGAAGTCAACTTTGTCTCTTGAGTCATCTTATTCTATCAATCATCACCAAACATCTTCTACATCTTCCACACCAGTTAGACCAATTTCTTCTAATCAATCTACCACAATCGAAGAAAAACAACCCATACCGATCAATTTATTTCAGAATGAAGAAGCAATCAGAGAATTCATGGGGCTACATGATGACATCCCTCTAGAGGACCATGAGCAAGGATTCTCTTTTGACCTTGATGCATTCATGTATTGTGGGGAAGAGGTTGATTCCTTTTTTCAGAATAAAATGGAAGATCCTAAGACCATCAAACTTGATCCTCTTCTTATTCTTCCATTTTCACATTCCCCATTACATGGAGAAACTCTTGGGTCTTTCATTGATCCTTAGCCTATCTTCTCATCACCCAATCATTCTTTACATATAACAATTCCTCAATCACAATCTCACCTTAGATCACCTCCTAGTATCCCATCATCTTCTTCTATATGTGGTTCACCTCCTAGTATCCCTTCATCTTTTGTTTATGGTTCACCTCTAGGTAGCCCATCATCTTCTATACTTGGGCCATGCCCTAGTAGTCCTTTATATTTCATCTATGGAACACCCGCTCATACCCCATCATCTTCTATACTTGGTCCATGTCCTAGTAGTCCTTCATCTTCCATTTATGGGACACCTCATGGTAGCCCATTTTCTTCCATATTAGGGCCACATCCTAGTAGCCCTTCATCTTCAGTCTATGGGACACCTTCTGTTTACCCATCCTCTTCAAATTCTTGTACTGTATCTTTTTTTCAATCATATTATCCTTTTATCAATGACTGGGTAAATCCCAACATCATTCCTCACATCCACTTTCTTCTCCCACTTCTAGGATAAACAAAATCACACATTAGCTTACACAAAACCCTAAGATTTTTTTATCAAGATAAGATCAAAACTCCAAAGAGCTCTAAAGATCCCAACAATTCAAATAACCGTAAAGTAAAAAATCAAATGTGATTTAAGAATGCGCATGAATGCAACCATCAAGTAGGACACAAAGTGTAGAAACCTATGGATAAGAAACTCAAGATGCAACATATATAATCCATGTTACATGATAAGTCACAGTCCATTATCAAGTATGAGCTCACAATGGTAATAGAGATTGGAGATAATATCAGTCTTGATAAGTCAAAACTCTTAGTATCCCTTATCAAGGAAATCACTAAAAGAATTATTGATCCTATCACATAGAGTGACATTGTTGGTCCCAACTTCCCAATAATTTTTATTCATATTCTTATCCCTTTGTGGTTTTCCTTTGCAAAAAGTCAAAATATAAAAAAATTCAAAAAATATGAAAATACAAAAAAAAGAACATTAAAACATTAAAAAAATCAAAGGAAAAAGATCAATCACCGCAATTAGGTATCAGCATATGCATGGATGTTAATTCTTCCCTTTATTTCCATTCCTTTGTAGTTCATCCACCATTTTCATCCCTTTGATGATATTTTTATTAGTCTATTCACATGCACTTGGTGGAATTTATCTCTATGGTATCTATTTGACCATGGTATTTCATCACGTTGGTAAATTAAAGAATGTTTGGCCTCTTAGAGCTCCTATCACTGTTATACATCTAAATAAATTGTTGTGAAGAAATTTTGGACATATTTTTCGACACTAGCCAATTTCATCATCGCAATCGGTTCCACATCCTTTCATCATACCATTAGTGGTTCTTAACCCTTGTCAAATTAAGAGATCTGAAATTAGTTTTCAGAAAGAAAAAAAATCAATCAAATCAAAAAGAAAAATCTACAAGAAAAAAAAATTTGATATATAACTCTCTCTTGGGGTATTTATAGTATCTCTACCGAGGCTATGTATTCTTGGCTAGCAGAGAGCAACGCTACGAGTAGAATCAAATGCATCTCTATCAAGGATATGGACACATGGATGGTAGTGGAGCAATGTACGAATCTCCTTCCATACTTTAAAAATAAATCATTCTAACACATTGACTAGTGTTTTTCACTTGCTATCTACCAAATCTTCCCTTCAATAAGTAATTAATTTCCACATGCACACATTGGATCCCTATAAGAAAATAGGATTATTATGTTACCAAGTGTCTTTTCTTGGACCTTGTTCAAACTCTTACTTTAGTCTCGTATTTGTCTCATGGTTTGTGCCTTTGGATAATTGTTGGTCACCAAAAGTTGGAACTTAGAAAAGGAAATACAAAATTTTTGCACAAGAGAGAAGAGAACATTCAAAGGAATAGAAGTATCATAAAGGATCGTGTGCAAAGAACAAAAATAGGTTTGGGACTTAGCCGTATTCACGGTGAAGATCTATTTTTGGAGATAGCATGCGAAGCACACAAATCGGTCAAATAATTGTGTGATACACATTGGTTATATTCAAAGGATTAGCTACAAAGCACTTTGTATGGATACATGCTAAGAATAGATCTACAACTATCGCTAACTAAAATCAATCTATTGTTAGCACACTTGCATGTGTGGCTATTTCTATAGCGGCGTGTGGCTAATAATAGCATGTGACCTATTTTGGGATTAGATAAGTGGTGAAGGGAAATTCCCCACCCTTATAAATATGTATTGAACCATGTAGCATAAGAGAGAGAGAGAGTGTGTGTGTGAGAACTATGTTATAGTGAGATTATGCTACCAAATCTGATACACGCATGAGCATATACTACTATTATTGTAAGGAAGCTTCTATGTATTATTGAATTTAATATAATGGATACTATGGATTGAATCAAGGTGTTATCATGGTTATAGTTCAGTATTACATGCTTGATTTCATCATGGTTATCTTTTAAGTATGTTATTCTCTAGATCTAGATCTGAACATGCACTGTAGAATGATATATTAGTCATAGATCTGAATTCCTTAAGTATTCATCATGCTAACATCTTGTAACAACAAACCTAAGGAGGGGCCTGGTACCTTTTTACACTTTAGGTGAATTCTCAATCTAGACCGAGTGATGTGCCAGCGTCATGCTCAGGCTTGTATTAATGGATTCTAGGCTACATCATTAGTTTCGTTATAGGGAACTCATTTTTAGTTGTTTTTAGGAGGGTTTATGATGAAGACATACCGATTGACCTTCGCAAGTATTGAGGAGTGGATACATGATCTGGAAGAAGAATACGCATGGTGATTCAACATAAGATCTGATTTTAATGCATGCATGTTGGTGGAATAGAATTTGTATGATAGTTTATATGAGATATTTTTTGTTATTTTCTAGTAGAATTATACGAGTGGCTGATTGCTTAAGCATCTAAGTGGAATTGGAGGTATCACACACTTAACTGGATGTAGGAATAATTTCAAGCCCTTTATTATTCTCATCTCGATTTGGACTCACGCTGTGATATGTGGGTCTCGTGGGTGTTTTTAACAATTATATCTTGAGTACTCACTTTCTAATTATTTGTGCCTAGAGGTAGTTGAATTCCAATTTTTATGATATCTAATGGGAACTTACCCGTTAGGCATTACATTGGTGATCAAGATCCCGATGGTAACTTTAAATTTGAATAGTAATCCAATGGCTAACTAAACCTCACCATGTGTGGGGGCAGGAGTAGGTTTGGTGAAAGATGGAAGACCTAGTGGAAGAAAGGAAGAGAGAGGAAAGGTGGCTTAAGTATAATGAGGCGCGCGAGAGGGAGGTAGAGAAGTAGTGGGAGGTTGCAAAGAAAATGGCATTATGGAGAAAAGATAGTTTGGGAAGGAGTGGAATTTCATGCAAAAGATGTGGAACCTAAGCCTCAGGAACTCCCCCATTTGGGAAAACATGACAAGGAACCCTCCTCGGCCTCACGTAGAAGCATGCCAATAGAGACGACCTAGGCCATGGGCACACATCTGAATCCACCTGGAAACCTTGCCCTTGCACTTGGTTTTCCAACATCTAGTACAAAAAATAGTCAACAAGATAATTCAAGTAGTGGGAGAGTACGAACGAGTCTTATAAGAGGCACAAAGATGGAAGCACAAATGGCTTGATTGTTATATGGGAGTACCTTTTTAGGTGTATCATCAATGTAGAATTGAGGCTCATATATTTTTGACCGCTTCATAGAGTAGTAATCCTTTGCACACTATCGGAGTATAGTTCAATTTTAATGTTAGGACACACGAAAGTACATCTTTTGTCCGAATCCAGCCTACAGTTCGGGATGAGGAGGAATAGGTGGCTCTAGTTCTCAGTGGATCTGGGGGTTTTGGATCGGTGGGAAAGGTCGACACCAACCCCATAATATTTATATGGAGATGTCTCTTTTTCTTCCAAAGTATATGGGCATAGAATATGCTACACGAACATGTGCATATGTGTGAAATATTGTGGTGGACAAAAGGAATCATGACTTCTTAGCATAGGGCAAGCCAATTTGCTACCACATTACAAGGGTGTGCACATAGCTAGTACATAAAATTTGACCCTGATCAGACTTGCGTAGACTATACAACTTTGAACAATGCATTCCTTAAAGAATTTCACATCCCTAAGTTTGAGTAGAAGAGTATAAGTGCACTCAAGGAAATTAATCAAGGAACTACTAAAATTGTTAGAGAGTATGATGACCATTTTAAAACATTATTATCTAAGATTTCCTATGACATACATGCAAGCCAACATGTAAAATGGTTCATTGGGTCTGATTATCCCTTTTAGAAGGGAATTATGAGATAATACATACACTAATCCAGGTGAATCATTTGAAGCAACCTTACACGCTGAGTTAGTTGGAAGCATAGATAGTGGGGTGAGCCCATTTTTAGAAGCACGATTGCAGCTATGTCTAATCATTTGGGGAACTATCGTAAAATTCAGCACAAGAGATGTGTATAGGGATTAGGTGAACAGAGTGTGAAGTAGAAGGTCACACAAAAGATAGTTGTCCCCATAGATCAGGTGCGCTCATTATTGTTGGATTATGAGATATGTCATTTAAACCATGATGTTAGTCGATGTCCATTACTTTAATGCGTGATAAGGAATAACATTTCAATCTACATCAGAAAATCTGCAGTCCACGACTCATGACATAGAAGACTTCTGGATGATTGGTCGATCCATGATGCTATAGATATTGGTGTATAACAGATAGGAGTCTTAGATAACTCTAAAGGAAAGAATGAGCATCGGAATGGGATCATTATCAAGTGTGCTATGATATGAATGAAGGGAATTTTGAAGGTGATCATGGTAGAGGTTTAGGATATTTTGGTGGATTTGGAGGATGAGGTCATGATGGTGGGAGAAGTGATCTCCCTATGGAACATGTTATACTTGTGGATCTCCTTACCACTATAGGTGTGAATGTCCTTAGAATATTACATGTTATTTCTATGGAAAGAGTCATAGTTATGAGGAGTTCTCGGACTTGTATGAGAATCTTAGCAAGCAACATAAACAAGAAAACAAAGGTACGGGATCATTAGGATACAACACCTTGTGGAAAATCCTTGGATGCCTAAGTTGGAAGCAGATTCATAGCCATTGCAAGTAAAGATCACGACTGTGGTGAGGTAGAACATGCCAGAGAAGCATTGCAAAAGAAGCCTACCATCAATAAGGAGGAGGTTCTTCATGCACAATACCCCAAACCTGCTCATCGAAGGAGGTTATGAGGAAACCATGGAGGAACTAAAGAATTTTTAGGGAGAAATACAATATTTAAAGGAGAAATCACGGAATATGTAGTAAAATAAAGCATCGTGAGATGGTCCATATTGATGTAGATGAATTGAGAGAAGGGTGCAAATTGTTGCACCAGAGAATATCATTCCATTATTAGGGAATTGGTTAAAAGGAAAACTCATGTGCATAAGTGTTGAGATTGGACAATAGATTCTCGCATGTAAATCTTTCCCCTCATAGCCTATATTATGACAAGGAAATCACTCGGATGTTGTTGTAGATGTGTGGTTATTGAGTAATATATTGATTGATATAGGTTTGGAAGTCAATGTTCTTACTTTAGATGCATGGTTACAAATGGAAGACCCCATTATAGCCATTCTCTAATGTATTGTTCATGGCTAATCGTACTAAGGCCACTCCCATCGTAGTCTTGAAAGATGCATCCATTACCATACAAAGAGCCAAGTTCACTGGAGATTTTGAGGTTTTAGCACTGACAAAGTCAGATAAATTCCTAGCTCTATTGGGTTGTCCTTGGTGCTATGTAAATAATGTTGATCTTCGGTTCAACAAGGGTTATATCAATTTTGAAAACAAGGAGGAAAGATTTATCTTCCCTTTAATATATGGAAAATATGCTCCCTATGTTGATCCCTTGAGTGAAGAAGACTTAAATAGGATTTATGTACATGCCATCCTAGATCCAAAAGTGTTTAAGCCATCTAAAGAAGGAATAATTTAGTGTGATGATGCACACCTATTAGCGATACTATAAATGTTGCTTGTGATAATTGGGCTTATAGCACTTATGAGTTGGTAGGGCGTGAAGTAAAGAGAATGTTTCCTAAAGGTAGAAAACCTCATTATGTCGGGAGAATAGGTAACAACTTGGTACCTTATTACACTGTGAGAGAAGGAGATTCTATGGTATTCCTATGCACCATAGAGGAACAATGGGTAGACCCACTGAAAGAAAAATATGCTAGCATATGCACTACATGGGACAACATCACACCTTTGGTGGGTGCCCTACAAGGATAATTTTGTAGGCTAGAATGAAATTATGATTTCTCTTGCTACTAGGTTCTTTAGGAGTAATGCACCTACTCAAATATGCACTTATCATGGTAATCAACCTATTCAAAGACCACGCCTCGAAGTGTGAGAAACTTTGGATATAGGGGTAGTAAGCTTTACCACCTTCTCTATGGGTGCACAAGTTTTATTCCACTTTACAAGGATGCACACGTGCTTGATATGTATATGTAGAGATCCATAGAGAGACTGGAAATTAGTAGGATTTAACTACAGAAATGGCCCAGATGTTTGACTTCTTCTCTACTAAAGCTTCAAAGTGAAAGAAGCATTAATAGCCATAAATTACTTACCTATGGGGGATAGTGCCAAGCTGAATAACTCCTTCAGAGTTATTGGATGAAGGAAACTCATGAGCACGTCTTGGGTAAGTGCACGAAGTTGGTGGACAATTCCGTGGACATAAAAACCCGAAATAAAGGAACTACAGCTACAGTTTTAAAACCATGATCACGGTTCCTGAATTCTAGGTTCGGTAATTACCGAACCTAAAACCACGATTGTCATTTAGAACCATGAGCGTGGTTATAAACTACTATTGTGGAACTCGAGAAAAAAATTTAACAGTCCCGCAACTCCTTATTTTCCTCATTTTTCATTTCGAACCACGAATTTTCCTAGACGTTTTTCACTCGCACTTTTAATACCATCTCAAAATTGCTCATCGACTTTTGATAGCAATAGATTCAACCATACTACCAAGATGAGGAGGTAAGTCCCCGATTGTAATCATTTTTTTGCATTTTAGGTTTTTTTTTTGCATTTTAGTTTTTTTTTGCATTTTCATGGGTTTTTTGAAATGTTTGTTTATGTATACAATTTTCTTGTTTTATCAGTTGGTCGACAAGCTCAAAATCATGCAAACCATAAAAACATTCCTCAAAACCCACCGAACATTCCTCAAAACCCTCCAAACATTTCTCAAAACCCTCCTCCAAACATAGATCACCTCCTATGGCTCCTTCATCCCCACTAAGCCATCATGAATGTAAGATAATATTATTGGAAGAATCCAAGAAAATAAAATTGTCATTGAGAACCTAATTCAAACTATAAGACAAAATCATGCTATAAATCCATCCCGCATGACTTTAGCCAATACATTGAAAACATTGATTGGTGAAGTCAAGTCTCAGTAACCAACCAAATACATAGATGGAACACCTTTAAAAGTGACAAGAGGTGGTGGTATGTGGATAAACTATCCCATGCGGCCACAAAGAAATTTTTTTGGAAAAGACCTCATTTGTACATTATTTACCAACCCTAGAACCAATGCCCCCTTACAGCTTACTTGCAAACGGTTCCCAATCCATTGGTGCCATGATGACGAGAATCAAATTTTTTTTTCGGGACCGATGGTGAATGGTTTTGATTATCCACCATGCAAAAACAATGAGGTTCCTCTTTATTTTTTGAAGAAATTATATTGTGAGTTCATTCTCAATAAGGTCCCAAATTATTTTGATTTTTCTGACTTTTTTGGTTGAGGAGGTGGCTCTGCACAGAGTAGACCTAGTGCACGCGTAGGTCAGCCTAGGATCCCCCATGCCCCAAAACCCCCACTACCTTCAGTTATCCCTCCTACAGTGAAGGAGGTTATGGAGATTGATACATTGCATGCATTGAGGGAGCTCACTGACACTCTCACCTAGCATAGCACCCGATTGCATCTGGTGATGTTGGTGGAGGTGCTAGTTCTAGTGCACCACACCACTATGGATCATGTGGTGCCGTATGCACTGCAGGTGAGACATCATTTGCTGGTTCACATGATTTCTTTTCTATAGATGAGATGTTGGGGAATGTTTTTGAATCGGAGCCACTTTGATATTGGTCTTTCACAGTAAATTTTAAATAAATTTAAATAATATATATATATACACAATAGTTTAATTCACATGTTTGAGATATATATATATATATATATATATATATATTTGATTGTATGTCATGTACATACATGTAAAAAACTAATTTTTTATTTTATTTTAAATAGCAAGAGCTTCAAGGAAACATCCGCATCGACATGCTAGCCACTCATGGTCGGGCGTGTTTCAAACATAAGTTTCAAGTTATACAAACTTACATTTTTAATAAATCATTTAATTGCACTAGATTATTATTATAATTTGTTTCACGTGTATGTTGTACATGTATTAATATTTTTCTCTTTTATACACAAGAGCCTGGTGGGTCATCATCTACTCACGGAACTGAGGCTACTGGCATGCCTCACATGAGTTTTACACAGGTTAGTAAAATCTCTTTACACTTTGTTTCTAATTACTGGAAGTTCACGCCTGGATTGCATGCTTTGGACCTCTGTCATGTAGATTTTAATATTGATTTGTACATGTTTTTGTATAGCTTATGATGCTACACGAGACTCCTCCATATATGCAGATGTGGAGGTTCATGTGAGATCTTTCGCCATAGATCTTCTGAGATCCACTAACTGAGGTACACAATTTTTTAAATTTGTTAAATTTTGGAGGTTCATTATTTCTTATTAAACTTAAATCTACAATATCAAATTTTGTAGGTATATATGTGAAATATTTAATTTGAAAATTAATTATTTGTATGTAGCTTACCCCTAGTGAGTCTATTGTTGTTCCTGTGATGCGTCAACAATAAATTGATAGGGATCATGACATTGCAGTAAGATTTCACATGCATTTTAACTAAATTGTACAAGTTTCTAAATTTTGAATGTATTTTAAAATTTTGGGTGTTAAAAACTTATTGTTTATGAATGTGCAGGTTAGGTTACAGGCATGCTTAGAGACACCTAGGACCACATGGATGAAATCTATAGTGGCATCTCCCTCCACTACATCCCTAGGTCATGGACGTGCTACTTCTAAGTAGGCGAAAAGAGGGAAGATGTTTCATGAGTAGATTTATAGTCCACCTGGATGTACATATGTGGTCATGAGTAGATTCACAGTCCATTATATATATATAGCCTTTTGCGACTACATGTGGTCCCATATGTACATTATGACACATGCTTAGTTTGAGATGTACACATACATTATGAACTTATGTACATATATATTTTCAGAGACATGCGTTTGGAGCACACTTTGTTTGATTCTTATATATATATCCATGTGTGTTGGTTAAATCATATTTATGACTTTTTCAATTCTTTAACAAGCAGTGTAACATGGTTAATCATCATCTTTGAATGGGTATATACCAATTTTTCTATATGTTCTTTGTCTTGTTTTTTTACTAATGACTCAACTTGAGGATTTCACTATGAGACTTATGTTTGTTTTTCTTGCACTTAGATCAAAGAAATAAATTGGCATGTGAAATTTTTTATTCCAATCTATCGGTTCAGGATATAGTAGGGTAAATTTTCAATTGGATGGAGTATCTAATTATATGACAAGGTAAAAAGAACTCAATTAGGAAATATGCTACTTGAGTAAAGATCCTCGTATAGGACCTCCATTGGGAATATGCATCATGTTGTCAAAATGAGATGAGCCATCCTCATTTTTTTGAATAGGTTGTGTCTATCTCATAAGGTGGATCATTATGGGGCCTGATATGAAAAGGAGATTCTATAGAGCTATATGATGATGTGTATGATACAAAACACTTAGGGGACATTGTTTATTTAAAGGCTTTTGAGGTCTGTGATGAGGGTATTCTCCAAGAACAAGTAAGGTATGAGTCATGAAAGCATTATTTATTCCCAATACATGAAGGCTACAAACATGTGACTAAATCAAGTTTTGGTGCCTAACAAGTAGAGTTGGCCCAAAGATGAAGGTAAGAAGGATTATTTTTCTATAGAGATGACTGTTTTAGGTATGTAGGTCTGGTATAGTGGATTCTTGAAGGTGAAAAAAGCTTTTGTGAGGAATGAATTTTTTTGCATACCTACAAGGTGAATGATGGTGCTCTTACTCAAAGAAAAGTTATGATGATGATAAATATAAATTATTTTCAACATGTTCAGATCATGCATATGTTATTCCTAGGGGAGCTTAGTGTCTCTATGCTTGAAAAGAGGCTAAAATCAGTTTTTAAGTGAAATTTAAAGATTTTGAGCTTATTTAAGACATTTGGTTGATGTTTCTAATGAAGAGGTGATCCTATTAGGAGGAGAAAGATGAAGAACACGTTGTTAAATGTATGCATTTTTGTTAATGTAAAAAGGGGATAAGTTGCTTTCTCGGGCTACTTAATTCTAAGCGTAGTCCCTTAAGAGCCCTGAGACCAAAATATCATTCAACTTCGATGGGTGACTACTCGACTCTATGGAACCTAGAGAGGCCTCGTCTGATCTAGAACCTTGGTGTAGGGACCCTCTACAATAGCCTCTCTCGGTTTTTTTCCTTCTCATTTTGGTGCTCTTGTTGTCCTACTGTTTGCAAACACGTGAAATAGTGCAGTTGGAGCCAGTGTAAGGTTGTCAAACGATATATTTTGCAAATGGTGGGTCATGGCACCAAACTAATCTGCGCCACACATCCGGGTGGCCAGTGAACACTATAGGAGGTGGTTTTTTGGTGTGCGAAAGGTTCGCTTCTTCCGGCTACTTCGTTCAGGCATAGTCCCTTAAGAGCCCTAAGACCAAAATATCGTCAACTTCGACGGTGACTACTCGTAATCCATGGCACCTAGAGAGGCCTCGTCTAACTGGAACCTTGATGTATGGACCCTCTATAATATCCTCTCTCTCAGTTATTTCCTTCTCATGTCGGTGCTCTCGCTGTCCTACTGTTTGCAAACACGTGAAATAGTGCAGTTAGAGCCAGCGTGTAAGGTTGTCAAACACTATATTTTACAAACGGTCACTCATGGCACCAAAAGGAATACACTGACATGTCTTGTGGCCAATTGAATGCTAGAGGAGGTGGTTTTTGGTGCATGAAAGGGTCATTGCTTCCGGATACTTCGTCGGGCATAGTCCCTTAAGAGCCCCGAGACCAAAATATCATTTAACTTCGACAGTGACTACTCGGACTCAGGCACCTAGAGAGGCCTGGTCTAATCTAGAACCTCGGTGTATAGATCCTCTACAAAGAGCCTCTCTCGCTTTTTTCTTTCTCATTTCAAAGGTTTCTCTCGTCTCTACTGTTTGCAAACACACGAAATAGTACAATGGAGCCGATAAGGTTGTCAAACGCTATATTTTGCAAACAGGGGTCGTGGTACCAAACCAACTGTGCCAAAGACATCTAGGTGGCCAGTGTGAACACTAGAGGAGGAGGTAGTGTTTTGTGTGCGAAATGGTTGTTGCTTCTGGGCTACTTCGTTCAGGCGTAGTCCCTTAAGAGCCCTGAGACCAAAATATCATTCAACTTTGACGGTGACTACTCTAATCTATGGCACCTAGATAAGCCTCTTATGATCTAAAACCTCAGTGTAGGGACCCTCTACAATAGCCTCTCTCAGTTTTTTCCTTCTCATTTTGGTGCTCTTGTTGTCATACTGTTTGTAAATGCGTGAAATAATGCAGTTGGAGCCAGTGTAAGGTTGTCAAACACTATATTTTACAAATGGTGGGTCATGGCACAAAACTGACTATGTTGGCACATCTAGGTAGCTAGGTGAATGTTATAGGAGGTGTTTTTTTGGTGCGTGAAAGAGTCGTTGCTTCCAAGCTACTTCGTTGGGGCGTAGTCCCTTAAGAGCCCTGAGACCAAAATATCGTTCAATTTCGATGGGTGACTACATGG